>CM042237.1:17693053-18045553 GCA_023566465.1 Cottus gobio
AACGCTGTCTGCAATCTGTGTCGCAAACTGATCCAGGGCTCTGTGGTAACTATTCTCAATCTCGTGGCCAAACATGTCCTGGCTGGATGCGAAGGATTCATTAATAGTCGAAGCTGCGCACTCACTGCGAGGTGGCTGGGAGCAATGCGAAGGCCCGAACACCATGCCTGCTGTATCCTCTTCAATGACGGATATGTCCGCATCATCAGCAAAGAGGCTGGTTTGGGCCTCCGTCTGTTCCTCAGACTTCAGATCACAATCCATCATCGGAAGCACCGTGTTTTCAAAGATCACGTCATACTTGTTAATGGCATCAGGGCTGACGGCCATGCTTGAAATCCCACTCTCTTCACCAACACCAGCACAGGATATGTCATAATCCATAAGCGCAAATTGCTCGAAAGACAGCAAGTCAATTTGACACAAGGGAGGATTCATGACCTCCACCATGATGGAAAAATCTTCATGATGATTTTTTGTTTGGTCACTTTGCTCTTGGGAGGAAGACCATGTGTCAGGACGAGATAGTTGTTTAGACATTAAAAATGCAGTGCAGCTAGTGTTATTGCAAGCAGCTGCATCAGAAGCAGAATCGACCCTTGTCTCTTCATTGTTTTCCACATGGTCAACTTGTTGGTCTTGGCAGATGGATTGCAGGTGAGGACAACATATATCTTCAACTATTACAGAAGGTACGTTTGCAGCTGTATCGGGATCAGCAGGGGCACTTGCCTGGTCAAAAGCGGCATTACTTATCGTTTGGATGCTTTGTTTGTCTTCATAGCGAGATAGAACATGATGGTGGAGCACTTGGTCAATGTGCTCTTCAGCTACCACCACAGTTGTGTCATCTCTGATGTTTTCAGGCCGATTTGCTGTCTCGTATGATGGCATTTGAGGTCCAAGAATATTAGAATTGGGGTCTTCATCAAGAGATGGAACTGTATCATCTTCTTCCTGCGTGGGTTGACGATCCAATGACAAATCAGCCAATTCTGCAATGCCTGCGGTCCTTGACAGACCGCCGTCGAGATTATCCGTCTTTACGGTCGTGCTCAAACAGGTCAGAGCAGGGCTGAGCACCACACTTGAGCCATCACGTTCTTCGCGACAGGCCACGGCGTTGCCGCCGGTCGGCATTTTCTCCGTCACCTGATCAGCACCATCGTAAAGAACGGCGACCTCTTGATCACACGCAAGACCGTTTCCCCCCTTTTGTTCAGTCTCCACCCCTTGCTCGTTGAACTGTACCAAAGGTGCGTCCAATTGGTTAAAGTGGTCTTCACGTACAACTCCTTCACCAGCTGGACCACAGTCTTCTACCCAGTCACTATCCCGAACGGGTGGTGTCCCCTCGTCAGTCACAGATGGCAGGTTTGATTGTCGCTGGAATGTTGAGGTTTGGATCTCAACCGGTTGACCGATAAGCTGGTGGTCCAATCGGTGCTCTTCTGCCTCCTCATTCTTGTTTCTACTTTCCCCCTCTGGAGAGAGGCGAGCGTTGCCGGAAAAACTACAGAAATCGATACCATCTGAATTCTCTCGCTCAAACTCCACATCTTTGCCATAGTAGACCCAAGGAACAGGCACATCTTCGGTGTGAATGAGAGGCTGTTCCGAGTTGGACCCCACGCTATTTGTGGTTTTATTATCACGCAGCCCGTCGTCATCACTCATATTAGAGTTTTGCTGGAAGCACACCAGGTCGTTCAAAACACACTGAAAGTTGTCCTCTCGTCTTGGCGTCTCCTCAAGAACATCCTCCTCTAGGGTCACACCCTCATCTTCTTGGCATTCTGCCCCTGACACCTAGACACAGAAATAAAAAGTCAACATCTAAACTAACTTTGTCTGACAGTAGATAAAAATACGCAAGAATGAAAATACTGTGTGCTAGTCTGAGACCGCAGAGAGAATGAGGTCTGAAGGAAAGTGGGTAAATGTAGGCGAGAGAGAAATATTCCCACTGGGTTGGTGCTCCACCTTCTTCAAGAAAGCGTTCAGACAAATTTGGAAATGCGCTTATTTTCCTTCCTTGCATAGAGTTCGACTGAGTAAAAAAGATGCCGTTCTTGTATCTGTCTGCTGAATGTGAAGCTACAGACACTGATTAGCCGAGTCAGCGTTGCACACTGGACTGGAAAGTAACAGCTTGTCTGGCTCTGTATGAAGGCAACAAAATCTGCATACCAGCACTTCTAAAGCTCAACATTTTTGTATTTAAATGGGCCAATTGACGGATGACGGATTAATTCGCCTGCATCTTGCATGTAACCTGGCTGCTTACCTCCTCTCCCAGCTCGTGGTTGTCGGCATTAATCGTCTCAGGCTCCTTCAAGCAGCTGTCGCGGAAGTCTTCCGACGCACCCTTGATCGCGTCGCCGCTTTCAAACGGGTGACAATCAACAGCATCCACCAGCACCATTTCAGCCATGCAAGTATCACTCCGCGGGCTCTGATTGGCCTCCTCTGCGTGCGTACGCTCAATGCCTGGCACTGGGGTGATCTCGGGAGGGGAATATGGCGCGGGTGTCTTCTCAGCAGCGGCCCGCCGGTGCCGGATCCTGAGATCACTCAGACTCAGATCAACGTCCTCCTTCACGTCTATTATAAGATATATGGGGGTGAACAAAATTACCTTATATACATTTAAAATAATATACATAAATATAATGTAGTTTTTTATTTATTTATGTAATTAGAAAATATTAGATAACTATGGAATGGTTCATGTTGATTAAATGTGTTTAGGTTAATTTAAAATTATATTATGTGATGAATTAATATTCACTTTACTTGTTTACAAAAGACATATATTGGGTTTGTTGTTGTTTTGCACTTTGTCTTATTCACCTTTGTATTTAATGACAACACAGCAGAAGCTCTAACCCCAGGATGAGTAATCAATGCAATCAGCGATGGCCTTATTTGACCAGCCAAAAACATTTCTTGCTTACCCTTATCAGTCAATTTTACCTGTGGAGTAATCCCTCATATCAATTATTTATATACAATTAGGGTCAGTGTGATACTTCGAGTACATTTAGCTGTAATTGTCTACATATTATATTGCTTTAATAGTATTACAAACCATTACATTTACTGTGGGGAAAATACCAGATTATATGATCTCAAACGATTTTTTTGTTAAAATCCTAATTTGTAAAGTAGCACAGCACTAGAGTAGTAAAAATACATTGTTGTGGAAATACTGGGGTAAAGCAGGTCTGCAGTACAGCTCTGAATAATCTGCAGTTTAATTGCGGAGTTACATTCAATCAGCCAACATGTGCAAACAGCACGTGCAGCTAACTCTGTTCTATGAAGTGCAATTGGATGAGCATGTGAGGTCATCGTTTACTAATAGCCCAGAGATATTAATGGGCTATTAGTAACAAAAGCACACACATAATATATATATATATATATATATATATATATATATATATATATGGCGGCAGAGGTCTTGAACTGACAGGGTTTAGACCCAACACTTTGATATTCCTGGACATTTTTTATGATTATTAGTCCTTACCTGTTGACTCCGCGGAGCGGTGCCTTTCCCGCATCACCGACGCGTCTCCCTCCGCTCCGACGGGGCTCCCGCCGTCTCCGTCACCGTCGGCGGCCGCAGCAGCCGCCGCCGCTGCCTTCCTCCGCTTCCCCCTCACGGTCCGGTAGATGACGAGCCCCGCCAGCACGGACACCATCGCTATCACGGTCAGAGCCACGGCGGGACCGTGACGCCCGATCATGCAGAAGAGCGAGGCCAGGTCCACGCGCCTCTCCACCGCCACGGTGTTGCCGTTTTTCAGCGGCATGGCGCGTCTCATCTGGGGGGAAATGAAACCACGAGCCGCACACCTCTTCCTATGTTCCGTAACGTGCGCGCGAGCTTCTGTCCTCTGTCCTCTGTCCTCTCTTCTCTCTTCTCTCTCTCCTCTCCTCTTCTCTCCTCTCCACGCTCCCGGCCGTTTATAGTGACCTCTTGTTGCTGCAGAGCTGCGGGTTGAGCGGTGTGCAGGTTGCGAGCTGCTCATTGGCTGAGCCCGATCACGGGGGTCTCGGCATTCATTCATAAAAAAAAGAAGGTGTGTGTGGGGGAGGAGCGTGTTTGTTCGTGTGCTGCAGCCTGTCTCACGCAGACGCCTCTCTAATCGCGTCAGCTGTGAATCGGGTGTCAAGTCCCGCTGATGGGATTTAGTAGAGACGCCGTCCTCGAGGACCTGATCGGATCTGTCACATCAAAGGCCCTTTGGGGAGTTCCTCCCTCCCGAGTGCGGCTATCAGGGAAATCTCATCATCTCCTGATTATCTTAACAACTGTTAACGGTTTGGGTCCAGTGGGAGTTTGGGATCCTAATTTTGTTTGCAGAGGTGTAGGTGTTCTCTCAGTTTACAATCAGAGTGGATTGCAGCAGATAAGTGCTGCTGGACAAAGCAAATGTTATCCCACTCTTCACACAGCATATCAATATTATGGTTAAGATTTTAATTTTAATGTTTTTATTGCAACTGCATTTCATTTGGAGCATCTTCTAAAATAGTCTGTACGATCGGAGACTGTGAATACATTGAACAGTATTCATTATATTTAGACTCTTGATTTCCTCACCCTTTGGTTATCTGAACAACCGCACGCCTTTAGATCAATATACATTCCAGTAAATATAAAAGGTCAGGGAGCAAGGTGGATGCCGGCGAAGGGGGACTAGGGTATTGTACAAGGCCAGAGACACACTGACAAAGGAGATCAGGGTCACAAAGAGGAGCTTGACTGAAAAGTTGGAAAACAGGCTTTCAGCCTGCGTGAGTGTGTAGAGGCTTGCAGGACCCCACAAGCTGGGAGACCCCCCTTCACCATACTCAACACTGTGTCCACCGTAGAGACCTTCAGGTTTCTGGGATCCAGAATCTCCCAGGACTTAAAGTGGACCTCCAACATCTACACCATCACGAGGAAAGGGCCTAGCAGAGGATGAATTTGCTGTGCTAGTTCAGGAAGTTCAACCTTCCTCAGGAGCTTCTGGTTCACTTCTACTCCGCTAATGTCCAGTTGATTCTCTGCACATCCGCCGCTGTCGGGTTGGGATCCCCCACCAACTGGACAGGAACAGACCACGACGGGCTGTCAGGTCT
The DNA here is from genome assembly GCA_023566465.1 of Cottus gobio. Taxonomy (NCBI): domain Eukaryota; kingdom Metazoa; phylum Chordata; class Actinopteri; order Perciformes; family Cottidae; genus Cottus; species Cottus gobio. The sequence goes on from CM042237.1 coordinate 17,698,193, forward strand.
GCAGAGGAGGTCGTTGGTGTCAGCCTGCCCCCCATCCAGAATGTGTACATCTCCAGAGTCAGGAAACGGTGCTACAGCGGCACTGTACTGATTTTGATATGGTAAAGTGCAGCAGACTTTAGATATTGATCGAACATGATTGATTAAAAACCAGGACGGTTACATGGTGACAGTAATCCTCTTGGATTGATCAAATCATTACTAATGTTAACACATGTTCAAAAAAGTCAAATAGAAAACTGTTCTCTGCTGTAGGTCCAACCTCACGTCCAGATGTGTGACGTAGATTATTTCATGAACACACAGGAGGGATCCAATAACGTCAGCTGAGTAACAGCTCCGCCTGGTGGTGAGCTGTGGCAACGACGCGCTGGTGCTTCCTCTTAGAATACAGAAGCTGGGACAGTCCCACCTCTGAGACACACACACACACACGCACACATGCACACACATAAAACAGTATTGAACTATGATCATGATAAGCTTTTGTATATGTGTTAATTTGAATTAGATATATCCGGCAGTTGAACTATATTTACCACTTTTTCTTTTATCTTTATCTTTTTTCCACCAACTAATATCTTTGTTGGTGTAAAACCTTCCCCGTAGAGAATGAAGACTTTAATCTACCAGACCAATTTACATAATCACATCTCACTTTGCACTTGAATGTATCTGCAAAGTGAGATGTGATTACCAGCAGTCTGGAGGAGTTTATCAAACTTCATACTTCTTTTGATAAAGTGCTGAACATGTGATTTATTTATTTACTTGAATAAAGTGCCTCTATTCTCTCTCTCTCTCTCTCTCTCTCTCTCTCTCTCTCTCTCTCTCTCCCCCCCCCCCCTCTCGCTCTCTCTCTCTCAGACTTGTTTCATGTTGGGTTTTACAACTTTGAATCACAGAGGATTAATTATGCTGCGTTCACTGTAATGTTGACATCTTGTGTCTTTTATTAACTTACAACTGGCATTGAGCTGAAGTCTCTATTCAGATAATATAATATGATGTAATATAAATCAAATTAGTTTACATTTCGCTGCCGTCTCTTTAAACCGTCCAACAGAGACCATTAAATTGTTGCTCAACATGCAATTACAACATAAGATTTCAAGATTTCAAAGCAGTGAAGTCAAACTCAATGAACACAATGTGACATCAAGTGGGAAGAGTACTGACGTGTTGATTTACAAATAACAAATAATAAAAGACAAGGGATAAAGATATTTTGTCATCAGTGAGAAACTAAACTCCAACTGACATTCAGATTCAAACCCCAGAAGATATTCAGCCAAACGCCTCTCATCATATGTCTCTAATCTTCACTCAAACCGAACCATTGATTTCCATTTTGCATGCGACTGGGTCAAACATGGAGTGGTGTTCAGCACCACCCAGTGGACAGCTCCGGCAGTACGCCTCACTCTCCTGAGCACTCTGGACCTCCTCCAGCAGGACCGGACTCCTCCCGGTCGGTCCTCTCTGAACCTTGTGCTGCCAGTGCACCTGGTCTCTGTCCCGACTCTGGACCCTGCAGGCTTTCCCCCAGAGGAGGAAGCAGGAAGCCGGAGAAGTCGACGGGAGGACACAAAGATGGAGAAGGGGAAAGTGTCATCCTTTTACAGAGGGGGGGGGGAATGCCCCCTTTCTTCATTCCTGAATGTATCTTCTTCCATTCCATTCAAAAGAAGTGATAGCTGTATCTGCCATAGATATCATGTTTCATATTTAAGGGTCTTCTTCTCTTGGACATAATTGAAGTCAGCAGAAGTGTTGTTTATATTTGGTCACTTCTCTCTCAGTGAGGATAGTGTGGGGACGTGCAAGAAAGAATCCTGATTTGTGTTTTAGAACATTAGAAACATGCTTTTAATCATCAGTTATTCATAACGGTGATGCTTTTTCTGTTTGTCTCGTCGCCGCTAAAAAGGACTCAAATCAGACAAAGACCTCTGCAGTTATATGGGTCTCTGGTTGAATATTGAAGGGGAACTCGACCCTCCTGGGACCTGAATCACAATCACAAATGAAACAAAGAATGTGAGCTCAATTGTACAATGTGTCAGCATCTGTAGCATTCTTTCTTTCCCTGTACGTTGTACGTTAATGCTCCGTCTCTCCCTGGCTCCCGTCTGGCTGTCGGGGTTTTCTTCCCCAAGAATAGATGGATTGTCCCCTGAAAACGTGGCAGCACTGGAGCGGAGGAGGAGGAGGAGAGAGAAACCACCTCAGGGACTCCGCTTATGTTTTAATTCTCTATTTGTGGAAAGTTCAGCCCTTCCTCTTCTCCTTTCCATCTCTCCATCTCTCCTCATTTCCCGGTTTTCCTTTGAGTCCTTGCTCTCATCTCCCGCCATATCACCTCCTCTCCATCCTCCCCCCCACCCTCTTTCCTCTGTGAAAGCAAGGTGTGGGGTGTTGCCGTGACACCCCCTCCCTTTTCTTTTACTTGCCATCCCTTGCTTTTCATCTGCTCTCTTCTGCAAGATGCTGAGGTGCCGCCAACACATGGGAACATTTACTGACTTGTTTTATTTCCTCTTTTCCTCCAGGCCCACCCCATCCTCCAATCATCCTTCTTTACTAAAATCTTTCCCTTTACCCCGCCAACCCCCACACACACACCTCCCCTCATACACACACCTTTCCACTTATGTCCCTGTCGTCTCAGACACTTTAACTGACTCTTAATCAACAGGGTGTGTGTTTGCAGCAGACTCGTTGTGTGTGTGTGTGTGTGTGTGTGTGTGTGTGTGTGTGTGTGTGTGTGTGTGGCTGTCTGTGTCTGTTTATGTTAGAGTGATATTGTACACGTAAACGTTGCACACTTTAAAGTTTCAGCACGTCAGACACTCAACGTTTTGCTGAGGAAATACATATATATGTATTTTTCTTCTTCTAAATCTGAGTTAAGTGGTTTTCTCCAGATGCGTACAAAGGTTTGATTGTATCTTGACCTGGAAGCCTGCAGTAAAAACACAAACACTTGGCTTCCTGCATCAGTCTTTTGCCATTGGACAACAAGGAGCAGTCAGTTTGATCGTGTTGCAGACAGTGCTACATGAACAACGTTTTACTTTTTTTTGGATCCAAGTTTAGAGTTGAAGTGTCATTTATAATTTCTGTTATGGTCTGTGAGGTAGTGAGACACCCGATGATGTCACGATGATGTCATCAGGGTTAGCTTGGCTCGGACAGGACAGATTGTGATGTGGAGTTTGAAAGACGTGAGTAAGGTTGTCAGGCAGGGGGGTCTGATGAAACAATATATCAAGTTGCATTATGGGAAATGTAAGATACAGTGGTTTGTAAGCTTCACCCAAGTAGGGATCAGGCGGCAACCTCCAGTTCTGCCAAGTAAAGCCGATGCGACTCCTCCGGTTGCATAAACAAATCTGGTTGTATAGAAGTCTATAGAAGATGACTCTACTTCTCTCTTGATTTATTCCCTCAGTAAACATTACGTTTATTGTCTCAATCTCTAGATTCAAGTCTTCTTCAATACAGCATGATGTTCATTTAGTGAGTTAGGGTCATTTAGAGTCAAACAGACCATAAAGCAGGGGATGCTTTAGGGCGGGGCAACAAGGTGATTGATAGGTCGCTGCCGGCACCAGAACTGTATATGGCGTCTCTATGTCGCATTCCTAATATGGTCGCTTCTGTTCATTGGTTGAAACCAGTGGGTGACGCCACGATGCCTACTTCCACTTCTTATATGCAGTCTGTGGTCGGGACATTTTTATTTTTTATTTATTGATTGTTGTTACTCTAGTCTATTATGAGTCCCTCAACTTCATGGTGGTGCAATATCAATTTGCTGGAGCATGACTTTAATCTATACCAGACAATCATTCTGACACAATAGTCATTACCAGGATGAGAGTGGATGGAAAACAAACCCAAACAAAGAAACCAAAGAGAGAGAGAAAAAGAATGGTTCATTGTGTGTCGGCCTGAGAGAAAATATTCTTATTCTGTGGCCATTACTTATGGGATGTACCATGCTGCATGCATCAGGGTCGGTGCATGAAGAAGTCTTTACTTTAAATATCAATCTCTGGCGGCTCAAGTGCTCTCTGAATCCAGCTGACATCATGGGAGAGCTAAGGATTTAATTTCACTGTGTTTTTCAAATGTTGTAAATTTAATTTCAGCCCAGTTTCCTTCGGAATTATATTCATGTTGACGATTGTGCCCCTGAAGACTTATGTCCGATGCCAACGTTTAGTGCCAATGCCGAAAGTAATGTTTCAGAAAACTCTTTCTGCAGAATTGACTGAATATAAGAAATCAACGGGGGACGTTTCATAGTGATATCTTTTCCATTTTTCCACTGTTCACCTGTAGTGTCTTCAAACTGTATGTACTTTTACAATACATATTTTTAGAGGCCATTTAAAAAAAAAAACATTTATCTATATTCTCAAGGCATTCACAGAGGGATTTGCTCATATGTCGTTCATAGCCTGATGTATACTACATTGTATTCCTAAAAACATGGTCAAAATGTAATTTATTTTTTTAGTGGCTGGTGACAGTATTTTCAGATTTATGGAGTGATTGAAAGACAATCTAAAAACCCTTCTGTACAAACCTTTATGCCTATATTCTTTATATGCCAACAAAATAAAAAAAAAAAAAAAATAAAAAATTGTCTTCACGTAAGTTTAACTGGGGAGGTTTCAATGGTTAGGTTAATTGGACTCTAAATTGCCCATAGGTGTGAATGTGAGTGTGAATGGTTGTCTGTCTATATGTGAGCCCTGGATAGACTGGCGACTTATCCAGGGTGTACCCTGCCTTCGCCCAATGACAGCTGGGATCGGCTCCAGCGCCCCGCGACCCTAAAGAGGATAAGCGGTTCAGATAATGGATGGATGGATGGATGGTTTCAATGGTGATAATCTATTAGTTGCATTTTTTTACCCTAATTACCTAAAGGTGGTTTGCAGCGCCGTTCTTGTGTGGAGATACGGCTTTTCGATTTTTGGTCCAAAGCTTTACATCAATTATCGAGGATGTCGTCACCATCCATTATCTTTAGACCCTGGAAATGTTCCCATTTTGCCAGACTATCCCAGAGCTGATAGAGCCAGACAACCATTCACTAGAACCTTGGCTGCATTTGGACTGTGGGAGGATTCCAGAGAACCTGGAGAGAATCCCACGCCGACACCGAGAGAGCATGCAAGCTCCTCGCAGAAGGCCCGTCCCCTCTTGCTGTGAGGCCACAGAGCTATAGCCACCACTAGCGAGCCCGGTCCACACCAGATCTTCTTTCATGCTTTAAATTATATTCATGCCGACACCTAAAGACTAACCACAGCAGTGGCAGATTGTCATATTGTAATACTACATGAGGCTTGTTCCTTAGCTACTCTACACAAAGCTCTTCTCCCTCTATTACTTATTGTGGGAACGCGTTCTAAGCAGTGAAAAGGTCAAATATTTTCATAAATTGTGCTCACAAAGAGCGGCTTCTGTAGCAAACACGCACGCGCACGTGTTTCCTGTGTGACTTTAGGGTCTCTGGTATTTGAACAGATGTGGTCAGACTGAGCGTGCCTCGATCCCCCACTGACCTAAACGTGTACTTCCTGCTCCGAAAGCTAACACCCAGAGAGAACAATTGTAGTTTGTACCCTCTGAACACACGCACACACACACACACACACACACACACACACACACACACACACTGTGCATTAAGGTCAGCGTGTAAGTTGTAAATACACATAAAAACACATGCTCACAGATGCTTTTAGGGATGGACGTGCACACTCATAAAGCAGTGTGTGTGTGCAAGTGTTTTCAAATGAGCTGGGGCAAGAGTGAAGCGGCGTTTCATTTGAGAAAATAAAAAGCTCAGATGGACGTCGGTGAAAGCGCGGGATAGAATACATGAAAACAGTGGAGGAGAAACACAAGAACTGCAACAAAGAAAAAGCAGGGGTTAGGCTGAAATACACCAAAAAAGAGAGAAAGCAAGGCAAATGTATTTGAATTACATAAAAATATCAAATAAACTGAAGGAACAGCAGAGGGACGACAAAGCTTCAGGGATGAGGAAAACAGTGAGCAGGAGAAACAGACCAAGAGGTCATGGACTGTGAGCTGAATGTGTGCCAGTGAGGCAGAAAGTGAAAATAGAGCCAGTTTGGGTAAGTACTACAGGGAAGGGGCAGATTAACAAAACACACACAATGAAACTACCTTCTTAATCATCCATCTGCTTTAAAAACATGTGATCTGAATAACTACCCATCAGGCACATATAAATTACTTTGCATTTAAAAAGTAGTAAGACATCTCGAATGCGGTTTCACTGGCGAAAGGTTGGCAAAGCTAGCAAAGAAAACTACACAACTTCCAGCAATAAAATGTGGAGTTATTACGCTGAAGTTCAAGTGAAATTCAGAGACATAAATCAGCTCAAACTTAAAATCGATCAGCTCCGGGTTATCAATAAATATCCTGGCCACAAACGGCCGTCTTTAGCATTAGGGATCAGTCACGTGTATAAAAGCTCTAACAAGGTCGTAAAAGGATATATATTAGCTGTTCTCACAAGCAAGTGTCTTGTCCAAGACAAATCTTGCCAGAAGCAAGCGTATATTTCCAGCAGTAGCAGCATGCGGTTTCTTTGGAGCAAAAGAAGAAACGGGGCAGCGAAGAGACCGGGAGAGGTTTGTAGGCCCGCTGGGCCTTGGCTCTCGGGTGATGGCGGCTCTTCGGTTCGGACGGAAATGTCTCAACTGCTTGATGAATTGCTGTGAATTCAGAACAGACAGAGGTCCTGAGGGATTAATTATAATTAAATCATCAGGCTTTATTTGCCCAACATCTAGTTCATGAATTAATGAACCCTCAAAACAAATGAGCCTCGGTTGTAGTGCTAGCTAACAAATGTTCACATGCTAATGCAGAAAATGGTAGTAATGTTATACTTCACCTGCTCAACATCGGCATGTTAGCGTTGCCGCTGTTAGCATGTCAACGTTAGCATTTAGCTCACAAAGTCATGGCTAAGTTTGGTGAATTGCATCCGTTTTCTTTTCAACAACACATCCCTCTAAAATAATACAATTATCCACATTTGTTACCCTCAATACTATTAAACAGTTAAAAAAAGAGATTCTATTTAAATCACACACATCATACGGCTGCTGTAAATACTCAACAAATGCTTGATGAACTCCTGTTTGAATAACATTTGCTAAAACATATATCACCATGCTGTTTTGAAAATACGATTATTTCACAAACGTGAGGCTTAGTTGAGTACATCAGCCTTATTTTTTCATTTTCATCCATTCACCAAATGAGCAGCTGTGGGGCTTTTATAGAAAATGTCACCACTTTTCCAACCCTCCCTAGGAGGCAGGGTAGCCTACCTGGCTGAGTGAGACTGTCTTCCTTGCTGAGAATATGCACGGATCATCCAGACCCCGGCTCCGGTCCAGTTTCTGGACAGGCCCCTATGTGGCCTTCGCTGTTTTGTGTCTCTCAGAGTCAGCATGGAGAGGTTGATTGAAGACTTAGAGTACTTTCTTTAGTTGCCCATCAGCGCTCTTCTTGCGCTGCTAGAGGCCCAACAAACAAAGGGCTTACTTAAACCTAACTAAGTGGTTTTGCTGTGGTGGTACGAGGCACCACCACCAGGTGGTGTTACGGTAACCCTGGTTACGGCCAGAATGCTTGTTTGCTCTTGTTTTGTAATCAGGCAAATGCTGGGCAGCCGGGAGGGGCGCGCCCGCCACGCACAGCTGCAGATCATTCCACCATCAGGAGGCAGTTAAAGGTGGCCTCCTCCCGGAGGCCAGTGTCGAGTGATTGACTTGCTTGCCGTTACGCACGCCACGCTACCCCGATCGACCGCCGAAGCAGCGACAGATCTCACGTCACGAGTCCGCAGCAAGAACCGCCAGAGCAGCAACAGTATTCACGTCACGAGCCGGCAGCTAACAAATAAACATCCTTCATTTATCTCCCACAAACTTACGTGTCCGTTGGTTGCTTTTGGGTCCAGGCTACTGAACCATCACAGAATCACTCGACCTCAGACATGGACCCAGCAAACGCGGACTTGATCCGGGAGGCCCTCCGCAGCCAGGGAACCCACATCGGGAGACTCGACCAACAGATGGCCGGGATTATGGAGGCCATGCAGGATATCCGGAGCAGTGTGGTCCAACTAGCCGCTCAGAGGACTGCACCATTAGACGCCCCTGCCGGCGCCTCCGCAGGAGAGGAACCTTCAACCCCGCCGGTCGAGGCCGCCGCCAAGGAGCCACGAGTTCCCCTTCCGGAACCATATTCAGGCGAGTCGGGGGGGTGTGGCCGCTTTCTGTTGAACTGTTCGCTAGTTTTTGACTTGCAGCCCCGGAGTTATGCCTCCGATAGAGCCTGCATCGCGTTTTGCGTTAATCTGCTCCGCGGTAGGGCGGCCCAGTGGGCTACCGCGCTATGGGATAGCCAGTCCACCATTTTGGGCTCCTTTGTGGGGTTCTCTGCGGAGCTCCGTAAAGTGTTTGATCATCCGGTGCGCGGGCAGGATGCGCTGAACCGGCTGCTCTCGTTGCGGCAGGGATCCGGGTCAGTGGCGGATTTCGCCATCGAGTTCCGGATCCTTGCCGCAGAAAGCGGCGCGAACGAGCGAACCTTAATGACCATCTTTGCGCGTAACCTGTCCGAGGGGCTGAAAGACGAGCTAGTTTCACGAGACAATACCACGACGCTAGAGAAACTCATCTCCCTGGCCATCCACCTAGACAACCGTCTTCGAGAGCGGCGACGCGAACGCGCTCGGCGGGCCCCGCACCCGGTCCCGTTCGCGGGTCCCGGTCCTGGTCCCGTCGAGACCTTGGTAGAACCGCTGGCGGGACGCCAGGAGTCGGATGAGCCCATGCAGTTGGGGCGGGCTCGCCTGACTCCGGCCGAACGGCAGCGACGAATGCGGCTCCAGTTATGCCTGTACTGCGGCCGGTCCGGGCATTATGCCGCCACCTGCCGGGAGGCCCCAAAAGGGGGGGCTCACCAGTAGTGGAGAGCCTCCTGGTGAGTAACGCTGCGTCCCCGAGCTCTCCACCCCGTATTTCGTTTCCCGCAACGCTGTCAACCCCGTCCCAGACTTACCCAACCGCGGTTCTCGTTGATTCCGGGTCGGATGAGAATTTCTTAGATTCGGGGTTCGCGATCAGAGCGGGTCTGTCTCTGGAGCCGCTCGATCGCCCGAGGGCGGTTAACGCTTTGGTTGGCCGCCTGATCGCGCAGGTCACTCACCGCACGGGTCCACTCACCCTTAGAATATCCGACAATCACTCCGAGACCATTCGGTTATTTATCCTTCCCGCGGCCCCGGTTGTGTTAGGCCTCCCCTGGTTGCAGCTCCACAACCCCCAGCTGGACTGGACAACGTTGTCCATCGCCAGCTGGAGTGTGGCTTGCCATGCCCGCTGCCTCGGGGCGGCCAACCCCACACCCCCCCGACCCGCCGCGCCGCCATCCCCACCGGATCTATCCGCCGTGCCGTCCGATTACCCTGACCTTTCCCCGGTGTTTTGCAAGGACCGGGCGCGCACGCTGCCGCCGCACCGCCCTTACGACTGCGCAATAGATTTGCTTCCAGGCGCTCCGCTACCCACCAGTCGACTCTATAACATTTCACGCCCCGAGCGGCTGGCCATGGAAAAGTACATTCAGGAGTGTCTGGGGTCTGGTCTGATTCGCCCGTCCTCCGCACCACTGGGGGCGGGGTTTTTTTTCGTGGAAAAGAAAGACCGGTCGTTGCGCCCGTGCATCGATTACCGCGGCCTGAATCAGATCACAACCAAGAACAAGACCCCACTGCCGTTAATCGACCCCTCGTTCGAGCCCCTCTGTCACTCGCAAGTTTTTTCTAAACTCGACCTTCGAAACGCGTACCACCTGGTTCATATCCGCGAGGGGGACGAGTGGAAGACGGCGTTTAACACCCCGTTGGGCCAGTTTGAGTACCGGGTAATGCCTTTTGGCCTCACTAACGCCCCCGCCGTTTTCCAAACTCTCATGAATGACATTTTTTGGAATATGACAGGCCGCTTCGTGTTTATCTACCTGGATGATATCCTCATTTTTTCCCGTTCCCTCGCAGACCACCGGCGGCACGTGCGGTTGGTTCTCCAGCGGCTGCTGGAGAATAGACTGTACGTGAAGCCGGAGAAATGCGAGTTTCACGTCTCGTCCGTTAGCTTTCTCGGGTTCGTGATAGCTCGGGGTCAGTTAGAGCCGGACCCGGCTAAGATCAAGGCGGTGACGGACTGGCCAGTGCCTAGCACCCGCAAGGAGCTGCAGCGCTTCCTCGGGTTTGCGAACTTCTACCGCCGGTTTATACGTGATAATAGTAAGGTGGCCACACCCCTCACCCAGCTAACCTCCACAAGCACTCCATTCGGCTGGACGCCCGCAGCCGACGCCGCCTTTGCCAAGCTGAAGGCCCGGTTCACCAGCGCCCCCATCCTGAAGCACCCGGATCCGACACGCCAGTTCGTGGTGGAGGTAGACGCGTCGGAGACCGGCGCAGGGGCCGTCCTGTCCCAGTGTGATCCCGCCACCCAGAAGCTCCATCCTTGCGCCTTCCTATCCAGGCGGCTAAGTCCGGCCCAGCGCAACTACGACGTGGGGAATCGGGAACTGCTGGCGGTGGTCCTGGCCCTTCAGGAGTGGAGGCACTGGTTGGAGGGCAGCCAGCAGCCGTTTCTCATATGGACAGACCACAAGAACCTGGCCTACCTTCGGGCAGCCCGGAGGCTGAACCCCCGTCAGGCCCGGTGGGCACTGTTCCTGAGCAGGTTTTCCTATGTGCTGTCCTATCGCCCCGGGAGCCGGAACGGGAAGCCGGACTCTCTCTCTAGGATCTTCCCCCCCTCGGAGACCCCGGACACCGCACCCATCATTCCTCCCGCCTGTGTAGTGGGAGCGGCAACGTGGGAAATCGAGTCGGTGGTCCAGGAAGCACAGCGGGACGGTCCGATTCCTGGGGGTGGGCCTCCGAACCGCCTGTTTGTTCCACCGGCGGCTCGCTCCCAGGTTCTCCAATGGGGTCACTCCTCCAATCTGACGTGCCACCCTGGATTCCGACGGACCGCCACCTTCATCCGCCAGCGGTTCTGGTGGCCGGGGTTGGACCGGGACGCACGAGGGTTCGTGGCGGCCTGCTCGATCTGCGCCCGGGGCAAGGCGTCCCATCAGCCCCCTGGCCGGTCTGCTGCAACCGCTGCCGGTGCCGAGCAGGCCCTGGTCTCACATCGCGGTGGATTTCGTCACCGGGTTGCCGCCATCCGAGGGGAACACCGTCGTCATGACCGTGGTAGACAGGTTTTCCAAGGCGGTCCACTACGTCCCTCTCCCCAAGCTGCCCTCCGCTTTGGAGACTGCCGACCTGCTGACCCTCCATGTCTTTCGGCTCCACGGTCTCCCAGTGGACGTTGTGTCGGACCGGGGTCCCCAGTTTTCGTCCGGGGTCTGGAGCGTGTTCTGCAAGGCTCTGGGGGCAACCGCCAGCCTGTCCTCCGGGTACCATCCGCAGACGAACGGCCAAACCGAGAACCTGGGAGCGGCGCTCCGGTGCGTCGCCGCGCACCATCCCGTGTCCTGGAGCACGTTCTTGCCATGGGTTGAGTATGCTCACAACTCCCTGTCTTCCTCAGCCACTGGTATGTCTCCTTTCATGGCATGTTTTGGGTTTCAGCCACCGTTGTTCCCAGCCCAGGAGGTGGAGGTAGCAGTGCAGTCCGTGACGAAGCATCTCCGGAGGATCCGGGCAGTCTGGGTCGAGGCGAGGGCTGCCCTCATGCGGTCCTCTGCGAACAACAAACGGCTGGCCGACCGGCATCGTGCTCCGGCCCCGGAGTACAAGGTGGGACAGCGGGTGTGGCTGTCATCCCGGGACCTCCCGCTGCTGACGGAGTCCCGCAAGCTCACCCCCCGGTACGTCGGTCCGTACCCCATAGCTCGGATCATCAACCCCTCCGCCGTCCGCTTGACCCTCCCGGCAGCAATGAAGGTCCATCCCACATTCCACATCTCCCTCCTGAAACCGGTCGCCGAGAGCGAGCTCAACAATGCTTGTTTGCTCTTGTTTTGTAATCAGGCAAATGCTGGGCAGCCGGGAGGGGCGCGCCCGCCACGCACAGCTGCAGATCATTCCACCATCAGGAGGCAGTTAAAGGTGGCCTCCTCCCGGAGGCCAGTGTCGAGTGATTGACTTGCTTGCCGTTACGCATGCCACTCTACCCCGATCGACCGCCGAAGCAGCGACAGATCTCACGTCACGAGTCCGCAGCAAGAACCGCCAGAGCAGCAGCAGTCTTCACGTCACGAGCACGCACCGCCAGACCAGCAACAGTATTCACGTCACGAGCCGGCAGCTAACAAATAAACATCCTTCATTTATCTCCCACAAACTTACTCCGTTGGTTGCTTTTGGGTCCAGGCTACTGAACCATCACATTTGCAGCCCAAACCTAGCATTTGTTTTAACCCTAAACCTAACAATGCAGTTATTTTCAGCCATGATGATGGTTTTCCTAAACCACGGTCAGGCCGACAATTTGTGTCCCTGTACATGAAACCGATAGTTTGCATTTTTTTTTGCTTCTTCACACACTGCCCTGAGACTGTGTTGGCACACTATAGAGGATTTTAAAATCTTAACTGATTTTACATTTTTTTAATATTGAAAATCTGTGGAATCTCTCATCATGATGAGAGATTCCACTTTCCTGTAGTACACAGCATTGGATTCATCCATTTCATAGCACACATGCAAAAAAAAAAAAAGAAAACATCTGTTAAATAAAAATGAAAATAAAGGTTGGTCACAAGATGATCAGAAAAACAACAAAAAGGAATGAAATACGTTAAAGACCCAAGTCAAAGTGAGATTCTCCTGGACCAAATAAATTGTGCTGACAAACTTTGTTCCACATCCACTGGAGTAAAACACACCATAAACACCATAAAACAATACAGTGCACAGCACAGTTTACATAGACAGCTATGTTAATGACATTAACAGAGTGCAAGAGAAAGCCTGATTTCCACAGACAATGTGTGTGTGCGTGTGTGCACGAGAGACGGCAAAAGACAGACCATCATGACATCACTGTTTCCACAGGAAATCATGTTCCCCAAAACCAAGGTTTTCCACTCTGTAGCCCACCTCATTCACCCCTCTCTCTCTCTCTCTCTCTCTCTCTCTCTCTCTCTCTCTCTCTCTCTCTCTCTCTCTCTCTCTCTCTCTCTCTCTCTCTCTCTCTCTCTCTCTCTCTCTCTCTCTCTCTCTCTCTCTCTCTCTCTCTCTCTCTCTCTCTCTCTCTCCCTCCCAGTGGCTCCATGTCTTTCCATCCCACACATGATACTGCGTAGTGGCAGCAGTGGACTCCATCAGTATAATGTCTTCCAGTGTTGTTGTTCCCACCAGCAGGGTAAAGTCATATAGTTTTTATATTATACACGATGATTCAACGGAAAACGGATTGTGGGGCAGGGGCGTGGTTTAGCGCGGCTGCAGAGGGCGAGAGCGAAGGGCGGCTCAGGGAACAGGTGCGGGCAATCGGCAGGAACGAGTCGCACCTGCGACTTGTGTGTGTGTGTGTGGGCGTGTGTGAGTGTATTTAAACCCCGCAGTGACGGCAGCCGAGGAGAGGGGAGCGGCCATAGAGTCGGCGGTGCCGCGGACGGAGAGGAGACTCCAGTACATGTGTCCGTGTATGTCAATAAAGCCCTTAAACCGTCACAGCTACGTGTGGTTTGTGAGCGACGCATAATTTGGGTACAGCACATTACTGACAATAAAAAAAATTATTTGAAATATAAAAAACTGCTACAATAATGTCAGTGACACAGCGTATGACTCGTTTGTTCTTGTCTCTCCAGGCTCTCACTGTGTTGATGGCTGTGATCAGGGAGCAGATACTTGCCTCGACTGTAAGTGTTGAGTCATGAGAGGAAGGAGGCTTGTTTTAGTGCTGCCACTACGGAGCCACATGACTCGCTGATGAGCAGACAATGTGCACCCTGTGCTTTTCGCTTGTGTCCAAAATGAAAAAGAAATGACTGAGCGGAGATCTTTTTGACGGATAACACTCATCACCAGGAGAGGTGATATTCTTTGCATTGTGTTTTGTAATTCGGTTGTTTTAAACAGCCGTGCTGTAAACAAGACAAACATGTGGCTCTGAGGAAAAACAATACAATTCTCGAAGGAATTCATAAATACGTGTGCAATCAGTGACACGTACGTACACGTTCATACAGCACACACACACACACACACACACACACACACACACACACACACACACACACACACACACACACACACACACACACACACACACACACACACAGACAGCTACACAAACATTTACAATCCAAACAAACAAGTGTGCACGCAGAAACTAAAACTGGGCAGAAAACAAGGATTTTCCTCTGTAAATAATTGCATACACAAATCTGTTGTTGAGGCCGCCAAGAATTGTTTGGGTGACACAGACATCCAGGCCAAACGCTCTTCCCAAACACGGAGCTCTGCTGACCTAAAAACACTTAAAACGCACTTAACTTGTGTGTTTGCTCATACTGGACTTTTATGGAGCGCTAATGTTTCTATCGTGTAAGCGGGGCTTTTTAAGTGAAAGCGAATATTAATATATAAGTTAATAAAGCCAACTAAAATAACCATTTGCTTTTGTGAAAAAGTTGCTTTTCTCCATTTTCACAAAAAAATTCTGTCTATTTAATTATCAATTTCACTTTAACGTTTCAGTATATGTGATACATTATCAATTAGGTTATGTAGATGACACATGTTAGTTTTACTGTCGTTTCATGTGATCGTGATCACAGGTCCATCGATGAAGATAGGAGACGCTTCTGCAGCGGATGGGATTGTTTCATGTTTATTTATTACTCATCGCTATGTTTGAGTGCCGATACGTAATCGCTGACGTTGGAGGTAACTCAAACTCCTCATGGTGACGTTTTATTAGTTATTTTGTATGATGAAGCTAGCTCTCTGCTTCGTCCCTCCTATACTTATACCTGAG
Organism: Cottus gobio; assembly: GCA_023566465.1. Taxonomy (NCBI): domain Eukaryota; kingdom Metazoa; phylum Chordata; class Actinopteri; order Perciformes; family Cottidae; genus Cottus; species Cottus gobio. The sequence goes on from CM042237.1 coordinate 17,713,285, forward strand.
CAGTTAACAGTTCAGGCTAAGTTTATATTTATTTAAAATGACGTATATCAAGACTGTTATACGTGATATATGACATGAGATAGATAGTATGTCATTTAAGAAATAAGAGATGAAATAGAGATATGTAAGATAAAGGGAGATTGAAATTGAAAAAACAATTTGAGATACTATATTGACTAGATAATACATGAAAAACAGGACATGTGATGGGTACAAGAAGAGCGATACAATATATCAGATGACATAAAGATTAAATGAGAGATGATGTGAAATATGAAAAAATGATGGGATGCAATGATGATAAGAAATGTGAGATATTACATTTAGCTGACGCTTTTATCCAAAGCGACTTACATGATATACAGCAACAGTGAGCAATTAGGGTTAAGTGTCTTGCTCAAGGACACAACGACATGGACTGGCTGAGCTGGGGTTTGAACCACCGACCCTCTGATTGAAAGACTGACTTGCTAACCACTGAGCTACAGTCGCCCCTATAACAGAAATATAATTCTTGAGTTTAAAGATAAAGTATTATAGAATTTGGGTATTAGATAAAATGGTCTATAAAAAGGAAGAGATGGATATGAGATTATAAGAAATATGAAAACATGATCAGGTTAGAGACGAACACTGAGATTATAAAATAAATGCAATGTTACATCAGATGATGTATAATGAGAATATATACACACACATACATATAAATGATTTATGAAATGACAGAAGAGTTGAAACCTGCTCTGACTCGTTTCTGTACATGAAGACTCACAATGTCATATTTAATTGTGTGTGTGTGTGTGTGTTGTGGTACTATACTTTTTTGGGGGGAGGGGTTGCCTTAACATATGGTTGACAGAGGAAAGGTCAAGTCTATAACTCTGTGTGACAATCTTTATGGCATGTTAAGAATGTGTGATAACGCGCTCACACACACACACACACACACACACACACACACACACACACACAGGACCTGTTGTGCGTTTTACATCAATGTGTGGACATTTAGCCCCAACTTCAATGAGGTCAAACACAGCCGATCACCCACCGCCAAAGCAGTGAGGAGAATGTCACCCAGTCTTCTGTGTGTGTGAGAGAGAGAGAGAGAGAGAGAGAGAGAGAGAGAGAGAGAGAGAGAGAGAGAGAGAGAGAGAGAGAGAGAGAGAGAGAGAGAGAGAGAGAGAGAGAGAGAGAGAGAGAGAGAAAGGGATAGTTTAAGTGATGGAGAGAGACTGAAAGAGAGAAGAACAGAGAGAGCATATGTCTCAGTGTTTGTGTGTCAGGGGGTCATGTGACCCTGTGAGCCTTTCTTTCAATGAGTCGTCCCGACACTTTGAGTCAACGACCTCACCTGCTGCCCCGTTCGCCCACACACAGACTCAGGCCACATCCACACGGACACGTTTTAAAAACTAATTTCTACAGACTGGATTTCATGTGATGTCATATTCTTACTGCTTTATTTTATTTTTGTTATTATTATTTTAATTTAATGTAATTTTGTAGTTTGTTCTTGTCATATTTTGTTGTGTTTATTGTTTCATCAATGATACTGTTTTATCAGGGTGACCTCTGCTTGTGCTGCTTTTCTTGGGCCTCGCTGTGGAGCTTCCTGTTGCTTTATTGCCTCGCTTTTGCTTTGCTTTGTCTCTCAATTAACTTTGTAAAATTAAAAAAATAGGTGCTATAAAACTAATAATATTAATTATTATTATTACATGCGCAAGAAGAAATATTTTATTCAAGCAATTTCCGTTTGTGACTGTTTCCGTGAATATTCCATGTGATATTCAGGCGGACTGGCGTGGACGGATTTCACGCCTGAAACTCACGATGTGGATGCAGCTGAGGAGGAGGATCTTGGTGGCTGGCCACCACGACTCACAGTAGCACAGTGTGTTAGTGAGCAAATAGTGGAGCTTTATACTCTATTATAATACAAATAATAAAAAGATATTTGATCAGGGGATCTGTGTTTTAAATGTCACAAGGTTGAAGCCACCGTGAGCTGAACATGGCTGCAGGCGTCAGTAGCTCCCCTCCAACGTGTCATCAAGGTAAACAGCTTTTACTTCATGTGGGAAAACATTTGGTCGACTGCTCGCGGCTGTTTGTAGGCGCCGCTCGACAAATAAACCCCCGCACAATGGAAATACTAGTTCTTCATGTTTCACACACACACACACACACAAAAAAAAAAGATATTAGAAATAATATTACTTATAGGAACAGCATTTCAGTCACAACAGGCAGCGTGCTTCCAGAAAACATGAAGCCTTTCTTCAAACTGAAGCTATAAATCAGTAGATACATTTTTAGATGATTCACTGAAGTAAAAAAAAACATGAACCTTTTCAACAAAGGGCTGGCTAAATTGCATTTGTGTGAGGCCACACCATGTATTCTCAACAAGTGAAAGCACAGCACAGGAAATGTCACTGCAATGGCATGCAGCAGCAGAAATTATGCAACACTAACAGATTTGTTCCCTGGAAATGAATTTTCCTGGATTGGCACGTCACCCACCATGTTCCTCCACTGTGATGTCACGCCCCTTTTTAGAAGTCAGTTTATCACTTGGGTCCAGATATCGATCTCTGTCAGGGATCTTGTTCTGCAGGAGATCTCAGTGGGGAAGCTCATACTGGGTTGTGTTTTTTTACCCCATTTCAAAAGGCGCTACTCTAGTGATTATGGGTAATACTTCCAGAAAGTTGGAGGATTTTCTGTATTTCATTTTTGTAAAAGCATTTTAAGCTTTTGGCGTGTTGCGCTACGGAGACAGTCACAGTTGTGTGTGTGTGTGTGTGTGTGTGTGTGTGTGTGTGTGTGTGTGTGTGTGTGTGTGTGTGTGTGTCTATGTATACATACACACACATAATAGAAGGCCCTTACTGAAGCCTTAAAGATATGACACGTCTGGGTACATGCAAGAAATGACAAGCGGGACTGAACTACAGAGAGCGAACTAAAGAGAGCTGAAATGTGACTTTGTTGAAACAGACAAGGGCTCTTTTACCTCAAAGGGCAGGGACTATTTCCTCTCTCCCCCCTCTCTCCTTTTAGGGTCCTTATATCCTCTCTTTCTTCCCTTATACTTCTCCATGCCATCTGTCTCTTACTCGGTCGTTGTCTCTGTGTGACTCCCTCATTTAAGTTTCTGGCAAAGGAACTGACAGTGTGTGTGTTTAATCCACAGGTCCTCTCTTTGTGTATGTGTGTGTGTGTGTGTGTGTGTGTGTGTGTGTGTGTGTGTGTTAGACAGCGGTCCTGTGGTCGCTGTGACTTCAAAGCTGAAACCAGAGTCTCTCCCCAGTCTGCAGCTTCCCTATAAATCACACTAACCATACCGCAGGGAGACGCACTATACACGTATACACAGCCACAACAGAGAGAGGGGGAGGGAAACAAGAGTGAAAGCAATACAAAAATTAGTAACTGAATAACTGACAGGTACACATGGAGGCTGTGGAAAGAGAGGAAGGCAATGTGGCCTTACAAGATAGGGGTCAAAGTGGACTGGAAGGAAATGAAGATGAGATTTTGACCACGACGGTTTTGAAAGAGTTGAACAGCAGACGAGGGCCAGCCTTTCATTGAATTTGCCATAGAATAAACAGGGCGTTGCCAGCCTAGCCCGAAGTGGATTTATTTTTGTAACTAGAGTCTTTCTCCTGTTATATATGCAAATATGCAGTTGAATCCAATTATTTCCCTTGTGCACAGTAACCAAAGCCGTAATAGGAGCAAGGGCTTCTGCTTTGTTAGATTTTCTTTTTTTCATTCTCATGAAAGGTGATTTGTGTCCCTTTCGCAGCAGCACCCTGCATCACGCAGCACTTCAGGCCCCATATTATGCCCCAAGATGCGGGGGCGACTGTGGCTCAGTGGTTAGCAACTCTGTCTTTCAATCAGAGAGTTGGTGATTCGATCCCAGGCTCCGGTAGTCCATGTTGTTGTGTCCTTGAGCAAGACACTTATCCCTAATTGCTCACTGTTGCTGTGTATGGTCTAATATATATCATGTAAGCTGCTTTGGATAAAAGCGTCAATGAAATGTAATCAGAGGGTCGGTGGTTCAATCCCCGGCTCCACTAGTCCATGTTGATGTGACCGTTGCTGTGTCTACTGTATATCATGTAAGTTGCTTTGGATAAAAGCGTCAGCTAAATGTAATGTAATGTAAAAGATGCTGTCATATGCTGCACATCTCCTTGAGCATGAAAGCCACACCGATAAGAACGTTGGGCAAACCCCCAAGTAGAAAAGAAATTGTCTTGTGGACGGAGGTGCACCACCATCCTAACAGAATTAATTAATCATTGACACGAAGGTACGAAGTTGAAGTGGAGTTAGGACTCTATCTGTCTATTGGATTTTTACAGAGGTGAAAGATGACACTACCATCACCGGCTCGGATTACAAACCACGATGAGACTTCATATGAGGAAATTAACAATCTTGAAGAGGGTTGCTCCAAGAGATGGTTGATTTTAGGGAGAAAAAAAAGAGGTGAAGACACGCCCCACACTTTGTCTACATCAATGGAGCTGAGGTGGAGCAATCAAAAGGTTCTCTGAATCAGCATCACAAACAACCTGACATGGTCATCCCACGTCTCCATCTTGGTGAAGAAAACGTATTAACAGCTGTATTTTTTGAGGAAAATTAAATCCAGTGCCAAGTTCGTGATAACTTCTACAGCGGAGCAATAGAAAGCATCCTGACAGGAAAATGTTGTGTTCGGCCTTCCTCAGGAGAAATGTGCAACTCCTTTGTACAATGACAACAGACATTTTTCTACCTTTTTTGAATGTGAGTCTCAAACATTCTCAACTTTGATCTGATTTTGCCAAACAACCTGTAAAATCTCAAACACGTTGGAAAGAATCCTTGTTGAAAGTCTCCAGTTGTAAAACCTTTGACACTTAAAAGATAACCTTGTTGACCTTTTTTCCCCTGAGAGCCCCGACTAACGTGCAACAGTTCAGTCTTTCGAAACGATTGTTGAACTAGACGTTGGTCAGGAAGAGGTTTTTTAAATAATCTATGGGCTGTTGAACGAGTCATTCCTTCTTGAGGCACACGGTGACGACGTAGCATCTGGCTTTTGAATCTTTTCCACATTTGTTTTAAAGGATGAAGTTCATGCTTGTTTTGGAGTTTGTAGATAAGACCCAGGTTTGTGTATTTGTGAGAGATTGCCAGGGTTACAGAAGGTAGTCATTTGTGTAATTGGTGACCAGATCTTGAGAGTGGGGTGAGCACTAAACAGAAGCACAGTCTCTTCTTTCATTATATAATATAAATAATACAGAGTTGTCCCTTGGGGTCTGGATCATTATTCTTACTCTGTAATAACACATTTGGGAACAACCCCCGGCACGTGGCTCTGAAGGAGCCTGCAGCATTTCAGTTGTCTGTTGTAAACGATATCAGCTTGTCCAATAACAACAAAAGGGATTTTGACAGAAAAACTGGTAAAATAACGACACATTTTGTTGGGTTTGGTCAACTTCGGCTCTTTAAATTGGACAAGCATTCAGTGCATTTTGAAGAATATATGTATTGTGTTTGTATTCCGGCCATCTAGGCAGCTGGCCTCCACAGCTGACGACAACTTGACTGTTGAGATTTGGCTCAATATTCCATCCGTTATTTAAAATTCTAACTAACTGACCCGGGACTTGGTTTAGACTAACTTGTCTTGGACTTCCAGCTGCTGCTGTGGCTCAAACACGCATTATTTAGAGTCGTTTGTCTCTAACGTGGAGTTTTAAGGGCTCATTTTCATCACACAATGCCTGAGAACCACCGCAGTCAGCACAGCGTCACAATAGGTGGTAGATCCACATCCTCCCCTCAGCCATTAAAACAAATAGCTCTTTATCCAAGAATGTGTATGTGTGTGTGAGCCTACGAGAGAGTTTGTGCGTGTGTGTGTGTGTGTGTGTGTGTGTGTGTGTGAGAGCAGACATGCTTGTATTTACTACGACACAGTTAACAATCTTTTACAGTCACTAACTGAGTTTCCATTCCGCTATCAAGCAAGTTGGAAGAAAACTTAAAAAATGTAGGGGCACCTTTCTATCAACTGGTTTGGAGTGAATGAACTTGGCTATAGCATCGTTAGGTCCAAAGTTATATGCTAAATGGTAAAATGGTAAATGGACCAGTAACTGTATCAAACCGGTCTGATCTGCAGTGTTGCCAGATTGGGCTGTTTAATGCAGAAGAGTGAAGCCAACGCGAAAGTGTCTTAAACTTGCATTTTCTCTTCTGACCAGCAGGGGACGACTCGTCTGGTGGCAAAAATAATTCAGATCAAATCTGTGAGAAAAAGACTTCTCTCTTGATGTATTCCCTCAGTAAACATTGTAAACATGAGTTTATGTCTCAATCTCTAGTTTCAAGTCTTCTTCAATACAGTATGATGTTCATTTAGTAGATGATGGTCCATTTAGAGTCAAACAGACCATAAAACGGGATGCTTTGGCTGCTATCCAAGATAGAGAACTCAATGCTTCATACCGGCAGTCCACAAACCCATGGATGACATCACAATGACTACGTCAATATGGTCTATATGATTTGGGCCCAATTAGGACACTTTTAATCAAATTAAAGAGTCGAGCTGGTAGATGCACTTTGGGCTGCTTTTGTCAACATTTGGCTGGGACAGAAAGTACTGAGTTTCAATCAATCGTTGCCTTGACGTCATCATCACTGACATGGGATTTTGTGTTTGGTCGTTTAACTGCACCCTTTGTGGTCTACAATAGACGGTTTATCTGACATTTTATTTTTGGTTATTGGATGTGGATATGAAGCTTTGTATGATGTGTTTTCTATTGCACATGTAATGCTTTTTATGTTTTACACAGGTTTCTGGCATCATTGGGGCTGTTTTGTATTGAATTGGGCAGGTTTAAGGTTGTGGTTGGTCTGGACTGCTCTGGGACCTATTGGTTAGGTTTAGGAAGAGACCATGGCTTGGGTTAAACTTAACTCTTTCTGGCAGAAAGCCTGTTAGAAAAGCGTTAGATATTCGCCATGTCAGCATTTATTCCTCAAAGTCGAATCCATAATCCATTTCAAGCAACAACTCTTTTTCTCACAGTTGAGGAAGTTTGAATGAATTGTACCTTTTTTGTAACATACAGCTTTTTTTCATGTGATACATGCAAATAAAAAACATGACCATGGAAATGCGGCTGGTGAGACTATTCTCACAGTATATATCACTTCTGTTCATAACGCTACATGTGATTCATCCGATACTGTAAATATAAAACAGATGCAGGCCAGGAAAGAAATAACCACGTTGCAGATGAAACTGGACAATGAAGCGAATACAGCGCCAATCGTGGACGTCGACGGATATCTGCAAAATCAAACTGAAATGTGACACGATCACACGTCAGGAAGGAGCGGACGCAGAGATACAGGAAGCTGTGGAAGGAGACGGCATGAGATAGAGAGCGGGAATGTGGCAGACTGGGGAAAAAACGACAAAACAGAAAGACAGAGAGAGAGAGAGAAAGAAACGGAGGGAGGGAGCAAGTGTGTGAGGGCTACCACAACCATGCCACTGAGTGGCGTGTTTACATGGTATCATACCACTGGTCTTTTAACCACAGACGTGGCACAGCTCAGATTCAATATGTTTCAATATGTAAACCAGTGATTTTACGATGCAAACTTTGTTTTATTGAAATCCTCAACTAATTCGGGGTCGCTGCCCTTGTATCTCCATTGGATTACACAAGTATGGATTTCTTTACTGTTTTTCTCTTACAGTATTTTCTTTTATTTATTTAGCCTCAGTAAACGCTAAGATAACATTCTTACACTCTGCGCAGCAGGAGAGCTGCATCGTGTTTCCGTGTCAGAGTTACTGGTTCAGAGTTCCATATTCTGGCTGAAAGGAACTCGGCACATGAAACCCTTCCAGTCGGAGAGGCATCATCCTTGACAGGGTGTGATAATTAGGTGTTCTTGCAGTCTTATAAAATCCCACTGTTAGTGGATCCAAATAGCCGACAAAGCAACATGGAGGGAGACGGGAAGAGACGGGTATACGCTTGGATATCGGGCAGAAATGTTGTTTTCATTTCCAAAACAATGTCGCTTAATTCTCATTCATTCATTGAAACTTTGCCGATTTCATCTGCATGTACAGCAGCGACACAGAGCCAGGTTCTCCCTCGTCCTCCTGATCTAACAACAGGTGTGCGTGTGTGTGTGTGTGTGCGTGTGTATGTGCGTGTGTGTGTGCGTGTGCGTGTGTGTGTGTGTGTGTTTGCGTGTGTGTGGAGCCGACAGTCCTCCGGCTCCGTATCTCACTAAACTCTAAGACCACCCACCTTTTAGCAATCCAATCAAATGGGAAGGATTTGATTGGAATCCCTCTTGTAACTGGACACTGCTCAAATATTCCATCTGCACAGTACAGACAATGTTATAACTTCCGTTTCACTGAGACTTTAAAGTGTTATTAGGGATTTTATTTTAACAATCAAAATTCTCCACAGTTCATCTTTAATCCCTAGATTTCTTTGGAGTGTAACTGTAAGAAGAGAGAGGAAGAAGAAAGGGAGACAAAGGGACCTTGGTGAAAGGCAGAGGGAGCAAGAGTTTGAGGTTGGAGGGGGTGGAGGGATGCTAACAAGGGACAGGGATTGGAAAGAGAAACATACGTGTGGTGCAGAAAGAGCTGGGCACCGGGGCAAGAAAAGGTTATGAGAGTGAGAAATTCAAAGACAGAAAAAAATAAGGGGGGACCGTATATAAAAGTAAGGTTAGGCAGGAAAGGGTGGAGGAGGGAAGAGTGAAACCAGATAGAGAGGGAGACAGGAAGGAAAAGGAGGGTTAGCTGGAGAGTGAGCTGCCAGCAAGCGAGCGGGAGAAAGAGAAGGAGGAATCAGGGAAAAGAGGGGCTGCTTTGGAGGGGATGGAGGGAGAAGCGGGAGGGGGGCACAGAAGGAGGTAGAGGGGGGTGGAGTGGGGTTGTTCTTCAGCTGCTTTTTTTTAGGAAAGCAGTTGAAAGTAATTGGTTCCTGATGTGAAGCTGAGCTTAGTTCTCCAAATAAAAGGCCTTTCTGTCAGCTGTAATGGCCTCTTCATGCTGCACTGCTCCGGTGGGGGGGCTACATTAGCATCCTAGCTCAGTCACGACCTGCTTTGAATTACTAGGTATTACTAGGTAAAAAAAAGTACAAAAGCACCAACTGAGTCGGGCCCGATCGGCATCAGAGGTCAGGGACAGGTTTGAAAGGGCGGCTCCGATCTACCGAAGGCTGGAGAGGAGTCTAGGCGTTAAAAGGCTGGAAGCCAGGCAACAGTGTGGGTGACTGTTTAGCATTTTCACTTCTAGGAATCGCAGCAGCGTCCAACAACATGCAGCTAAGAGACAGCCAAGTCCTGAGCGACAGCATGTTGTCACATTGCTGCACACTTTATCGCTTTTGAAGGAAAAGACGATGCCAGAAGACTTATTAGTGGATGGTTTGTCATTTATTTTTTGGGGGGGGGAATTAGCTTCCTCGCTTTCTCACAGAGTTAGGTGCACAGATTGATACCACTTCTTGAAAAAAAAGAAAGAAAAGAAAGTCTGTTCTCTCAAGGTCGGAAACTGCTGACTTTGTGCTGATGTAAGTCCAAGGAAGAGGGAAAAAAGATACAGTTTCAAATTCAACTACGTTACTGGAAGGACACACACACATGCACAGACAGACACACACACACACACACACACACACACACACACACACACACACACACACACACACAGACCCTGATGCCACACTGGGAGTCTGAGCCACTACAAACACCAGACCTCGCTGACCTCATCGACTCAATAACAAACAGCTGTCACATAAGAGCCCTGTGTGTGTGTGTGTGTGTGTGTGTGTATGTGTGTGTGTGTGTGTGTGTGTGTGGAGAGGTTGGGGGGGGGGGGGCGTACGCAAGTTACATACGTGGTGGATTTGCCACATAGTTTCCGCATGTGTACAGGGCTTTTAAAAAAATCAGGGAAAACCCTTTTAAAATAAGCGATAGACCCCTCCCCCGCCCACCTAGTGGTATTCACAACTTTGTAAGAGGAAATTATCTAAAAGCTTTTAGATCTTGAGCTGCAATGTGTTTGCTGACGTTTCCAGGAATGGAATGTTTTTTCTTTGTAAACGTATAAAAGATATCATTTTGATATTTCCCAATGACCTTAACTCTTTCCCTGTCATTGAGCCCCGGTGGCTTGTGCGTGGACGGGGACGGCAGCGTCCATGTTGCCATTGACCAGCAGCGATGTTCCCGCCACTCAAACCCCTTGAACACCAAGCAAGCAATATCATATCCACGACTTTACCTACTTTATGACCACGAGCTCCACCGAGTCTCCTTCCAAACCCTCGCTGTCACGGTGGACAGACTAACCAAGGCGAGGCGTTGACGAGATGTATGAAGTGTGTTTCGGTGATCAGCGGGGTCAAATTCTTTTTTTGAGGAGTGCATATTGATTGTGTGTTTTGTGTAACTCTTTTATATTGGTATTACATTATCCTCACATAGCATCATGCTGTAAAAAGGTGCCAATAGTGTCTGTTGTCGTTGGACAGTGAGAAGCTAGCATTGCAAAAATTCCTTTTCTGATTTAATTTTTTTACAATGACAGCCCGGCAAGGACCATAACACCATGTCCTTTTAAGACCCAGTAATGGCAGGACAGACTGTAAACCGCTACACAAGAATCCATTACAAACAGGAGCTCTTCATCACTAGAAGCCCATTAGCTTGTGTCACCACCTGAGACAAAAGGAGGTTACAATGGTCTGTCATCTCCACCTCACCTTGCTCTGACAACAACTGGAACACATTCAGTACATAGGATGCTGGGACAGTCCTTCACCGTGGGCATCTGATCCAGTAACAGTGACACTAAAAAACGTAGAGGAGCAACGTATGGGAGAGGAGAGGAAAGGTGGACTTTCAGAGAGGTTTACTACATTTGGCAAAAGGGGTTTTTAAGTATTTCAATGAGCTTTTATATCAATAAAACCGGTCAGAGTCTCTTCCTGTGGACTGGAAGTGCTCTCTGTCAACACTTGTAAACTATCCATTTTGTTGCTTAGCACCAAAATGAATGACAATCAACAAAGTACTGCAGAAACTGCACATTGAGCAATAAACCTTAGTTCATTTGGTCCGTTACTTTCTTTCTCATCATTGTCGTGTTGCATTCAAACAGAGTTTTTTGTTCCCATATCCAAGCCTATTGTATCTACATCAACAAGATCTCATTATCACCTCTTTTCACACACCTAGCTAGGAGTTTTGTTTATTTTGTGATGTAATTCATCTCCCTGCCCCCAAGCTGTTTATGTGGCCTCCCCCCCCCCCCCCCCAACTCCACCCCTTTCTACTTTTTTCTTCCATTTCCTCAATCTCACCCGACCTAACCCCTCGGCCTCTTTCACTCTCCGGCTCCACGACTGAAATTGAGCTCTGCTTCGGAAAAAAAAGCCCTGTGCCTCCGTCTTTCCGCTGTCTTACGTTCAAAACCTCTTAACGAATTTAAATCTCTTATGGCCTGATGCTATCTCACCACGGACATTGTGGTGACTGTCTGTCGAGTCGATCCTTACCTGCCTTGTAAACGCTGAAAGATCTTAAAGGGGTTTGTATTGGGAGACAGAGCTGGGGTTGTGGCAGTGCAGCTCATGCTCAAGAAAAGGTACTTTGTCTGCTTAAATACACGTATTTAACGTTTCAAGCCTCCCTTATCTACATGACTAAATGTCACATGGAGATGGGGTTTGCTCCAGGCAAATACAACATCTCTCTCCCAGCGGCCTACAGTGTTGAATAACTCTGCCAAATTAGTGTATTTTTTTCTTTATTTGTCATATTCAATAAACAGACTGGCCACTCGAGTGGATCAATGCTAATGCAAGCATGCTAACATGCTCACAATGCTAACAGGCTGATGGAAACATCCTTCCTTTGCTGGTAATTGGGCAAAACCGCAAGAATGGATACAAATAAATAATAATTGTATCTAAGAGTAAAATATATATTTTTTAAACTAATTTATACAACTGTGTATGTAGTTAGAGTGTACAGAAAGCACCCTGGCAGGATATTTATTAAGTTTTTCAAACTCTGTTCCCAAATTGTAAAATTATTTTTAAATGCTTCTCTCTCTTTTGATCAAACAGCCTCATTAAAGAGCAACTGGGCAAGCACTATTTATTTTTTACACCATACTATTTGATGGTTTGATGTGGAACAATAGTGTATGTCCATCACGTATAAAACAGGACAAAGTGATGAGAATACAAGCAGTTTTGTAGTCTCTGCTCATCCCTTCCACTCCTCAAATTAAGTTGGTTGGTTTGCTACAAACACTTCAGTAAATGCTACCAGATGGAGTACAAGCCAGAGGATGGGACACATTCAAAAACAACACCTGTCAACAATTGTGCTTACTTGAACTACCTGGTGAAGCACCTGGTACCTGGTGGTTTCTGGGTATGTCACACCACAAAAATGATTCTGTTATTAATCACCCAGCACTCCAATCATCAGGGAGGGGGTCCTCTGAAGACTCTGAAACAGCCGATCATTGGCAATGGCTGATTACAAATGTGCACGGTTGAGCCCTACGATAAATTTAATGGGCATAACAGGAGACACACGGGTAAAAATGTTGTGCATTTCTTTGATGGTCCACTTGCTGGGATTTGTACCGGTATGTCAGGTGGCCAGTACACCACTGCTAGCTAGCAAACTGTAGTCTGTCTGTTGTGAGGGTTGTAACTTGCGATCGAGTAGAACCACTGATGCCATGTCCTCTAGTTTGGCTAGATGGCTCCAGTGTGTTGCCACCATTGGCCCACACAGCCCTGTATTTGATCCAACCCTTGCTCAGTTGCAATAAAAGATAAGTCCAAACCTCCTCCACGCCAGAAAACTGTGACGGGAACCACGTGCAATGACGTGCAACGACCTTGCCGATAACCTTCTGAGGTTTTACCCTCCCCCAAAGATATTTTGACAGGCACGAGTGACTAGACATTATAACAACATTCTCAAAGAAACAGCTTGTGTCAAATCATTTCTACAAGGAACACTTTGTGCATCATGGTAACATGAAACAGGAGAAAGTACATGACAGAGAGATTGTATCAAAAATAACATCTAATATGGTTAGTTTCCATGCCTGGAAACTGGTTGAAGTTGCACTTTAAACAAGGCAAAATATTATTCTTCAAAGTAGATAATTAGATATAAACAGCACAAACAAACAGCCATCTGCCTGAGGCCATGTAGGCCTGAGTCTTAGACCCCCTTTGTACAGTAGGTGGGATTCTCCTTTGGCTAACTGGTAGATGTTTGCTTTCCATTGTGGGACACCACGGTTTTAATTTGGTCTGTCAGACTTGTGTGAATTAGAAGAAGCTTCTCTCACAGCAATAGCACATATGCATCATGGCGGTCGTGCAACTATTTTGGACCAACTCAAAGCAAACAGATTTCCCCATTGCTGGTTTTCTCTGTGGTTCCTCTCATTTCTGTCCCGTCTTGGACGTCTGCTGCCTCCACAAGTGACTGCATGCAGAACATGTCTTTTTAATTGAGGATCTTTGCCTTTCCTGTCTCTCCTTTTTCTACACATGTTGTGCTCTTCCCTTATAAGGGGCGAAGACGAACTGCGAGGTTGTATGAGAAGCAGCGCCTGTGAATTTCGGTGCGGGTGGCAGAGAAACCAGATACTGAAGTCTGGCTAAATCTTATGGTTGTAATAGAGATGTGGGTGATTTTTAGATTTCCCATCAGCCGCAACGTCTGTCATGGCCACTTTACAAGTCCGACTCTGCGTTGAACACCCACCAATCCCACTTGCTGCTTGGTCAGTGCCCTGGAAGCCTCTGATACCAAGCTACTGAGGGTCCCTTTTGTCTGTATGAGACACACAGGGTTTCACCTAACTACAACGGAAACCCGTCTCCGTCATTATTAGCCGGTCAGACCAACTGAAGGAGCAAGAAAGAAAACACAGGACATTCACCCAGGTGGCCACTGTTCGTGTCCTGTGTGAAACTAAGTCATTGTTAACTTATTTTACCTTACAACGAGGTCAGCAATGCCTACAATCAGTTGCCCATGTTAAATTAACCACCGTTAGTGGATCGATAATCAAGGCTGTTGTTGTTGGTTTTATTTCCAGAAAAGGGTCATGTGACAGGGGAGTGACGAATCAGGGAAGGACACGTCGTGACTACTAAGACCCAGTCAAGTAGCGAACGTGGGTGGCTGCGTCATCGTATCCAAACGCATGCGGTTCTGCCTGGAGGAGGTAAGCCCGGAGTTATCAAACGCATCCGCCCTCCGGAGTGTTTTTTAAACGTATCCGTTTATGCTGCTCTAAAACGCCGTGTGTGAACGCTCAGTGTAATTGTAGCGAAAGATATGCGTTGCTATGTTTACAAATGCAGACCACACCACTACGTGTGGACACTTAGGCCATGTCCACACGTAGTAGTGTGGACATAGCCTAAGTCTTACCGTGATCTTTTCCGAAATCCAACCTCGTCATTTTGTTGCGTAAGTAACCCGAGCCTGAACCAGAAACCGCTCTCATTGGTTGTTTGGAAAGAAAAGGACGAATTACTTCTTTTGTCTTTCAGTTTGGACAGCTAGGATTTTTCTTAACCCGCATCACTGATGCTGTCGATGGTCAAAGACAGAAAGAAAAATAATCAGACATATTAAGCCTTTAGTCAGTTTATTGCTTAACCTGCCAAATCTTTTTTTCTTTCTTAGTAAATCGATTGTTTGGTCTAATAAATGTGAGAAAATAGTCACAACATCCTAGAGCCCTCATCAAATATCTTGTTTTGTATCGCACAAGACAAAGAGAACCAGCAAATCTTTGAAATTTAGAAGCTGGAAGCGAGACATGTTTGAGGTTTGTAAGCGTCTAACCCTTACTGTATATCCTTGGGCCCGACCCCTGCACATATGCTCTGTTGGGCCTTTTTATGGGCAGATATGTCATCTCATCCCAGCTTCATCAGAGGGAGCCTGTTCCTGGTTGTCTGGATGATGTCTTGAGGACACAGAGGCAACATTATTGTGCCTCACCTGGAAAATTAGTCCAAAATAACATTCAACCTAAAGTATTCACCTAATTAAGACAAATGAGAAAATGTTCTACTGTTGGACATCTCGTGATTTTGACACTTCATTTAATTTTTTTTTACGACAAACACCTCGCTAAGTGTTCGCACATGGAGTAAAGTTGGCCGACGTTGCTGTCCCTACCGAACGCTTTCTCATAACCCGAGAAGCTCGAAAGCTTCACTTGGACTCCTGTCTGCCGGCGCGGCAGACAGGAGGAAATATTTCCAGCATGTTCTGTGGAGGGTTAATTGGTGAGGAATACAATATGTCTTTGAGTCCCTCAGTGTCGGTCACTCGCTCTCTTTTTTTCACTCTGCATCCCTCCACCCCTCTCTCTCTCTCCCTTCCTGTCTCTCTCTTAACAAGTTTCTGAAAAAAAAATGTGTTTCCAATTAGGCACTGAGGGGAAAAAGAACAACTCTCGACTCCCGAATGCTAAAAGAAATGTCTCGGGGAAAGAGGGCATTTATGTCCTGCAATGTCATTTATTTCCTACGAGACAAGTGAGAGGAAATGTGAAAGGGTTGAGCTAAATGCACTTGTAAGTTTCACTTGTCTTCTATGTCCACCCGTTTCAGGGAAAAGCTCTGCTGCTTTCATTGGTTTGCAGTGAAAAAGGTTTCTATGAGAAAAATAAGATTAAGATACAAATTGAAATGCCACTTTTCATTCATTTTTATTTATGTTTTGCTCTGTGCATGTGTGTGTGTGGTGTGTGCATGAGAGAGTGACGTCACGTGCAGACAAAGGTCCTCTCCTGCAGTCGGACGGTCAGAGAGAGAGAGAGAGTAAGAGAGAGAGAGAGAGAGAGAGAGAGAGAGAGAGAGAGAGAGAGAGAGAGAGAGAGAGAGAGAGAGAGAGAGAGAGAGAGAGTAAGAGAGAGTAAGAGGGAGTAAGAGAGAGAGAGAGAGAGAGAGAGAGAGAGAGAGAGAGAGAGAGAGAGAGTGAGTAAGAGAGAGAGAGAGAGAGAGAGCTTGGCGGATCCCCCGCGCCAGCGCAGAGAGGCACGGAGACGCAGCAGTGAGCATCAAGGCGACTTCATCTGGAAACAAATCAATAAAACAAGTTGGAAAACAGGGATACTCCGGTGCGGGGAAAAAATAACAACAACGACAGCAAGAAAACACATCCCAAGAGGTATTTTCTGCACGGACATAAAATGAAAGGGTTACCTGGCTGCATTTTGGATTTGGAGTCTTTTATTGCAGCGCTGCGACTTTGACACAATAGTTGCTCAGTCTCTCCAGGAGTTGTCTGTTGGGAGGAATTTCAGGCAACGCGAAATCAATCTTGAGTTGGACCTCCAGACCATTGGAAAGGAAGACACAGTAAGTATTTCACCGTATAATCATCATTGAACGAATCCTTATATACTCTTGTATTTATTTGTTCCTTCCTTTGGCTCACTTAAAGCGTGTGTTCTAGTGCACGCACGGGTGTGTGGACATCTTTTACATAATCAAAAAGTATACCTGCCACGTAGACGGTTGAGATAAAAGCCTTCGATGGCATTAGCAGATGCCTGGAAATGCGCCGTGCGCGCCGTTACTTCGACGGGAGACGCTCGTTGTGCGCGCGGCTGGGAAGAGGGACTTCGTTGCGCCAGAGCTGGGCTCTTTTTGTATTATCAAACTCTGGGATTGGAACAATATTTGTGGAAGGGAGTGAGCGGATTAAAAAAAAAAGAAAGAAGAAGAAGAAAACACAAACGGGCGATAGGTCGGGGAGTAAAAGTTTGGACATCTGTGTTGATTTTCCACGCTGTTCTGCAGTCATGAGAACGCGTTTGGAATTTCCTTTTTGTGTTTTCTTCATTGAACGTCTTTAATGCAACCCCTGTCACGCCTGGCGGCGGAGGACTGGCAGTCTGGACCCAAATGCAAGACACGCAGCGACAGGAAGGGGTTCAGGTGAAAACACACAGCTTTATTTCAGACACGGTACTCAAGCTTAGGTGGTATTGGGGGTGGTACTTTCCTCCAGCTCTCGGAATGGCGCTGGTGGCTAGAGCTGGTGAGACGTGCTGGTGAGACGTGCTGATGGCTCGTGCTGGTGGCTCGTGCTGGTGAGACGTGCTGATGGCTCGTGCTGGTGGCTCGTGCTGGTGAGACGTGCTGATGGCTCGTGCTGGTGAGACGTGCTGGTGAGACGTGCTGGTGGCTCGTGCTGGTGGCTCGTGCTGGTGGCTCGTGCTGGTGGCTCGTGCTGGAAACTCGTGACTGGAAACTCGTGACTGGAAACTCGTGACTGGAAACTCGTGACTGGAAACTCGTGACTGGAAAACCTAGAAACGTAATTTCCTCAGGGTAGTCGATCAGAACAGCTTTCATTGACGTCCGTCTCTGAAGCAATCACTCGACGCCGCCGGGCCGGAGAGTGACTGCCTTTAAGCGGAGCTTGATGACCAACGGGCTGCAGCTGCGGTGCCTGCTCTCCCCAGCTGCCTGCTATCCCCCTGATTACAGGGAAAGTGAGAGAGAGAGAGAAAGGGAAAAACAGGGAAGAAACAACCGGAGGAGGATTCTCCACCCAGGTGCGCCACTGCTCCTCACAACCCCATTCCTAAAAAAAAAAGCAGTTGTCCTCCCAACAGGAAATACTAGTCAGTGCCAGCACTATTAGGTGTAGGGAATTGCTTAAACATGATGAAGAGGCCAGCAGTGGTCCTTCATTCCTTGCGGGCGTTGGCATCGTCCCAAAGTATACGCCTTGATGCTGTCTATGACAGTCGATCCAGCGCGCTGTGCTCTGGCCTCGGGCCACCTGACACGACACGTTCATGAACTGTATGGCTTCACTTCTCGATGAACTCTGTTTAAAATATAGCAAAGTTTCTGCCCTGCCACCCAAACCAGACCACATCTTTTGGACGTCTGATTCTCAGGCAGACAGGCCACATGAGTCTGCCCCACCTGCCACCAGGACAGGAGATGAAAAGACATCTTTTGGTCCGAACCGGTAACAACATTTCGACATCTTTTATTGATAGGCATCCCTGCCATCTCTGGCCAGGTGCTTCCTGCTGCATTGCTGCAAAGTTCAGGGTGTACAATGAAATCCAAGCAGTGCATCTTGGGTAATGAAGCGTATTCAGAGGCCACAAAAGCTTAGACTCTGAAGTGAAGATCAGTATCTTTAACACTTGTTTGTTTTTTATTTAGCTTTTTTTTCCCAACAATTCATGGTTGATGAAGTTGTCCCAGCATTTTGGCCCAAAGCAGAATATCTCAATTACTTTTTTTTTTAGTATCTATGTCCCCCAGAGGAGGATTTCTAACTTGTGTGACTCTTGACATTTCATTTAGAGCAGCTCTCGGCCAGCGACGTATAGTCTGTTGGAAGACAGCAAGGGGCCTGATCGCTCTGCAGTTTGAGTTCATTTATCACGTTCAGAGGATGAATTTGAATACTTTTGGTGACTCCTTGACCTTTTCCCTCCGGTTCCATGAGAGTTCAGCCAGATAATAGAAGACCTCACGAGCTTTCATTAACTCCTGCTCATTGTCGTTATCTCCATATATTCGGTGGTCTCATAGATTTTCCTTTTCACCTACATTGCAACATGCATCAAAGAAACAATGTTTTCTAATTCATCGTTTTTTAAACTGATTACATTTTATTTTAAAAAAAGAAGCAGCCATATGCTCCCTGCATGCTGTCCTTGCCCTTTGATGTAACCCAATTAATACTGCTCTGAGGCTCAAATGGTTCGCGTTAGTGTGTGTCTGTGAGTGTGTTTATTTGTGTTTTCCCAAGCGATGGTGAGAAGACTGTTTACCTCCCACCCACCGCCACAAACCTCAGGGGGTCTTTGATGGTAAAGTGGAGGGTTAGAACCTTTTACACTTCTGTAGATTGATTTGCTTTGAAGCTGTTTTAATTATGGAACACACATTCTCAGAGTAATACTTCACAACGAGTCACATTTGTACACTTCATACTTTGCAATACTTGACTGTTTTTTTTTAAACAATGTTACTTTCACATTATCTCCTGCGTGCTGACTTTAACCCGGCTTTTACACGTCCAGCAGCTCCAGTGAGGTGAGATACGGCCACTGGAGCAAAGGGGCTTCAGCTTTTTCAGCCTTGGACTGAAAATAAGACAATTTGGCCTTTCCACTTTGGATAAGAGGAATAAGTAGTATTTGTTATCACGGACATTACTCAAAGGCCATAGAGCACTCTGGTGTCCTGACCTATTTGTGAGGCCTGTTTTGTTCCTTACGGATCTCAACTTAGTCATTCTTACAAATTTGCTGAAAAAGCGAAAAGTGGGGGGAAATGTCTGGGGTCATCAAAGGTTTTCAGATGAATGGCTTTGGACACGTGACAAATAAGCTTCCATTCTCTAAGCAACAAAAAGCTAAAAACATTACCCTTTTATCCATATCCTAACAGTATAATATAAAATAGTGCATATGAGAAAATACAAGAAGAGAGATTTTCACAGAAAAACTGCTTTCAGATAGAAAATAAAAAAGTTGAAGTTTCATGAATGCCTGTGCATAAAGAGCACTCTACAAGAGATAATGGCTTGGGACGAGTTGAGCTCCTGTCCTCCTCTTAAAGACCTCTCAGTGGTTAATCATACTGCGTCGCCCTGGATGTGACACACCGGCCCTCTAAATATGAGGTCAGGATGGTTCTTAGGAACTTAGTGGTTTCCTTAGTAACTAGGAAAGCAGCGGTGGCCATTATTCCCGCTGGATAGATTTGACAGGGTTGCAAAACCACACTCATCCAAAAGCCGTTCCACAACTTGTGAGATCCTGAAAACCTTTTTAAAAAAAAGAAAAGAAAAGGGGGATAAGCTGATTCTTCTGACATCTGACCTTCTCGCTCAAACTAAACAAAACTCCCCCCCTGCAAAGAATTATCGTCTCCCCTGAAGATGACTGTTTTATGTTTCCCCCGCATGAGCTCTGACATCCCTCAAAAAGAGAGGGTCCTTGAAACATCTGTGTTGTGATTACCAAAGACTCCATCCCTGCCCAGCCCCCCCCTCGTCCACGGACCTGCATTCCACCCATTCCTTCTCCCAATGTCCAGATTGTTTCCACATTCATGCAGGTAACAAGAGTCACATTGTGGCAGAAAGGAAATTTCCCTCAAGGTCATGTGAGCATTAAATAAATTGAGAGGATGAGAGTTCCAACAGCTATAATAATAATATTCCAGATCCAGCGAATAGTTACAAATATTTCAAGTGCGTTCTTATGCATGTTGTTGTGGAGCGTCTCTAATCTATTCAGCCCATTAATCACCATTTTTGTGGAGTTTGTGGGAAGGAAGTTGCAAACATTTCTTCAAATTCCCCTCCAGCTCGAGTGTGAACCTGTGGTCAGACCACCACTTCTTCTTCACTGATCACGATGTAGATGGTGATCGCACTTTGCAGTACGCAGCACAAAGTGGTTGCAGCCTAAGCTCTGGTTGAGATCACACTTCTGGGTCTGCAATGACATGGGACACACAACTCCATCAGCTGCATTCAAAAACAGTGACAACGGACCGTAAAGCTAAAAAAAACCACTAATGCTTGGCACTTTTTATTCACATTATTGCAAAAGCGCCACGTTCTGTGATATCAAATACCTCTGAGTGCTCAGCAGCAATATGGCTCTGTCTTTGTTTTTGTTTTTAATGATTCACAGTGGGAGGTCCACATTTGTGCCCTTTAGATTGGAATTGAACTAAAAAGTAGTGGCCTCTACTGCTAAAATTGCATTTAATGTGATTGCCGTCAGATCAAAGCAGACATTGTTGTGGAATAATAATAGAAATACTTGCATTAGTGTGTGTATAGTACTGAGACATTCAGTCATATACCTATTAAAATATGGCTCTGTAGGTGGGAAGAGTGGCCTCCAAGTACTGGAGACTTTCCTGGCTGTCAGACACTGCCACTTTTGCTTATTCTGTTATTTCCTCCTTCTCTCAGCTAATGTAAAAATATAACTGGTTTTCACAGGAAGCCATACTTCAATACAGCGACATACATGGCAGTGGCGGCTTCAACACCGCAAAGTTGTGTTATCGTTGAATGCCCTGCAGGTAGCTCGTCTCACAGCCCCGCGGCAACGGCGTCTCATTCCTACTTTTCATATTTTTCCACCATGGCAGAAGCAGCTTTTTTTTCAACCCATTCTCACTTCCAGCTCGTCAAATACCGGCACTTTGTCAGTGCTCCTTGGCGTCTGATACCAACGCACAGGGGCACCTTTTATTGTCTGTATGCAACACACCGCTTTTGTTTAACTCTGATGCCATTATTAGACACTCAGTGCAACGGACATGGTTAAGAAGAGTGAGTGAAAGTCTGCTCAAGGAAGGTCAAACAAAGACAGCACTTTCACCCTGAGACCGTTGTTCATGTGAAACAAAAATGAAACGCTGATGTGTTTGTTTGTCAGTAATAAGTTGTTTTGTTGGACAAGTCTAACTTCCTGTGAAGATGGGATTTTTTGTTGACAAGTGCCAACTCTGGCACGTCCAAAACTGAGGCTAGAGGGGTACGTAGAGGGTCATTGGGGTCGTCCACTGATCAAGTGTCGGCATTTGACAAGTTGGGAGTGAGAATGTGTTGGCCTTTTGCGTTGTATTGTAACGTGATGGTTATGTCATGGTTGAGTTAGGTTTTGGCAACATAGCCACGTGGTTAGGGTTAGAAAAACCACCATGGTTCGGCTTTGCAAGCTATGGACTTTGTGACAAGGCGTCACATAACAGCACTATCACCCACCCGCCCTCAGCTTACTTTCTGGCATTTTAAACTATTTCCATTATTCTGAGTGTCTAATAATGGCTCGGATGGGTTTAGATTGGAGCTGGTTGGAAGCCCGGTGCGGCTCAAACAGATGCTACAGTGTGTACCCTGTGCTCGGTATCAAGACTCCGTGGGCTGCTGCCCTCGCGTTGGTTTTTTACCCCCTGGCAGTGAGGCCAGGATACCTGCAGTGTATTTAACATATCCAGACAACTCAGGGGAAATGGAGAGTACTTGGAAAAAAGAAAGATGACGAGTCAAAGTAAAACAGAGACCCCAGGAGAGAAAAGCAGACGGACACATACCTACTTGCCCACAGGTTAGTAGTCTTAGACAAGTCTGTTTCTAAGGTCTCAGCATACCTGTCGAAAACACTCAGGCTCACTGTACACACTGCTGCGCTGTCATCATAGTGGGAGTTGCCAGATACTGACCACAGAGCTAAGTTTACTACAAAGTGTGCTCACTGTGAAATGCAGGCGACTCATATGGCATCTTGACAGCATGCGTTGGCCTTCCCAGAGACGGAACGACGACTGTATTACCAAATATGTGCTGCAGTGGACCTCTAAATCGTCACATACTGAGAGGCAGATTACAGTTTTTCTCGATTGCTAAAACACAAAACCTGGTTCCTGTAGCACAAACACCCAAACCTTTTCGTCATTCCCAGAAGCACACACACATTTCCCATAACCAAAAACACAATTCACCTGTGTCCACACATGTCTCAATATTCAAAACACTTTCTGCAAAACCTTACACAAAAGTGACCAAATAAATCATTCTTTACACTACGTGTTCATTCAGCAAACACATGCTCTCAATATAATTAACTCAAGTTATCATAACATAAACTCAGAGACCACACACTTCAAGGTGAAAACACTCAGCCTGAAAATTGTTAACACACCAATCAGAATTGGGGGTCAATAAATAGAGCTTAGAGGCATGCTCATGTCCTTTGGAACAATGGATCCCAACCATGCAGAGGTTGAGAGACAAGAGAGAGGAAGAGGAAGAGGGAGAGGAAGAGGGAGAGGGAGAGGAAGAGGCAGAGGACAGCAAAGACAAGTCATTTCTGATGAAATCCGTGCCACTGTTGTTCATCATGTCAATGTCAATGACCACCCCAGGTTCAGGGTCCTTTTTCTGCCAGCATACTCCCCTTTTCTGAATCCAATAGAGGAATTTTTCTCAGCATGGCGGTGGAGAGTCTATGACCGCAACCCATACACACAGCACAATCTCCTGGAGGCAATGGTGAATGCATGTGAGGATATTTCTCTGGAATCTATCCAGGGTTGGATCAGACACACAAGGGGATATTTCCCACGCTGCCTGGCGAGAGAAGACATAATGTGTGAAATACTATGGCCTGACCCTGACCTGAGACAAGATCATGCTGATATTGATGCCGATGCTGATGAACCTGTATATGTGCTCAATCTGGAAGTGCTGTGAATAAACCCTATTATTGACATTTTGGTGGCAGTGTGTTGAATTAATCCCTCCTGTGTGTAACAAACACTAATGTAGTCTGTGTTTTGACATCTTGTGTGTATTGTCTGAGGGTAAAGACTGATTGGGACCCAGAAGTTAGATGTTTGGACTGTTGGGTGTGAGTTTTTAAAATTGTGTGTGAAGATTTGAAAAAATGGTGAGTTGTTCCAGGAATTGTGTCTTAGCAATCGAGAAAAACTGTAAACACAACCTATAATAATAATTGATATGAACAAATATACATCTATTTAGCTAACACAACAGAGCTTAACACAGAACAACTTACCACGGAGGCAACGTGCTGTGGACTGGGCCGAGTATACGGGTTGCACCACTTAAGTCTGCAGGGGGCCCAGCAGAGGGCGCTAATATCACACAGCACGCTAGTCTCCGTAAGTAAATGATAATAATAGTAAATAATAGACAGTGATGGCAAGTGGAATCATCAACTGCGTTACATCAGCACACGGGGCCCCGAGCCGAAACGTTCAGTCGCTAAATGTGATGACGAGGACCAGAATGAAATATAATGGGATTATTGTACGTCTGAAATGATTCATTCACTTGTTCAATACTCCAAATCTGAGTTCCCCCTGCAGTGATACAGCGTGTCCTGTCTGTCTCTGGATTTTATTGTGAAAAGGTCAAGATGGAATTGCCGTGCCAATGTCAAAGTGTACTTTACTAAATAATTAAGTACAAAGTACTTTGTAGGAGTTAATGTTGTGATGCAATGCTCACATTAAATACTTAATTGTCTGGTCCATCTGCCATTTTTCCTTTAGCAGAATGCATGATGGTATGCGGTGCCTGATTAGTGACCATCATTGTCCACTGCTTTTCATGATGCATTGTGGGATATTAGTCGGCAATACAGGGCATGATAACTCTCAGTATACATCCAGACAGCATTGAACTCGCCATAGAGTCCACTATACAGGGAGCAGGGAGTCATTTGAATAGAATTAGAGGAATCCATCCAGAATATTTACATAGAAAAGGCAAATAAATTCAAAAGAGAAAATATTTGAACTTGACGGCTACTATTAAAAAGGTGTGCACTTCAAAAGATGATAAGGAAGCCACACTACCAGAGGTTGAGCGGCATTTCATCACACAGGCAGCAGAAGCTCTTGATACTGGGCTGTACTCTGACAAAATACAAGTTTTATTCTGCAGGGAGGAGTCAACATGCTAAATTACACACATGTCAGTAGACACATGCTGACAGGCTGTCACGGTGGCTTCTGGTTTGTCTGAAAGCAATGTTGTATTTCTAAATAACGTCCAGAATTATAAATACACATAATTTGGCTATAAATTCTTCCAGGGATCAACCGAAATCCAACTCATGGGTTATTATCTAGGGGCAGCGTATAACACACCCTTTCATTTTGTAGATGCCCATCTAATAAGCTTCTTTGCTTTAAGGTCTTTCTGCTAAGATCTGTTCCACATGTTTCGGTAAAGCAGGTTTCTTTTTAAGCTAAATGTCAGGAACTGGAAAGAAAAAAACACACATAGAAGCATAACAATAATCCTTGGAAAGCCCTGGGAAATGCAGTTTAGAGCGGCATAAGCTGTATGACACAAAATAATTAGTGTGTACACCACTTCACACCTAAGCTAGCACACAAACACGCAGTACAGGCCGTAGTTCCACTCGGATCCAACAGGGAAACATTTTACTTGTGCTAGTTTTCAATACGATAACCAAACTTCTCCAAATATTAAGCAATGCCCGCCTCACGAGAAACAGCACAATGTGTGTCAGGTTTCTCTGTGTTGCTGCAACTTAGCAGAATACACTTTCTTTTTTATGTAACTTTGAATATTGTTTGCATGCAGACCGTGCAAAGACAGAACTCGACTCCAAACAAAGGTACCCTCGGTCTGACTTGCTGTTATGTCAACCCTACGGCTTTCTAACGAAAGCAGAAACAGCAGCCCCTGTCAAGGCCTTGACATCTTAGCTACAAAAGGGAGTACACCAGCGAGGGGGGCGGCAATATAATGTGCAGCAGGAAGTTCAGCTCGTGAAGCATTAATAGTCTGCAAAAACCTTTACTAGTTGTTAGACCCCTGAACCATCCGTGGGGAAAGAGCTCTGGCCATTCAGCAGTAAAATAAATTTTTGAGAGATTCTCATCACGTTTGTTTCTACCACACACTGTAGTTCATTATTGGGTGTGTTCAGTCATCCTCTTATGAAATCACACTATTGGAGACAGATTCCATGGATTACATCACCCGCAGCTCAGATGCAATATGGGATTGCGTCAGTGGTGTGGTCTGCAGGGATTGCTACTTCGAATTCATCACTGAGCTCTTCGCACTGATCGAGGGATCATTACTGAAATCTTGCATGCAGAGACTTGCTGTAAAACAATGACACGGCAGGGGAGTTGTGAAACAAATTGCGGTCTGCATTAGGAGAGTGACATATTCCTATGGCTCTATTTCACTTTGAATTGACCAGTGATTACAATGTTTAAGTGCTTACTTTTAGCTTTAAGGTGGAGGGCCTTCGTGCCCATATTGAGTGACTTCTGGAACTTTTAGACATAGAACAAAGCCGCAGCTGGACAGTTTTTTCCAAACACACAAACAAAGAGAACCAAGGAGTTTCTATGGACAAGCAATGGAATGTTCCTGACCGACCAGGCCAGCCACCTGACCTCAGTCCAACTGTACATGTTTCACTGAAGGCAGAAAGCAAGCTTTTCTTCATTATCAGAATCAGAATCAGAATCAGCTTTATTGGCCATGTGTGTTTACACTCACATGGAATTTGACTCCGGTTACACATAGCTCTCATTGTACATATATACACATTTACAATAAGCAAGATAAATATTTGCTCTGAAAACAATAGTTACAGAGTGCTTCACAAAATAAAACGGTTGTATGCCTTCGCCAACCATTACCTTGCTGGTTAAAGCCGTGTCTGTCCTAAATCAATCCCTTATTTCATCCTTTTAGACATTGTTAGAAAATAATGCTTTATAGTGCTCCTAGTGAGAGCTAGAGAGTTTACATTGGAAAATCAAGACAAATAAATAACTATCAAATATCAAATGAATGACACTGTATGTACTACACAAATGTATTAATTAGAATTATGGAATGTATTGAGTGATTGTGGAATGAATCCTGAAAACATCAGGAGCCCACAAACAGTTACGCAGCCTGAAGATTGGAGCAGATAAGGAGGACGTGCTCAGGAATGTCCCTGATGGGGGTTGATTGAAGTCCTGAGTACTGTTGTTTATGCGAGAGGGGGTTTGGGTTGACCAACACCTAAGAGGACGAGGTCTTGTCCAATCAATGGACTGGAAGAGAGACTAGCCAGAGGAAGGGGGGCTGACCCCAAACCTGGCAAAGCTGAGACATTTTGAGAACATCAGCAGATCTCTGGGTGCCTTCTGCCGGGCAGGTATGTATGGATCTGCTGTCCGGTGTGATTCATTTTGAAATGCTGTTCATCATCTTTTTATTAAATCAATTTTTATTATAACTTTCTGCATCTGGGACTTCTCTTCGCACAACCGCCCAAAGATTTTTGAACTTAACAACATTTTTGGGAAATTGTTATAATCGGCATACCAATTCTTGAGTTATGGCCAAAAATGTTTCGTGAGGTCACAGTGACCTCACTAAAATATAATGAGTTCGTTTTTGAGTCTAGTTGGAAGTTTGTGCCAAGGCATTCCTGAGCTATTGCATCAACCGGAATGGGACGGACATGAGGTCACAGTGACATTGTCCTTTGACCACCAAGACCGAATCAGTTCCTTATTGAGTCCAGTTAGACCTTTGTGTCAAATGTGAATAATAACTGCTCCTGAGATATCACGAGAATGGGTGAAAATCAAGCTATTTAGTTCATATTCACTCACATGTGGCCTTCCTCTTCTGGGAAGAATGCAACAAATATTCCTCCTAATTCTGCATCTGAGAATAGTATTTTGCACTTGACTGCTTGCTTGACATGAACAAATGGTTTTACTCTCAGACAAACTGGGGCAGCGCTCTCTTCGGCACCTGGTGAGAAAATAACCACCCTCAAATTAAAAGTCAGCAATGTAATTTCATGGTCATTGTTTCACTGTTTATCCAAAATGGTGGAATACAGAGCCAACCCGACAGCACATGTCACCGTCTTTGAAGTATGGAAACGTAGAACACTGTAATGGGGTTTTTACATTGAAGTAGGAAGCAACTGCAAGCAGTGGAGTCTGCACTAGCACAGTGTTATTGCTTTGGTTAAACTATGTGCCGAACTTACTGTACCAGATTAAAGGGATATATTTCAGATACCGCTGGGTGTGAAAATAATTTCCTCATTCTGGCAGATTTTGGTTGCTTTTTCATTTTCCCCTGACTAACATAAGACATCCTTCACATGACCTTCAACCTCATTGCCGTCACACACAGCACAGAACTGAGACATTATGGATAAAGAGTTGCACAGAGGTTCATTTTTGGGATTAATGTCTCAACAATGTGAAGTAAGGGCCACGCGGTCCAGTGCGCGCCAGCACGAGCCTCAGAAATTGCGTCATTGCGGCTCGTGCTCTTGGTATTTTGAACATTGTGGTCCACATTGTGATCATGGTGTGACCAACAGCTGACTAAAAGTGACCAATATCAACACAAGCACACATATGGATGTCTTACAGTTTTTCTCGATTGCTAAGACACAATTCCTGGAACAACTCACCATTTTTTCAAATCTTCACACACAATTTTAAAAACTCACACCCAACAGTCCAAACATCTAACTTCTGGGTCCCAATCAGTCTTTACCCTCAGACAATACACACAAGATGTCAAAACACAGACTACATTAGTGTTTGTTACACACAGGAGGGATTAATTCAACACACTGCCACCAAAATGTCAATAATAGGGTTTATTCACAGCACTTCCAGATTGAGCACATATACAGGTTCATCAGCATCGGCATCAATATCAGCATGATCTTGTCTCAGGTCAGGGTCAGGCCATAGTATTTCACACATTATGTCTTCTCTCGCCAGGCAGCGTGGGAAATATCCCCTTGTGTGTCTGATCCAACCCTGGATAGATTCCAGAGAAATATCCTCACATGCATTCACCATTGCCTCCAGGAGATTGTGCTGTGTGTATGGGTTGCGGTCATAGACTCTCCACCGCCATGCTGAGAAAAATTCCTCTATTGGATTCAGAAAAGGGGAGTATGCTGGCAGAAAAAGGACCCTGAACCTGGGGTGGTCATTGACATTGACATGATGAACAACAGTGGCACGGATTTCATCAGAAATGACTTGTCTTTGCTGTCCTCTGCCTCTTCCTCTCCCTCTCCCTCTTCCTCTCCCTCTTCCTCTTCCTCTCTCTTGTCTCTCAACCTCTGCATGGTTGGGATCCATTGTTCCAAAGGACATGAGCATGCCTCTAAGCTCTATTTATTGACCCCCAATTCTGATTGGTGTGTTAACAATTTTCAGGCTGAGTGTTTTCACCTTGAAGTGTGTGGTCTCTGAGTTTATGTTATGATAACTTGAGTTAATTATATTGAGAGCATGTGTTTGCTGAATGAACACGTAGTGTAAAGAATGATTTATTTGGTCACTTTTGTGTAAGGTTTTGCAGAAAGTGTTTTGAATATTGAGACATGTGTGGACACAGGTGAATTGTGTTTTTGGTTATGGGAAATGTGTGTGTGCTTCTGGGAATGACGAAAAGGTTTGGGTGTTTGTGCTACAGGAACCAGGTTTTGTGTTTTAGCAATCGAGAAAAACTGTAAGAAAATGTAAGCATTGTGGAAATGTGTTCACTGACTGCATATTGTTTGAAAACGACATGAAATGTGTGAATGGTATGGCCACAAAAGACCGATGCTGTGCTAATTGTGTTTAGAGTTTTGAAAATGTGACCACTGGTTGGACAAACGCTTGGTAGCGCCTGAAAAAAACTGTAAGTGGTCGGAGGGGTATCATCCACTGACGAGCTGTGAATGACTCAACAGCACGTCATTCCAGCCTGTGTCCCGAGCCCTGCCGCTCGCCGCCCCTCCGCAGCAACAGTTTGAGACTATGTGCGAGCGTGAGGGTGTGCGTGGTTTGTGTGCACTGCCCATGATGTTAAAGAGACAGTCAGAGAATGAAAGCCTATGTGTGTGTGTGTGTGTGTGTGTGTGTGTGTGTGTGTGTGTATGTGTGTGTGTGTGTGTGTGTGTGTGTGTGTGTGTGTGTGTGTGTGTGTGTGTGTGTGTGTGTTTGTGTGTGTGTTTGTGAGTGAGTGTTTGTGCGCATTCTGGGGAGTAGCAGTCCTGTTTCTCTGCTTTCTCGGGTGGGAGTGTGGAAACAATGGGCACATTGTGTGGGGAGTTGGCAGAGGGGTAGGTGGAGGAAGGTGGAGAGGGGGAGACAGGAGAGGAAAGCAGAGGAAAAGAGAGGTGATAGTGGATGAGTTGGAGGGAGGCAGGGAGGAGAAAAAAAGAGGAAATGAAGGAGTGTGGAAAAGAGTTGAGGAGAGGAAAGAGGGAAGAGAGGTGAGGGAAAAGGAGCAAAAGTAGGAGCAGCTCGGAAAGGGAGAGAAAAGAAGTGTTGAGAGGTGAGGGCACCAGGATGTTCAGGTGAAACGGTGATTCGTATAATACCCATGTTGCCACAACAGAGGCAAGAGGGATTGTCAACCTTCTCAATGTCCCGTACAATACAGATACAGTAATGTATAACTTCTGGCCTACTGTATTGAAAAAAAAGACCTTATATGGTAACGACCTTTATAATATGGTAACTGTGATCAATTTTAAAAAGGAAGTCAGGAATAAATGCTCAGAAATGTTGTGTGTTTGATTTTCTTACCTTCTCGGCTTCAGACAACATCAAAAACACACATTTAGTAAAAGTTGTGGGCTGACAGGTTTGTAGTTTTTAACAGATAACTTTCCATTATAAAAAGGTTCTGTCATACCGTCTTGGTGGTGCTCGTGTTAACATCAGGTGTTGTTTTCTAACTAATCTATGGTAGAGGCCTAAACTAAAGATGATGCCTCCATTATTCATAACTCATTCACATGAAAGTCTGGTTTGACTAATGCTGCACAGCTGAGCTCAGCAGTTTGATTTATTAGTTTCACAGACAAATAGTCTAATAGTCTGCAAATAGTTTGACATCTTTAAAAATCACCATCATTATGCCCCAGATGTGAACACTGGAATCATTATTCAATATGATAATTTATGCATATCTATAATAACTCTTTGATGCTTGTAACCTTTTTTAATGAAAATTAATAATTCATACAGAGCCAGAAAACCACAGAGCCAATATTTCTTTCTGATGAACTGCAGGATCATTCCTCGATTATAAAACATTAGCATTTTTCGCCCTGAACTTTAACATAAATTAACTTCATATGAGCATATTTTCCAAAGCCAGAGGATGTATTGTGTTCTCCAGAAATAAAAGTCACCATAACCCCTTTGAACTATACATCAGCATTATAGTCTGAGACTCTAATAAATGTTCTGGGATGCAGACTAAACTTTCTCTCTGCATAGGAATAATATGTTAAACATGTAATTCCGTGGTGTTCCCCATAAAGCTTTCGTCCTCTCAGGACTGTACTACAACAATAACAACTCCAAGGCGGGATGATGGATGGTTGAGAAACTGGAAGCAGACTGGGGTTTAGTTGCTGACTGGACCCAGCCAGTTTATCTCAGCACGTGTTGGACCAGCGATAACTCAAGCTCCAAGGTAAACTTACATGCAGAGTATCCATCAGGCCGCCAGACGATGGGTCGCTCACAACGATGAGAAACCTTAATTTATTGGCCGTCATCACTGTCACAACTGCACAGAGCAGATGTCTCTCCTCACGTATCTATTAAATACACATTCATAAAACATAGTCAAAGGTTTTTAGCAATATCTCACAAATGTCAAACAGCCTACAAAACATAACGGACGGTCAGACCCACAGTACACTCATAAAACACATAGACGTATAAACTAAATTAAGAGAAATATAGATTCAACTGAAGATGCTTGGTAACAATGTCTGCGATAGTTAGAGCAATGGCTTCAGTGATAGGCCAATGCTGGATCTTAGATTAAGGCTCAATGGGAAATACAGTTTGAATGCTGGTTCCTCAAAGGAACCTCGGGCTGTAAGCGTTTCCGTGATGCAACAAGTCCTCCACTTAATGTAACGTTTCTGCCAATAGATTCCTTTTAAATGCTACACACAGTTCCTCCAGTAGAGTTGTGGCACCACTGTCAGGCCAAAGTGTCAACGCAAATCAATGTCTAAAAGACGGACATGAAGCCATTCCATTTTGGTGCACTGAAATAAATAATGTCACGTTTGCCTCATAATCATGAAATGAATATCAACTTTTTTATTTCAATAAGAGTTTGATGTTATCTTCATGATTTGCTCATCCCAATGAGCAGTGTTGGGTTTAATGAGCACAGTTTCTGGGGCATTAAAACACATTTAGCGTCACATCTAGAAGTATCTGTATGAGTTTGCTCATTTGCAAAGAACAAAGTGTGTATGATTGTAACGGTAAAATAAAGACAACAATAACTAATGTGTGTGTGTGGATTGGGGGTACGTTATGAATATACAGATGCAGGCCTGATGCTTGAGTTATGACCTCACTTGTGTGTTGCAGGGTGGTCCTTTCATAGCCTGTTACACACACACACTTTCCTCTCTCTCACCACACAGCCAGACTTTATCACACATCACTAACAAGCATGAAGAGTGTGTGTCGACACACACACTCTTGCACAGCGAGCGTTTTGTTCTCTGTCTTTAACACCCGGGGTTCAACACATTGTACACACACACTCCCGAACTTTCCTCTCCCGCTCAAACACACACACACACACACAAAAATGCTTCAACAACTTAGTCATTCAAACTCTCTTTTATAGTGCACATATACGTACACACCCAGGTGCAGGAACAAATCCAAAATCCGCTCTTTCCATGTCTGTTTCTTGCTCAATCGTTCCCTTTCTCAAGACCCACCCACCGTCGGTTGCAAACAAACACACACACACACACACACACACAATGACAGGATCTTTCTCTGCAGGCTCCGAGGGTCTGATGAAAGTGTTGGGAATGTGTGCTGAGGGGCCACTGACACTTCCTGCACTTTCTTTCCTGCACGGGGGCTTGAGGCGGCTGCTCCCTCTAGACGACTAATAGGCATAAACCGCAGGCGACAAGCAGAATAAATGTTTTTTTTCATCTGCGTGGTTATTGTCGAAGAGACTCCCTCGCTGCGGAGCCCTCCCGTCACTCAGCGCCTCTGAGTGCTGGGCCTTCTCCGGATGAAAAACACGGATCAAAAAGCTCAGACTTACACATGTTTGACAATGTATTTAAAGAAATCAGAAGCTCACCGCGGACACCAAAGGGGGAACAACAGACCCGTCACACACAGCTTAGAGGCTGCTTTCAGCGCACCATCAACACATTTAGCAGTTGGTTTTCCAGAGCGTTGACCTTGAGCTACTTTCCGACCCAGCCGTAGCACATGATTCTGCATGCAGTGCTCATAAAGAGTCTCTCTCTTTCTCATCTGCTGTGTGATCAGTCAAAGCTTCCTCAAAGGATGGGTTAAAACATTTTTCTCCTGTTCATACCCACCATTTAAAGATCCACCGTCCTCGTTATTTGGACAAATATACCCATATCTTAAGTCAGGATGAAGCTTTGCTCATACTCGAGCTCGACTGGAGGCGTTTATACTCGGCATTATTCTCTGAAATGCCAGATAAACAAAATGAACTGTGAAGATTAAAAAAAGACAACGAGTGTAACGGGCAAAAAGACAACAACCAACCTCCCCAATGCCGAGGAGGCATTGTAATTATCCATCCACTCATACCGCATAGACAACTCCATTGGCTTTGTACGAGCCCTGTGAAGAAAGAAGTCAAGTATTTAATTAGTTTAATCAAGGTTTAATTAATTACATGCACTAAGAACGTGAACGATTTTGATATTGTCCTTTTTTTATAACGCCTAGACATGTAAATTGTGCTTTTTCAGCCACGTGATTGTGTGTGTCAAGTTACAAACATTCAGACGTGCACGACTGCTTACGAGCGCTGGCCGCGATGGGGTCATTTTCTGGCGCTCACTTGAGCCTCAAAATACCTGCAGATAAACTGAATGAGACGGCAGGAGGACTGAGGATTCTGTCCATACATTGTCAGCGCATTGGGATCCTCTCATGGCCACTTTGAACAGCACGTATGAGCTCTGGGAAACTATCCTTTATATGAGCCTGAATCCTTCTGAATGGTCCAGAGTAAAACTCATAATAATGTAAAACAAAAGATTAAAAGAGTAAAACACCATAAAAGAACGTGGCCCTGTTGTAATGACCACTGGCCAGTGTTTGTTTCCTCGTGCCGCCTCAGAACCCAACGAGCAGAAAAGAAACAGATACATCCTGCCTGCCCGGGGCAGCGCTGCATCGTGATGATTCAGTGAATGAAATAACATTTTACAGCTACTCCAAGCAAACATGGCTGCAAACGGAGTCCCTTATCAGCCTCTGCCGCAGGAAATTGGACACATAAACAGAGCTCAGAAAAGCGTTTATTTAATTGATTAGGACTTCCTTTATACTGTTACTGGTGCACAGCCATGCCTAATACACGCCCGCCTCGGCTAAGGGATATGAACATGTTGTGCGCTGCCAACATTCTGAGCCGGTCCACTGTATAGTCGATACACAGTATTGCTTTTGGCTTGGGTCAAGGTGAAAAGAAACGGGCTATATTTAGATTTTATAGCTGAGGTTCCACCGAACAAAAGCTCAGTCAGGACCTGAGTTATGGGTTGTTGTTATCGTGCAAAACTCACCCATTACAGTATGTATGCCTTGCATATCATGACGCTCAAAACAGTGAGCTCTAGTACCTTTAGAGATGTGCGCCGCAGGAGCATATTGTTGGGCCAAACTTTAGCTTTGATAGCTATCAACAACCTCATTTACCCAGGAGTTTCCATGAGAATCTGGTGAAGGTTGTGATTGTGGGTCCAAGGGTAGGAAAAAAAATAAAATTCAGCTTTGGCAGAGCTGAGATTCTTTGCTGTGTCACTGTAGAGAGAAAACAAAAAGAGGGCTTCGTGGACTCGGTCGGTCACATAGGAAGGTAAATGAAGAGAGACGTGTTTACACAAAAACACCGGCCTTTAACGCAGAATTTGTAATTCTCCTTTCATTCCTCGTCCCACTAGCCTCCTCTCTCCATTGGTCTCCGTCTCACACACACACACACACACACACACACACACACACACACTCCCCTACTTTAGTCCTGAGGTCCTGTTTCCTGTCCAGGGTGCATGAGACAGACGAACCAGCATCTGCGTGGGGACTGGAGTTTATTACAAACACACACACACACACACGTGTCCTTGTGAGCATTGCTTATGTGTGTGAGCCGATTCTATGCGCCCTGTTGCTGCTTAATTTTCTCAGTTTCCTCTGATGCGCTTTTTCTTTTTTTCTTTTTCCTCAAGCCTGAACACTCGTAAAAGTCCTCCAGATGGAAAAAAACAAAAAAACATGGCAGCTTCATATCACACAGGGGTTTATTCACACAGCAAACATAAACACACAGCTGCACACACATAGCAGGCAAGCACGCACACGCATCACGCCTGCCTCTGCAGACAATAGGAGTTCTGTTTCTAACAATGGTTGTTCTGCTCTTATAGAGCTGCTGCTCACGTCCTAACGATGGCTGTTTTTCTGTTTGTGGAACGCTCATTACGCCGCACACAACGATAAATTATGTTGTGTCTAAATCTAAAGGGGGGGTTCTTTTTCCATGTTTCAGGAAGCGGCTTACGTCCACGTTTCCTAAAGCGCTGCTTTGGGTTGAGCGTTATGAAAGAGGAATATATCCGTTTTTCCAAGAAAGTATGAATTAACTCATTCTTGACAGAAGCGTAAAAAACTCACGTTCTGTTTAGTGTAGACGTAAGTTGTTTAGGTGTCCTTATCCCATGTGAATACATAGTTTGAATGTTATGCTCATGCGGAAAGACAACTTTTTTTAACCATTTTATGCTATTTGGATGTATTGATCGATAATTCCGACATGTGATCCCGAATACATAATACAAATTATTGAGCGGGCGTGACCTACGCAATAATGCAGTAATTTTTTAATAATAAAATACATAAGCCCAGATTTACACTCCAGCATACAAGCTATCTTTTGTGATCTTCAAACCAGCAGAAATAAATATAAAAATAATTTTCCCTCTCCTTGGTATTGTTGTTTGCATTGTCTTGAGATGATGAGCACTGTTACAGAACTGTGCATGTGAAAAATCTAGCTTTTTAAAAATAGAATCATCCTTGCGTCTATATGTTTCTCAACGGATTTACACATTAATCGTTCCTAACATGTGGAATTACTCTCCTCCCTTCAGAAAGACCCACTGCCACCATGGACCAGGAGCAGTGCTACTACAACGAGACCATCGCCTTCTTCTACAACCGCAGTGGCAAGTACCTCGCCTCCGACTGGGACACCGTCAGCCGGCTGGTGATGGGCCTGGGCATCACCGTGTGCATCTTCATCATGCTCGCCAACCTCCTGGTGATGATCGCCATCTACGTCAACAGGAGATTCCACTTCCCCATCTACTACCTGATGGCCAACCTGGCTGCTGCTGACTTCTTCGCCGGACTGGCCTACTTCTACTTGATGTTCAACACGGGGCCGAACACCAGGCGCCTGACCGTGTCCACGTGGCTGCTGCGCCAGGGCTTGATCGACACCAGCCTGACGGCATCCGTGGCCAACCTGCTCGCCATCGCCATTGAGCGCCACATCACCGTGTTCCGCATGCAGCTGCACACGCGCATGAGCAACCGGCGCGTGGTGGTGGTGATCGTCATAATCTGGACCATGTCCATCGTCATGGGGGCCATCCCCAGCGTGGGCTGGAACTGCATCTGTAGTCTGGAGCGCTGCTCCAACATGGCGCCGCTTTACAGCAACTCCTACCTGGTCTTCTGGGCGGTGTTTAACCTTGTGACCTTCGTTGTCATGGTGACGCTCTATGCCCACATCTTTGTCTATGTGCGCCAGAGGACCATGAGGATGTCGCGGCACAGCTCCGGGCCTCGGCGCAACCGAGATACCATGATGTCTCTGCTGAAAACCGTGGTGATTGTGTTGGGTAAGGAAGAGATACTGTCTGCCTGCCTGCCTGCCTGCCTGCCTGCCTGCCTGCCTGCCTGCCTGCCTGCCTGCCTGCCTGCCTGCCTGCCTGCCTGCCTGCCTGCCTGCCTGCCTGCCTGCCTGCCTGCCTGCCTGCCTGCCTGCCTGCCTGCCTGCCTGCCTGCCTGCCTGCCTGCCTGCCTGCCTGCCTGCCTGCCTGCCTGCCTGCCTGCCTGCCTGCCTGCCTGCCTGCCTGCCTGTCTGTCTGTCTGTCTGACTGTCGAACCACCACTTATCTCCACTTATCTATCTAGTTATCTAGATAGTTGGATGCAACATCTGAAGTCATCAGCAGCAGCAGAACAATGCATCAGTTGATGCTCTATTCAGCACAAACACAAGTGCCTGCCTTGCACCACTGTAGATTAGATTAGATTAGATTAGATTCAACTTTATTGTCATTACACATGGACAAGTACAGAGCAACGAAATGCAGTTTAGCATCCAACCAGAAGTGCAATAGCAGTAAATACCAATATACAGATAATAATAAGTATTTTACAGATAATAAGTTAGTGATATAGGTACGGGATATACAGATTGATTGATTGCGGTAATATGTACATGTTATACAGGTTGATTTGTGCATTAAATGTAGGTAGACTATAAGCAAGAACTATAAACATAATTTACAAAAGGCAAATGGGCATATGATAAGTTAAGTAATACAGATTGAGTGAACGTTAAATAGTGCATAATAATAAACAGTAGCTGCCTAACGTTACTAGACTAGTGCAATGTTCAGTTTTTAGTGCAGACAGTTCAAAAGTGTTTGAGTGCAGGTGTAAAGTCTTTGGTCAGTGGGGGGAGATGACGAGGAGATGGGTTTGTGGGTGGAGGTGGTTGGGGAGTAGGGGGGGTGTCAGCATGGGGCAGAGTTCAATAAGGAAACAGATCTGGGGAAGAAACTGTTCCTCAGTCTGCTGGTCCTTGTCCGGAAGCATCTGAACCGTCTGCCTGAGGGCAGGAGGGAAAACAGTCTGTGTGCAGGGTGGGAGGCGTCCTTGAGAATGCTGCGAGCTCGACGCAGACAGCGTTTCCTCTGGATTTCCTCAATGGCCGGAAGATTCTGTACACATGACATCTATTGCTTCTGTCCATCCGGGGAGAGGGATCCTCCTCTGTTGCTCTCCCTCAGGTTTCTTCCCCTTGTTTTCTAGAGGGAGTTTTTCCTGATCCGATGTGAGGTTCCGGGACAGGGATGTCGTATGTGTACAGACTGTGAAGCCCTTAGAGGCAAATTTGTATTTGTGATTTTGGGCTATACAAAATAAACTGAATTGAATTGAATTGAAAGTGGAGTTCCTGTGATGCGTTGGGCAGTTTTCACCACCCGCTGCAGTCCCTTGCGCTCCGCAACAGAGCAGCTCCCATACCAGACTGTGACACAGTTGGTTAGGATGCTCTCGATCACACAGTGGTAAAAGTTCACCAGGATGGCTGAAGACAGATGGTTTTTCTTCAGTGTCCTCAAGAAGAAGAGGCGCTGGTGAGCTTTCTTGACAAGGCTGGAGGTGTTGGTGGTCCAAGACAGGTCTTCCGAGATGTGGGTCCCCAGGAACTTGAAGCTGGAGACACGCTCAACATCCATCCCATTGATGTGGATGGGCGCATGCTTGCTTCTTTTCTCCTTCCTGAAGTCCACGATGAGCTCCTTGGTTTTGCTGGTGTTCAGGAGCAGGTTATTTTCGGCGCACCATGTGGCCAGGTGCTGTACCTCTTCCCTGTAGGCTGTCTCATCGTTGTTGCTGATGAGACCAATCACCGTGGTGTCGTCTGCGAACTTGATGATGGAGTTGGATCCATGCATAGGTCTGCAGTCGTAGGTGAAGAGGGAGTAGAGGAATGGGCTGAGTACACAGCCCTGTGGCACAAAGTAGGCCTCAAATACATCATCTCGGCCAACCCGTCCCCTTATTACGCTGCGTCCCATTCTTGCGCTGTGATTGTAAACAATCAGTTTTACAAAGAACGGTTGTTGCGTTTCTTTTTGCTGAGGCCAAAGGCGACCGTGAGTGTCTATAGCTGAGTGGCTGGATGCAGTGGATTTCAGGTGCAGAGGTGGAGTAGATATAAATATTGCTGCCATAGCACATTGACAGATGTGGTATGTTGTCTTTATTTAAACCAGATTTAGCCCCTCTGTGGATGGAGGATGTCAGCGTTACTGCTTTCACAGCCTGTTTGAATGCAAAGAACAAAGACTTGTTCTTTCACTGTAAGCAAAATCCCTTTCTTGATTTCCTGAATGAAATGAAAGTAGAGATGGAACAGATACCCACTTCTGCAAATTTGGTGGGAAGATACTAACATTGAGGAAATATTTGGAGTAACATGAGTAAAGTGCTTGCAGATGGTCTTCATGACATCCTCCAAACGCCTCTTTAAATATCTCGGCCTATCCCCAGACTGCACAACATCTATAATGTACAGTATACAGTACAGTTAGACTGACCATGACTATATTCTGTTTTCTCTTCAGTTCACTAAAAGTCTGGGCATTTTTGTTTTATCTCAGTCAAAGACAATGTAACCATTGTAGTGTAGTTTTAGTCAACGAAATCTGTTGGTCTTTAGTCTTTTTTAGTCATAGTCATTAGTTTTATTTTTCAAACTGCAATTTTCTTGTCAACAACATTGCGTGTTGACAGTCATAGTTTGTGATGAGTTTGTTGTTGGTACCGTCTGGTTATCGCCTCATCTCAGTCATAGAAAAAAAGAGTGTTGACATACATATTTAGTCATAGGGCCTCTGGAACTGCCAGTCAGCTGACCGCAAGGCAGACTTCATCTCTGGCTTTGCTATCAAGCAATCTCTGGACTTCCTGGCTCTCACTGAGACTTGTATCACACCAGACAACACATCTACCTCTGCTGCTCTCTCATCTGCCTTCTCCTTCAGCCACACACCTAGGCCCACTGGCCGGGGTGGTGGCACAGGTCTACTCATCTCCCCCAAATGGAGTTTTTCCTACTTCCATTGTCCACTCAATGGTGGAATGAGCTCCCCATTGACATCAGGACAGCAGAAAGTCTATACATCTTCTGTTGCAAACTAAAAACACATCTTTTTCTGGTTTTCTGAAGAAACACAGTAGTAGCACTTTAGTAGCACTTAAATGGCACTTACTGATAGCACTTTATTGAAGAAATTGTATTTTCTGGATTCTTGTTGTTATGAGTTTGTACTCTTGGTTGAATGCACTTATTGTAAGTCGCTTTGGATAAAAGCGTCAGCTAAATGAAATGTAATGTCTAGGGATGCACCATCGGGGGTCGATACTGCGTTAAAATACTCGTACTCGTATCGATTTCAATTGTCGATACCAAGAACCGATACCACTCAACAGTATTTCACTACAACAAACTGGTCGCGCTTTGTGGAGAAAAAGATTTGTTGTCCTACCTGACTTCAACATCTAGGGCAGGGGTCGGCAACCCGTGATCCAGAGCCGCATACGGCTCTTTCGTCGCTCTCTTGCAGCAAGGTGTGTAGAGTAATGTGCGTCGCGTTCACACAGTAAAAAATTACTGCCGTCCCGCCGGTTTGAATCAAACTGTTGCTGATCCGCCAGAAGTAGCGCTGGCAGCAGCCTCATTCAGACGCTGTTGTGCGGCTACGGATGATATTATTGTAGCCGAGTGTCTATTGTGTGTCTATATTTGTAATTCTAATAAAATGAAAACACGCTCCAGGGTAACTTGAACCACTTTTTTATCTCCTTCACACACGTATATCCCACAATTCCACTGCTCTTTTCCTTTCCGTTTCTCCCTCCACAATAAAAGCACCGGAAACATAACTTGGAACACAGCTTCCTATATAATTGCTCGATCCTTAATATTATCGCTTACATTATGAACCCGGACACGGGGGCGTTTTATGGTCCGACATTAGAGGGACTTCCACAAGACGTTTAAAGCTTGGGATAGCCTTCTGTTAATTTTGTACTATAGGCTTGACATAATCTGCAGAGGATAAAATAAAATCTGCCTCCAAATGAATTGCACTTTCATGGAGACCAAATCTAAGAAGTATCGGTATCGGTACTCGGTATCGGCAAGTACACAAATAAAAACACTCGTACTCGTATCGGTTTGTAAAAAATGGTATCGTTGCATCCCTAGTAATGTCATAGATTTTGTCTACGCAACTAACACTTATTGAGAAGGCTCGTCATTAAAGGGGACAGATGCAATGCTGTATATTAAAGGGGATGTCATGGACAACCTTTTCAAACATTTGTGTATCTGGAGTGCCTACAACCCAACAATCTGAGGATAAGACAATCCATTCAGTTTTGTATGGGCTCCGATCAGGAAGCATGTGATTCAACAAGAAATCACATGTTGGGCTTTTTAATGAGGACACAGGTGCTCAACCAGAGTGTTTCACACGGAGGGTGAATACGGGTATATTAAGACAGACAGTATGATACAAATCAAGTTTTTTCTTTACATTCAAGCATGTTCTAGTTGAAACCCAAAATACAAGTATGAAAATGAAGATAAGCATGTCATGTCTCCCTTACGGTTACTATCAAATTTCTGCTGAACGCAAACTGATAGCTGAGAAAACTGATGCTCATCAGCCTCCTAGTTTCCAGCATAAATTACAAATAGTATGAGTGCATTTTTATGTGCCTGCCAATGCATGTCAGCAATTGTGAAACATTAACAGCTAAACCACAATTTAAAAACCTATGGCTGGGCACGTTATCACGTTATAAATACGTTAACGTAGCAATCCATTAACGCTGGCAATGACAGCTTCTTCTTTTTAGCATTGGGGGGTCTTAACATTGCTGCACACAAATACTGCACTTTTAAATGGACGGCGTAGTTGATAAAAGCAATAGCTATTTATAACCACTGCAAACTGGAACTGTCTTATGACAGAGTACTACAAGCCTGCAGTACCACTTAAAGGCGTTACACAGCATTGATGCCAGCGACCTTAGAATCCAACGGATGACGGCACGTACGAGCCTCCCTCAAGACGCACCGTCTGGAGGAGAATACACGTACGAAACGAAGCAGACTACCACATTGACGCCGTTAAAACTGTTGCTCTAACTCAGGGGTGGGCAAACTTTTTGGCTCAGGGGCCACATTGACTTTTAAAATTTGACAGACGGGCCGGGCCAGTATCAGATGGATAGAGTGTTTGTGTGAACCAATATAAATTATAAGTAAAAGACAATAACTAAAAAGTAAAGAGAACTTACATTACTTACTAACGAATATAACTTAAATGACTCAGCTTTTTTGTTTAACTCGCTGGCTAAGTCTTCGTCAATTAGTTCTACACGCCGAGTCACTGTCCTGCGTGATAAACTACATTTTTCGAATTTGTTTTTGCTCTCTGGACACAAGAGACCTGCTGTCTCTACCATGCATTCTTTCAAAAACTCCCCTTCAGAGAAAGGCTTGCTGGCTTTTGCTAATTTAAATGCTAGCAAATAACTTGCCTTGGTGCTTGATACTTGACTAGCAGTTTGTCTAAAAAAAGCCCCCCTGTTGCAGAGGGGCTCAATGCAGGAAGCTGGCAGGAGGCTGGCAGGCAGAACCCTATATGTCACATGAGTCCCGTGGGTCTGATGTGCGTTCGTTATGCCGTATAAAACGGACCATGGGTAGTTTGCCCACCCATGCTCTAACTGGAGACTATGACATCGCTGGGTAACCACAGTTCATTATATGATGATCTGTGGGTGCTGCATTCATGCTTTGACTGTCATGAAAACAGAAGACAGACATTTTGCAGAAACGTGCGCGGAACAATGTATTTATGTTGCACAGCAGTGGAACGTTTCCAATAAAGTAAGCACACTTAGCACGAATAGTGAAGAAATATGATTGCTGCTGCGAGACATCTGCCGATCTAACACGCCCCCTCGTCATGCACACTCTCCAGCGCTCTGTAACAGAGTCTATGCAGAACAGGGTGTTTACTACTAAACATAGACCTCCTCTAACAGGGACCCTCACTACTGAACATAGACTTCCTCTAACAGGGCCCTTACTACTGAACATAGACCTCCTCTAATATGGACCCTTACTACTGAAAACAGACCTCCTCTAACAGATACCCTTACTACTGAAAACAGACCTCCTCTAACAGATACCCTTACTACTGAATATAGACCTCCTCTAACAGTGACTAATCGATTACATTTTTTCATCTTTGCCCAGCACTAAAAAAAACTTAGCAGTTAGATTCAGTCTTGTAGGGCAATATGAGGACTGCACAGCTCCCTGAGAGAAAATAAATAAGGTCCAAACTTGTGTAATTGTCCTTCAATGTACTGTACTGTATGGGCCAGTTGGGGCTGTTAACACACACATGCCGTGACACAATGCAGCAGCGCCTGCTTTATGTTCGAGCTGAGCTGTGCATGCAGTCTGACAGTTTTATGTCCATCCATTCAGTCGAGGAACGTTTCCAACTTTGCAAGTCTCCAGGCTTCTTCAGTGGTGTGTAATGAATAGAGGCATTTTTTCTAACATTATAGCACAGTAGCACACTAACTCCGTCATGTGTAAAGTAAGTTGGAGTGTGCATTGTGGGAAACAGACTTCTTACTGCCTGGAAGCCAGGATGTGTTGGTCCCAGACAAAACATACCAAAGGATTCTGTGTGATTTGTCTGTTATGAGCTGTGTTATCTCAT
Organism: Cottus gobio; assembly: GCA_023566465.1. Classification (NCBI taxonomy): domain Eukaryota; kingdom Metazoa; phylum Chordata; class Actinopteri; order Perciformes; family Cottidae; genus Cottus; species Cottus gobio. The sequence goes on from CM042237.1 coordinate 17,756,687, forward strand.
CCTGTTGCTTCTGTTGTCTTTAGGGCTGCAACTAACGATTATTTTAATAATCGATTAATCTGTCGATTATTTTTCCGATTAATCGATGAATCGGATAAAAAGCATACTTTCCAACCCTTTATTCAAAAACAGAACTGACGATGCAAAAATCTTCAGAAAGTGCATAAAAAGGTTGCTCCTTGAACATCCCTAAGCTGTAGTAATAATAATAAAATAAAATAATGGACTAACACAAACATACACATGTATGCTTTACAACTGCCAAATATATAGGCTTTTATTAAATAAAGTGCACAAAACATTTTGCACAAAATTTTGTTTAATGGGACCTGAGCTGTCAGAACAATAAATACTAATCAGAAAACTTAACAGGATTTGTTTGAACGTCAGAGCTTGTTCTCTACACTACACTCAGGCGCACACACTCACAAACACACACACACTCACTCACTCACAAACACTCAGACGCACACACATACAAACACATACACACACACACACACACTCACAGATGCACACACTCACAGACGCACGCACACATTCTCACACACACACACACACACACACGCACACTAACAGACGCACACACACTCAAACACTCACAGACGCACACACACACACACACACTCACTCAAACACTCACAGATGCACACACACTCACAGACGCGCGCACACACACACACTCTCTCTCACTCCCTTTGTTCAGACACATTGTTCTTACGAGCTAACGCTAACTTGTCAAGCTAATAACGAGTAAACAGCAGAAAGCTGCTGGAGGGACGTTACGTCATCACTTCAAAACGGAACACAACCTGCCGACTAGCCGCGGCACCGGAGCCTCAACCGGAAGTGCCTCTACTAGCTGCCTGTTGAACGGCCTTCCTCCACTATGTGTTTCAGAACAACGTTACGGTCTCAGCTGGTCTCTCCTCGACCTCCGCTCTGCTCCGCGCTCAACTCAACTTTCTTTTTCATACTCAAACATCTCCGTGACTTATTGAGTGGCGTAATAATCGCGCGACACAACGAATCGATAATGAAATTCGTTGCCAACGCTTTTAATAATCAAATTTTATCGATTTTATCGATTCGTTGTTGCAGCCCTAGTTGTCTTTACTTTGCACTTAATTCAAAGCGGTGAGGGAATGAACTACCTCTGCGATCTGGCTATGTCCCTGAAAGGTTATAACCGACTGCTTAGGTTAAAGGAAAGTGCAACCATTTTTTGAAATCCAAGTGTGATTGACTGATACCTCTTTTTGTCACACGTAAAACTTTTAGGTTGAGGCAACAAAACCACTTAAGTTTTCGAAAAAAATACAACATTAGGCTTAATAAGTTCACAAACTAAATAGGAAAAAAAATGAAAAACATTCGTCTGCCTCTGGTATGAACCGTTTTACTGCAGTTCAATAGTTCAATAAATCTCAGCATTATTAATTTGGATCCTTTCGGATTCCCGTAAAAAAAAGAAATCCTTCTCTTTACCTATGCCAAACCCTCACTGGGAAAGTACGCCTTTTGAGCAAGGGTGTGATGCCTTTGGGTTCAATCAGAAATCCACTGCTGTTTCTCTGAGTGAGGTAATTTTTGAGCACAGAGGAGGAGAGAAAATAGCAGTTTTTCCTGTTTCCATTGGATTAACAGTACAATCCCTGATTCAACTCTCTTGGACACTTGATCTCTGTTTTATTTGAACAAAAAAGAAAACCCCTCTTTGTCTCTTTCTGTCTGACACTGTCCAAAGTTAAACAATGAACGGTAAGTTTGTCTCTGGCTGTTAAAGTTGCCTGAGTACTGGCCTCAGCCTTTGCTGCTTGACGAGGAAGTAAACCCTACAGCGTCCAGCGGCTCACAGCTGCCGACCACATGGCGATAAGTGCTCCCCTGCTGCCTGCTGTCCTCTGTCCACTTGTCCCTCTCAGGAGGCTGTAAAACCAGCCATGGGTGATTTATTTTCCTGGAAGGACAGGAAGAGATGGAAAGCTGGTTGCACACACTTGAGCACATTCATAAGCGCAGCACAAGCGTGTTTAAACAGAGACTGTCTCGCTCTCTCACGTTAACCCCACAGGAACAGTGGGACACGAGATTGGCTCCGTTCACGTAGAGATACACATACTCACTTGGTCAAATGATAGGAAAACTAAACCAGGAAGCCGTGTGTCATGAACTGCAGTAAAAACCCTGTAGAGATGCATGTTCCAAATGTGCCGTATGTACTGTCCAAAAAGTGTTTCCAAAAATCTGAATAATATCAGCATACCCCACGTCTTAATCGGACAGCGCTCCACTCAGAATAACGCTTAATTCATAATATCCAAACAAAATTAGCTGTTTACGTGACCCACATCATCTGAATAACCGACCCACTCCTGTTTGTGGACTTCAGCTCTGCCTTCAACACCATCATCCCGTCTCTGCTGCAGGACAAGCTCTCCCAGCTGCACGTGCCCGACTCCACCTGCAAGTGGATCACAGACTTCCTGTCTGACAAGAAGCAGCACGTCAGGCTGGGGAAACACGTCTCAGCCTCTCGGTCCATCAGCACCGGTTCCCCCCAAGGCTGCGTTCTTTCCCCTCTGCTCTTCTCCCTGTACACCAACAGCTGCACCTCCTGTCACCAGTCCGTCAAGCTCCTGAAGTTTGCGGATGACACCATGAGTCATTGGACTCATCTCTGGTGGGGACGAGTCCGCCTACAGGTGGGAGACTGACCACCTGGTGACCTGGTGCAGCCAAAACAACCTGGAGCTCAACGCTCTGAAGACAGTGGAGATGGTTGTGGACTTCAGAAAGATCTCAGCCCCACCAGCCCCTCTCACCCTGTGTGACTCCCCCGTCAAAGCTGTGGAGTCCTTCTGCTTCCTGGGCTCCATCATTACCCAGGACCTCAAGTGGGAGCTAAACATCATCTCCATCTCCAAGAAGGCGCAGCAGAGGATGTTCTTCCTGAGGCAGCTGAGGAAATTCAACCTGCCAAAGACAATGATGGTGCACTTCTACACTGCCATCATCGAGTCCATTCTCTGGCCAGGCTGCAACGCATCATTTGCTCTGCCGAGGGTGATTGGCCGCAATTTGCCGTCCCTCCAGGACTTGTTTGCTTCAAGGACCCTGAAGCGGGCGAGGAAGATTGTAGCTGATCCCTCTCACCCTGGACACAAACTGTTTGTGTCCCTCCCATCTGGCAGGAGGCTGCGGTCCATCAGGACCAAGACCTCACGCCACAAAAACAGTTTCTTCCCGTCTGCAGTCGGGCTCTAATGACTCTAATGACTCTGTCACCCCCAGACAATTTCCCACTGGACACTCCCCTGCACAGACCCTTATATTTAAATACACTTGACACTTTAACTTTACACTTAAAACTTTCACACAACACTTACATCCCATGCACATGCCATGCACTTTATCTTATTTTTGATATTTTGATATTCTATTGTTCAATTGTAAATATTCATTCATTCTCATTTATTGCACTGTGTTTACTGTTAAATGTATGCACCTTACGCCAGAACAAATTCCTTGAATATGAAAACAAACATGGCAATAAATGGTTCTGATTCTGATAAACGTAAGCATGGACATAAACAATGGCAGTTTCAAAATGATCTTTACACTCCTTTAAAACTCCACAGGGTAAAGCTAGAATGCAGCTAAGATCATTACATTACATTTCATTTAGCTGACGCTTTTATCCAAAGCGACTTACAATAAGTGCATTCCACCATGAGTACAAAAGATCACACAGTAGATATATATTATATGAGCGTCATCGTCATGTGACGTAACGTACATACACAAAAGCCACACAGAGGTGAGATTTACGCTTTTAAATGTTGTTTGCATAACATTTTTATGATAGAAAAGGCTATTAAGATACTTAGTTATTACGTAATAAATTGGCCAGGCCAATACATTGGCAGAAACCAGCTTTTTAATGCAGATGTACTGTACCTTTAATTTACACAATAACCCATCTAAATGATAGTGATCTGGGCATGGACAGTCAAGCTGGTCCATGCAGCCGCTGGCGTTCCTCTGCTTGAAGAAAACTAAACAGAAAAAGAACATTTGAATGACACCAACAGATATTCCCTCCATCACTCATCGATGAGTCGACTGCATTGTCAAATCCATCATGAACATTGTTCCCTGTTCGTCAGGTGCTGCCGCATGCCGGGGTCGTCTGTGAATGATTTGATTATGTCAAAGCCCATTGGTGCTGGATGCGCCCACATCGTCAGACAGCGCGGAGCGCCAAGACATACCATCGTCCCGACACATGCACAGATGCCACATCGCTGACTGAAACCCACAATGTATAACCAATCAATGTTATAGAAGCAAACAGGCCTTTTTCACACACACACATGTTCCCTTCTCTCTGCAACTGCAGAGCTGACTGTGACCCTCGCATTGTTCCGTGTTTTCTGTGTTTGTGTGAAGTGCGTAATGCAAATACAAGCTTTTCTAGTCGCTCCGGACGCCAGCGTCTGTCCGTGTGGATCCTGTTCCTGCCGAGCCAGTTATTCCTTTCTGGCAAGCTCGCTCGAACATTGACAGTGTCCTCAAACGCCCGACGCACACTGACTGGACACAGGCCTGCAATTAACAACTGAAAGATCAGTATATTACATTACATTACATTACATTTCATTTAGCTGACGCTTTTATCCAAAGCGACTTACATTCTGCCTGTTAGGATAATACAAGATTATTGTCACCATATATGTGGCACCATCAACCAATAGCAGTTATGGGAAGGATGATGTTGATTTGAAAATTAGAAAACATCTGCATTCAGAGACTGGAGCCCATATTTAGTATCAGTGATAAGCTGAAACACTAAAACGGTTATAAGTTCAAGTACTAATAGTGCAGAGAGAATTGGACTCAGAACTCGGTGGCTGTGGGGAACAATCTGGATTTGATCTAAACCATTACAGAACAGAACAATCCCAGGGAGTTTCCTTTTTACTGCCGACATTTGTCTTCTTTTCTTTTTTTCATTCCCAAACAGTTTAAGACGAAAAGGGAGTAGTGAGGTGGAGATCAGTGAGTCACCGCTGCTGACCAACAACTCTGCAGATATTTCCCAGCCCGCTCGTGACAGCAGAGAAAAAAAAAACCTTCATTATTGTCGTTTCAAAGACCTCACTATACTTCCAGCTACTCGACCATTAGATCACCGTGACGATCACCATCACCAGACTCCTGCTCTAGTGTCCACCACGAGCCTCTTAATCAATAATTGTAAACACTCAGCTGCTGAATGGGGAAAGGAAAAAATAAATCCCATCGTGGACAAATGGGAAGCAATCAGGCGATTTCAGAATAATGGCTTCAGTCTCATTTCAGCGAGGTTGCGGTCACGGCCACAGACGAAGGTCGGGTGGGGAAATATGATAGAGTGAAGGGCGAAGAAAGGAAGACAGTTCGGAGAAAGAAAGGGGTGAAGTGCTTATAAGAAAGGAGAGATAAGTGAATAAGGGAGAGAGAGGGGGGACTACTGGGAAGAAAGGTGGTGAGACACACAGGAGAATGAGAGCAGTAAATCAATAATGGATGTTTATTCATATTTAAAGGCCTGAGAGAATTGAGCATTAGGGGAAACTTAAGCCATCGGGAAGATGTGAGAAATGCTTCAATAGGAAGGCATGAGGATCCCAGGTAGCAGAATGTTAAGCAGCTCAAATGCATCAGCCCAGTGTAGAGGAGCTCAGAGGCGTGAGAGCGTTAAACGGGTGTGCAATTCTATCTTTCTCTCTATGTACTGAGATGTCTTTTCTTCTAAAAGTTTCTAATGATTTTGGCGTGACGTGGCGTGGCGTGACGTGGCGTGGCGTGGCGTGACGTGGCGTGGCGTGACGTGACGTGGCGTGTGGCGTGACGTGACGTGGCGTGACGTGGCGTGGCGTGGCGTGACGTGGCGTGACGTGACGTGGCGTGGCGTGACGTGACGTGGCGTGACGTGGCGTGGCGTGACGTGCCGTGCCGTGCCGTGGCGTGCCGTGACGTGTGCGCTTCTTTTAAACCGTCAAAGTTAGCAAACTACGATTGGATGAAGTTCCAGAACACCTGGTCTCCCCAACAAGTCCTAAAATGAGACGACACAATGTGCGTTTGCCTATGCGTGTTGGGGTTGAAGTTGAAGTTAGGGACACATTGTGCTTTAAGGTTTAGATATGATTACTTGATCAAGAGAGTAAAAACTTGTTTAAGTCAAGGGAACAACTGTGTCATTGTCATTCTGTCTTTAAAAAGAAAAACATTGCATGTCAGCTGTCGACGCCCCACTGATACTCAACCTCCAAACAGTGTAACTTTGACAAAGCTGGATGACATAATGTTCATTACCTTTCAACATGCAAAAGCACTAGCGTGATCCTTTAAGCGTTTATGGAATTCTGCAGTGCTTGCATGTGACTGAACGGCACAACAAGCCGCCGCAGACAGCCAACTGAAGAACGTCGTGAACCTCCCAATGATGTATTTCTCCCCCCGGGAAACTCGACACGGGCGGCCATTAGAGCCAAGCCTCTCGTAATGAACACCAAGTCAGATGAGGGAAGAGATCCGTATCCCTTAATGTGGTGTGTAGGGACAGAAAAAAGACCAATATCATGGCTCAGACTAAAGAATAAACCTTGGTAATCGGCTTAGCCTTACAACCACTGAGTGCTCTCTCATCACTGTCCAAACGCGCTGAGTGCTCCTCCGTTTGTCTTGGAGCCATGTGTAGTTATGTAAGTGAGTGTTAGCATGTGCGTATGTGTCTCCACACATGAGTGTTTATCCTTTTCTTCCCTCACTTTTGCATGTGTGTGTGTGTGTGTATGAGTGTGTTTGTGGGGGTGTGGAGTTCATTGTCGTTGTCTGGTCTCCATTATTTCCTTATTTTTTCCCCATAGCCCTCTGTTCTCTCTCTGATGGAAGCCCATTTCTGCCAGGGAAAGAAAGAAAAAAAAAAAAAAAAAAAAACTAAGAAAGCATGACAGCTTGGGATGATAATGAAAAATAGTATTCCTGGTAAAAAAAGAAAAAAAGAGAGAAAGGAGAAACCAAGTCAAAGTTTTGACTGGTCAAAATCAGGATGTTAAAATTAGGAAATAAAGACATCTTATTTTTGTTCTCATCTTCCTAGCAGTCATTGGTTTTTGGGATTCCTCAATGTTTTTTGCTCTTCTGTTAAGTAAAGACCATCCAACACAAAGAAACATAAGATTAAGATGTTTATAAAATAGCTATTTGATGCTTTTAGATTTGTTCTGTAATGCTCAAAAAATAGCTAATGCTTAAGTTTATTTCTCAGTTAAGCAACTGTTGAAGTTCTTCTTAGGCTTTTTTTTTCGTGGCATTCTTCTAATTCTTGGCCTTGTGTATTTGCACACAGCACAAGGACTGTCCTTATATGGTGTTTATGGGGCATTACCTATGCTAATAATAAGCAATCTGTTAGGGTGGGGGTTATGGACCCAAAAGCAAACACGGGACAACAGGGTAGGTGCAAGTGGAACACTGGGATTTATTTCACACGCTCCACACAAACCCAGAGTGGGGAAAACAGGGCAGACAATACTCAGCCACGGGGCGAGCGCCGGCTGGCCAGTTGGAGAGGCTCCGGGAAGGGTGGCTCTGGTCCGGGTCCACACGGGGAGCTGGAGTCGGCCGGGACGCCGACAGGACACGGGGAGCTGGAGTCGGCCGGGACGCCGACAGGACACGGGGAGCTGGAGTCGGCCGGGACGCCGACAGGACACGGGGAGCAGGAGTCGGCCGGGACGCCGACAGGACACGGGAAGCAGAAGTCTGCCGGGACGCCGACAGGACCCGGGAAGCAGGAGTCTGCCGGGACGCCACGGCGGAATCCGGGACCGGGGCTGGCAGCGGCACGGTGGCGGTCTCCGGGACCGGGGCTGGCAGCGGCACGGTGGCGGAATCCGGGACTGGCAGCGGCACGGTGGCGGAATCCGGGACCGGGGCTGGCAGCGGCGGTCTCCGGGACCGGAGCTGGCAGCGGCACGGTGGCAGGATCCGGGACCGGGGCTGGCAGATCGCAGAGGGCTAGCCAGGCTGCCGGCAGGTCACCTGGAGCTGGGGTGGACCGCTTCCCCACGGCAGCAGACCGGGCTGGGAGACCCCTACACCGGCGTCGAGGGCCCGAGGCTCTGGCCTCCGGGCCAGAACCCCTAGCCCCCTGGTAGCTAAGGGGGCCACCAAATGCCAGCCGGGACCCTGACCACTGGTCCTGATTTGGGTCATCATACCTGGGGTCCTCCACGTGGTCGTAGACCCTCCGGAGTTCCTCAGAGAATTCTACGAAGGAACCCAAGATGGCCGAACGGCCGATCCACAGGGCCGTAGCCCACTGGGCCGCTCTACCGCGCAGCAGGTTGATGCAAAAAGAGATCCGGGCTTTATCCGTGGCGTAACTACTGGGCTGGAGATCAAAAACAAGAGTGCAATTTAACAAAAAACGTCCACACGACCCGGGCTCTCCCGCATATGGTTCGGGAAGGGGAACCCGCGGCTCCCTCACGGGAACAGGAGGTGCCGGGACCGGAGGGGGGGTTCTTGCGGAGGGAGAGACGTTGGGCCCGGAGATCCGGTCCGCTTTCGCCGACAGTTGTTGGAAGCTCCACGTCAGCGTCTGAAGGGCCCCCATGACCTCGCCCAGCATCTGGTCGTGCTTCCTGATTAGACTTCCCCGGGCGCTGAGCGCATCATGGAGCGCATCATGGAGCGCGTCCGGGTTTGCTGGGTCCATGCTTTTGGTCGGGAGATTCTGTTAGGGTGGGGGTTATGGACCCAAAAGCAAACACGGGACAACAGGGTAGGTGCAAGTGGAACACTGGGATTTATTTCACACGCTCCACACAAAAACCCCGAGCGGGGAAAACAGGGCAGACAATACTCAGCCACGGGGCGAGCGCCGGCTGGCCAGTTGGAGAGGCTCCGGGAAGGGTCCACCATGTGCTGGGTCTCGTGACCGGGTTTGTGCAGGGGTTGTGCTGGGGTTCTGTGTGGGGCTCGTGCTGGGGTCCGTGACGGGTCTCGTGGAGCTCGGAAAACTCAAGGCTTGCTTCAAGGCGTGGGTTTCGCTGGCGTCTAAGAGGTTCGCTCGCATGTGAGCAGGCACGTAGGATAATCTCCCGACACTGGCATCTGGGAGGAGGCCGGCTTTATCTGGCGCTTGATGATCAGATGCGCCGCAGCTGTGATTGGTGGGCGCGCTCCTCCCAGCTGCTCCGCATCAGCCTGATAGGGAGACAAACACAGTCTGGCCGTAACCAGTGTTAATAAACGGCACCACCTGGCGGTGGCGCCCCAGGATCCCCACACAATCGGCCATATAACATCCAATGTGTGATCAAGCTGGATTCATCTTTCAGCACACCTGGGGAAGAGCCAATAAAGAGTTTTGGTGCATCTGTCTCTATTAAGAAAAAATATCTAATGAATTGAAGAGGATGTTGCTGCATGAGGCCAAATATGTCACATAGGACACTCTAGTTATGGCCACACCCATACATGCCTGTTGCTCCTTTGCAGCTTTATCAAGACTTGGACTGTGTCAAAGTAGTTTTGCATACATTTCCAGATTTAACAGGCCAGCACCAGAGCCATGTTTATTTACTCTTCTCCACTGACTTTCCATTCCTCTCGTCTCGTTTCCCTCCATGGGGCATTTTCAATTCCTGACGGGGCAAACCAATTCACTTGGGGCAAACTATCTGTTTGTTCCTACCGTGAACAAAAACTACCCTCTTTGGGGCTACCCTGCTTTATGTGGTAAACCGTGCACGTTTTTTGTTTGGGCATAAGTAAAGGGGGCTGTGTTTTGCGATGGAGGGTGTAACACAAGTGACCGCATACCCCTGGATCCAGAGAGGAAATGAAAGGATTGGAGAGTGAAACCTCTCTGGTCAGAGCTTCACACAAAGACTGTTTTCTTTCTCACTCTCAGGGGTAGAAGTCAGGAGAAACATCCTGTAAATATACATGTTTTGCTCTCCATTCAAAACAGAACAGCTTGTGTTAAAAAAGCAGCAGGTTATGTGAAACCAGAGGAATTATTTCGCAATGGATTTTTGCCTCACTCGGACAAGAATATGGGTTTTGGTTAGGGTCAATTTCATGAGCCGGCTATGTGTTTCCACTAAATCAAAATGAGACGGTGATACTAAAAGCAGGAAACATGGTCTAATAATAAACAATCATAATGCATGTCAGAAGTATTTTTCTTGGGTTTCTTTACTTTTTGTGCTTTTTCTTTTTTCTGTGCTGAATCCCGTTCAGAGAAAGATGTTTCACTTCCACACAACGAGCTCAGACAAAAGTTTCTCTGCCGACCGTTTGAGAAATGTATCAAACTCTGGAGAGTCTGCCTGCATAGCTGAGAAGTGAGGTCAAGCCTTCGCTGCAGCTGCCGCCTACAAAAGCCTAACAGATAACAGGCCTGCCTGTCAATATCGTCTCCCCCCCCCCGCCCCGCCCCGCGTCTCTGCTCGACCTATTTCTCATCGAGACCTTTTGCTTTACTGCCTCAAGAGTGTAATGTCCTGCAGTCCTCCTATAGTTGTGACAAATAGCACAAATAGTGTGCCTTTTTGCTGACATTTTGAAGTTGACATGAACCTGAAGTTTTAGTTTCCTAACGTTACCTACCTTAAACCATTATATGATTTGAGAACCAGATCAGAAAATAGTCATATGGTTTGTTATGGAAGGCACTGACAAAAAGCCTATTTACTGCATCTATGACATTTGGCCTTTTATTTTGAAAGCTTGGCCTTTTTCTAAGTGAAAAAGAGACCAATTGTCTCAATAGTAAAGAGCGGAGCAAGTCAAATAATGGACATTATTTGTAAAAAATAGTTAAATTATAATTAAAGTTTTCTCCCACTCCCATCAGATGATCAAATCATGTATAATTATTCCACTTACACAACTTCTCCAGCACCTTTTAGCTTTCAAATCTCTTTGGTGCTACCATGTTGAATCAATGGCATTTCCCACTTTTCCCGTAAGACGTTTCCAGTTGTTTACGAGTGTATCTTCTATCAAAAACAAAACAAGAAAAAAGAGAATAATGGGAAGTGTTGACATAGATAGGAGTGAGTCAATTTAAAGGTAATTAAAGTTAATGGAATGATATTTATTTAATATCACCATTCATTTGTCTATATTTATGACTTAGAATTAAGCCTTTAAGTGCTATTACCGGTAACCTAATGCAGCCTCAATAACAAAGTACTTGAAAACACTGTACAACAAAAGTACTTTGTCCTCAAAAGGTTGTAGATGTGGTTGTAAAGTGACATGAGTGTTTTTCTTTTCTAGACTGATGGTGCGGTTCTTAAGTGATGATGGATATGTGGTTATAGAGTGTTCCCCCCCCCCCCCCCCCCCCCTTTGTTTCAAAACTAGCTCCAGGCAGAGTAGCTTCAGCTGTGATACGGTCACGTCATCAGTACTCGAGTTTAAGACCCAGTGAATCACCGTCTCTCATTCTGAATCAGTCTGAGACCAAGCAAGTCGTCACAGGTCGTCACTGTTCAAATGCATGATTTACATTTAAAGTCATTCAAATTCAAGGATCCAGGAAGTCAACGACTTACCGCAATGTCTAACCCCTGGAAATACAAATTCTTAAATGACATATTCTGATTTGGTGAAATACAGTGCTGTACGTTCTCGTGGTGAAAGAAAGTCAGGCCACCATCACATTTTTGTGGCATTAGCTGCCCATTCAGCCCAAGTGTTTCGTCTGGCTCCTGAGTGAAGAACATGTGCTGGATCACTCATTAGTAACAGTAACAGCAAATCAAAGCCAAAAAAACTATGTTTTTATGCTACTTTACTACTTGATACGAATCATCAGTGAAATATGTGTCTTGGTGTAACTGGATGGAACTGTGGTCAACGAAAAAGCCTCACTACTAATAAATTACATGACAAATTGGTGAAAATTGTACAACCTAGACTCAACTTTTTCTCCAGTCAAACCGTGTCCGTTACGTCTGTGATTTCATGGGGGCCAAGGGTCTACAATGCAAATAGAAATACCTTATTGTCTCCCACATAGACTGTATTTAAGAAGTGGGCTTAGTCCCATTGGTTTGTGGACTGGTGTTTTAAACCCTCAAATTTGGCATTTTGGCGATCTTGGAGTTTGGCTTTTTTGTTCATCGCCATCTTGTTTATTTGCAACCACAAATGACATTAGAGAATGGAGCGAAATACAACCGAACTCTGACATTTCTAGCCGAGCAATAAGGTTCCAATCAACATTCATGTACTAAAAATACACAGTGAAAGGGTTAAGGTTCTCAGACAAAAACACGGGCAACTCCCAGAATGGACAACGCAGTGGTAGAGACCTGTCAATCCCCTTGTAGCCCCGCCCTGAACCATCCCCTGCTTTATGGTCAATGTGACTCTAAATAGACCATAATTTCCTAAATGAACATCATGCTGTATTGAAGAAGACTTGAAACTAGAGATTGAGACATAAACTCATGTTTACTATGTTTACTGAGGGAATACATCAAGAGAGAAGTAGAGTCATTTATATAGACTTCTATACAACCAGACGCCCCCCGCCAGTTAGACAAAATGCTGGTTTAAGACACTTCAGCATCCTTGAGAGTCTTTTATTTATATTCCAGAGCCAGTTTTCCTCAGCATTAATTCCAATGTGGTCCCTCTGCTTTGTGTGTCCTCAGGTGCCTTCATTGTCTGCTGGACCCCCGGCCTGGTTCTCCTCCTCCTCGACGTCTTCTGCTCCAGCTGCAACGTCCTCACCTATGAGAAGTTCTTCCTGCTCCTCGCTGAGTTCAACTCGGCCATGAACCCCATCATCTACTCCTACCGCGACAAGGAAATGAGTGCCACCTTCAGGCAGATCCTGTGCTGCCAGCGGCAGGAGAACGTCAACGGGGCGGTGGCGGAAGGGTCCGACCGGTCGGCGTCGTCCATCAACCACACGGTGCTGAGCGGTGCCGCGCACCACCAACACCACCACAATGAACACTCGGTGGTGTAAAAAGGAAGGGCTGGAGATGGCGGGGGATTAATCGGGCTGCTTGAAGGAGGTTAATCTGTGTTGGAGATACTGACTGAGAGAAGGCGAACATGATATGAACTAAAGACGGCAAGGTGAGACCTCGGAGAATGAAGATGAGGAAGAGGAGTTGAAGACGAGCTGGATGAGATCGCAGCGAAGAAGAGGATGGCGACTTCGAGGCCTGTGATACGCTGTTAGTATTTCTGCTTAGTTGTTTATTAATTGTTTTACATGTGTTGTCATGGACAATGCTGACATGAACTATTTAAAAGTAATCTGTGAAATGAAGGTAATGCCAGTACTCCAGTGTTCTAACTTAGTGTCCTGTAATTTCAGACTTCTTTCCCTTCGTCTCCATTCTTAAGAAAGATCTCGTTACATCATACAGACCTGTTACATTCACACTGCCATCGGAGTTTCACTCCACATCCGTTGGAGGACTCTTTTTGAAAACTATTCTTTCTTTTTGCTTTATGTTTGGGAGGAACGATTGCAAAAAGATAGCAAAAGGCAGATGCCTTTTCTTTATAGCATTTGGATCCATTTCCACAGGTTTTTACTTTTCCAAAAGGCAGGCATCATACATTTATGGTACATCCTGCTGATGCTCGTAATATAAATGAATATATCAATAATGACATGTTTGACATGTATAGCAACCTACCAGACGTGAACATTGTGGGTTGTTTAAGTAACCACAGCCATTATTAATTTCCGCAGCATCAATGACCTTGCGACCTAAACTCATTATTCCACTGATCTTCTTCTCCCACTGGTGTCTTCCTCCAACTTAAATACACAAGGCGTCCAGGATCTGTTGTTTGTTCCCTCTAAGGAATTAGAGACAAATTGTTCCAGGGATCTCACCAAAAAGGGGAGGATGTTTGCGGTTTTAGAACAGGCTCTGTGTCATGGAGTTATGTGGAGACAAGGCGATGGTCATCGCTGCCGAATGCTAGCAGACTTCGGGTCATGACATGAAGTGTGCTGAGCTGTCTGCCTCTCGTGGTTTTACGAAGCGTCACTGCATGGCTGAAAAGATTATGTGAGAGTACAATTCAATGAGAATGTGAAAATACAATTTAATGTTAACTGATTGTTAGAGGTGATAAGATGGGCCCTAACATCTGTTTTACAGCGATGACATGAAGAATCAATTGGTGCCTGCCTGAATTTGTTCTTGACAAACTCAAATGTCACAGTGGTCCATCTGACAGTTATTGATATGAAGTTATATTTCAGTCTTTACTGAGGACGACTGACCCACGCCCAAAGGCGTTGCCTTACATAGAGCCACTCAATAACAATCCAGTTTGCAACTGGTCAGTGGTCAATCTTTCCATTGTGTAGCAATATTTCTCTCCATATTTTGAAGAAAAACCCTTTGGCCCCGCCTACTAAATGTAACTCATGAGCATTTCAGTTTAGCCGCTAATAAATATTAGCTGAAAATCCCAAAACATCAATGTCCATCTTTTATTGCAGTATTCATTACAATTGCCATTTTCAAAAACACTCAAAGGAAAGTATGTAAAATTCGTTCCTGTTAACCAGAAACTGAATGTCATGTACACGTTTTTTTTTAGCTGCAACAGTGTTATTGGTGATATGATGTAATACAGATTTACATCCAAAATAATATATGACGTTTTGTTTATGTCACTACATATGATTGGAGTTATAAGGATGTTTTTTTGGGAACCAGTCCTTATTTGCAAATGCTGCAGATACAAAAAATCCTCCAACAATTACGTATCTCCACCTCCTCACCGTCCCTCCTCATGGCGTCTTGAACAGAGGGACACGGCATGCGTTTAATGCTTCCCGTGATTAAAGGTACAGCGTGTAGGATTTAGCGCCGACTAGTGGTGAGGTTTTAGACTTTAACGGACTGAAACTTCTTCCCCTTCTCAAGCGCGTATGGGAAATTCAGTGACAGGCGCGAAAACGTGAACACACAAAATCTAGAGTCAGTGATTGGTTTGTCCACTCTGGGCTACTGTAGAAATGCTGCGGCCTGCTCCGTAAATAGGACCCAGAACTTTCCTCATTCTGAGGTCAACAAAAACAACACAATTATTGTTTTCAGGTGGTTATAGCTTTAGATAGACTACTGTACATCCTCCAAACGCTACACCCTGTAAACGCACGGTGGTACATATTATGGCTTCATGCGTGACTTGCTGACAGGCATAAAGTGGAGTTCTGATCATGTTGATGTTTATCGCAACAACTTTATAGACAACGCAGTCTCATTCTTTCTAAAGGGGCACTTCAGATAATGCTCTTGATAAATGATGATATCTCATTTCCTCCACTGTCTGCTATAACTTGAGACTCATCTGAAGTCAGTCAGCCTGGTGACGCTGTGACGCACGTTGTTAGAAATTGCCAGCTGGACGTTTTTTTTTTTTTTGTCGTGACTCGAATCAAAGCACATTTTGGCCAAAATACATAGACAAAGCTCCAAACAAGCGAACAGAAAAGGGAGAACTGCCGCCAAAAGCACAGATGTTTTCCAGGAAGCAAGATGTTTGTCAGGGATTTAAGCTGCCGCGCTGAAATGAAGTCAGCTGGTTGTTTGTGCCTGTCAGAGTTGGTCAAAATGTCACCCTGTTTGTGAGGCAACTTAAGTTCTTTTATCCAGATTTATGATTCTTTTTGTCACTGCTTCACAGTCTTTTAATCTGCCAGTTGTAGCTTTACAACTCAACAATCTTAGACAATTGACAAATTAACTTAATTCCTTTAGTTTTCCCTTTGAGCGCGTCCATCCTTTACTTCTGTTAACTTCACGACAGGCCTCTCCACACTAACAGCAGCAGCTGTGCCACTCTCGTTGCATCATATTTGACATTCACTGCCACCATTTTTAATGCTTCAAGTTATATAGCAAACTTCTGTCTTCGTTTACCAGTGTGTCCTGCTTTTGTACACCGTTGTAAGTATATGTGTACAGTATGTATGTATATAAAATATATTATTCAAAGTTAATCACCAAAGGGAAAGTGTTTTTGTGTTTGTAAATTTCCGTGTTTATAATCTGTCCAAACGTACTGTAGGATTTTGTTTATGGTTATTATGACATAAGCTCTTTTGTGTTGTGAGCCTAACTAATGCATTTCCTGTAGAATATTACGGTTATTAACTTGCTTGTGACCTGGAACTAGATGTCTATGCTTGCAGTGCCTTCCAGTGCTCCTCCTGAAAGTGTAACTTAAAACCGGTTTAGCACCCTCTCTGGTTTAAAGGGTGCCTTGTTGCACCAGAGCCACACCCATCAGTGATGTCACAGCGTCCTGGAGTACGCCGCTACATCACTGCAGCAAGGTGGGCAGTTGAACCAGTCGAGATCTCCCGGTGGTTTTAACCTACTCTTTAATCGTGTGTGTTGCTGACATCATCATCTTACAATTGCCTTAAAGTACAGCAGTCAGTGATACTTTGACAGAAAGTTTGATGCTTGGTTTTTACTTCAATTTCCACAGCCTCCAAATGTTATATTAATGAGTACAAACTCATGAATACAGATGGTTTTATGTTGTAGTGTGATTTGATAGAAGAAAAATACACTGATTGAAAATTGAAAGTAATAAAATCAGATTATTTTTGTCTTTTCGTTTAGCATCATTCTTTCGGGCAACGTTCCCTGGCACCATATGACGCGCGTCAAAACACTTTCTCCCATTGTTTTCTATGTGAGTCCACACAGAGGACTCAAAATGTGATCTCCATACTTTCTATACTGTACGGGCCAATATCAATGAATGTCCACCCAGAGTCACAGTGTTGATATCCCAGCAACAATAAAAACATGAGAAAAGTCTGAATTATTGTGCTGCTTTTTAGTTTTTCAAAAGTCCCTATGACAATGCCTCACTAATGTCACTGACATTATTGGAATGATTTTTAAAGGTCGTACTTTGTCTCACACGTTCAGCCTTGCTACTGTTGCTTCTTAGTGGTGTTTTTGTTTCTATGACATCCGAAAAGTCCATAAACATGGGAAACACGTGGGGTCACAGACAGAACAGACTGATAACGTATGCTTCACGACACGCAGATTCTTTTAGGCTAGACCCAATAATCCGTCGACCTCGAGGCCGTTCACATGTTTTAGACAGAACTGACTGGGAGGAGAGGGCCGTGTTTACACGTCGTGGGGCGGACACGTCACAGTGTTCACAGCGTGGTTCATTAGTGTGCGTAAACCCCCAGACAAGATGTCGAGTTACTAATGTTTTTAATCTGTTAGGTAACAAACAGGCTGTTGTCTGAAAATCCCCTGACAAAAATCTGCAGTGGAACACATTCGGCTTTTCTGAGTTTTGAAATGACGATGAGGGCTTCGGGTTATGGAGGGGAGATTATGGGGGCAGTTGTGATCAAGTGGGAAACTAAATGCTGATTTTCTAGCTGCAGCCCTTTACATAAAGAATGCATCAAGACGGCCAGCAACTTTACTGTTTCGATGAAGGCGAGAGCTAAAAGCACAATAAATATGAGACATTCAACTTGATGCTTCATGTGTAGGGGCGACTGTGGCTCAGTGGTTAGCAAGTCTGTCTTTCAATCAGAGGGTCGGTGGTTCGATCCCCGACTCTGGCAGTCTGTGTCGTTGTGTCCTTGAGCAAGACACTTAACCCTAATTGCTCACCGTTGCTGTGTCTAATGTAAGTTGCTTTGGATGAATGAAATGTAATGTAATGTGTAAATATAAGCAACTATGTGCCATGGCAATGTTATACAGCAATAGTATGTCAGTGTTGTGTTTACAACTTGGCAAAAAGATTACAACTTAATATATTATAGAAGGTTGTACAGCCAGTGCGTGTGCTCATGAACATCTTCTCTGCAAAAAAATATTTTGTCCGGGATGTTGTTTATTTGTCGAGGAGCGCAACTCTTTTTGTTGAACCCATGACAGACATCGATGATCACCCTCCCCCCAAAGGGTTTTGGTTCGATTTCTGTCCGAGAAATCTTGGCGAGCTCCACTGGGTTTCATGTGAGGACGGCATCCTTTTATGTATTCTTGTTGACTGGCAACCAAGGCCTTCAGCACATGTGAGGGTCTGGTAGAAGCTGGACCAGCCATAAAGCTCAGTGCAAATCAAACCCCCTGGAGCTAATTATGCTTTTACCACCTTATGGAAACATCTTACTCCCGCTCACATATTTATATGGCGTCAACCATCTACTATGGAGTGGTCTTCTGGTGTAGCAGCATCACAGCAGCTGACATTACATTTTAGCTGACGCTTTTATCCAAAGCGACTTACATGATATACAGTAGACCGTAGACACAGCAACGGTGAGCAATTAGGGTTAAGTGTCTTGCTCAAGGACACAACAACACAGACTGCCGGAGCCGGGGATCGAACCACCGACCTTCTGATTGAAAGACCGACTTGCTAACCACTGAACCACAGTCGCCCTGACAGGAGGAGACTGGACAAACTGGAAGGCCAGCAGCGTGCTGGGGTGTCCTCTGGATACTGTGCAGGTGGTGGGAGACAGGAGGATGATGGCCAAGCTCTCATCCCTGATGAACCACGCCTCCCACCCCATGCAGGACACCCTGGCAGCTCTGCACAGCTCCTTCAGCCACCGGCTGATTCACCCCCGGTGCGTGAGGGAGAGGTACCGCAAGTCCTTTCTTCCCGCTGCTGTCAGACTGCACAACAAGCTGACCTCCCAGTAGCCCACAAACATTCTGAATCACTTTCGTCACTTGAACACTTTGATCACACTGAACACTTTAATTCATTCTGGTGCAATATCTTGTATATTCAATATTCTTCTGTATATTCAATATTCTTCTTTACTGTTTTTATTTTATTATGTTTATTACTGTTTACTGTTTATTTATATTACTTGATTTTTTATCTTTTATTTACTGTGAGCAATGCTGCTGCAATCCTGTAATTTCCCCACTGCGTGACTAATAAAGGATTATCTTATCTTATCTTATCTTATATCAAGCACTCCACCGATTAAGCAATCAAGTTCTATTCATGAATCGTCTTTCAAGCAAGTCAAATGTAATTACAAATTTTGATTGACAAGATGCAAACAAGATGGAAATGTGGAGAAGATGAAGAGACTAACTAACACACACCAAATGAAGTTCTGGAAAATGAAAGAACAAAGTCTCATGGGCCTTGGAAAAAGTTGAATCCATAAAATCTCGTGAGTTGAGGGTTAGGGTTCATTCCTTCTATCTTCATATCATGACGATGAATGACTAAAAATACCAGAGGCATGTGAGTGCCTGACCACGCTTTTGCTCTTGAATAACCTTTCGACCGCAGAAAAGAAAAAGAAGCGCCCCCCAAATAAAATTACGAAGAAAAAGGAAAAGCAAACGGACAGATTCAATTCTGAAAACTGGACCTTTACAAAGTGAACTTCAGGATGTGGACTGCGAGCAGAAAGCACTGTGAGGCTGTGTGTTTGTTCAGCGCGACTCTTAGAGCGACCGGGGCCGCGGATGTCGTGTGTGACATGAATTAAGCAGCAGTCCCAGTGACAGCAGCTAAATGTTTTCATAGGGAAGAATGTTGTGTGTGTGTGTGTGTGTGTGTGTGTGTGTGTGTGTGTGTGTGTGTGTGTGTGTGTTTGGGTTTATTGTTCCACAGCTTCGGAACGCTAGCCTCCAGCTGACTGATATATGTCTCCATGCTTCCTGTTGCTCCGCCGAACGGGCCAATCGGAGCTGCCTAGGGCCACACGGGAAGTTCCTGTGCGCCGTCGCTGAGTGAGGGGTCGGGATGTCAAATCTCCGTCACATTGTCTATACACTTTCTGCGGGTCCCGGCGTGGTTTGCTGACAGACTAATGCGTCCGCTGACTGCGTGTGATAAGGTTAATGATTCGAATGGACAGAATCATCCGCGGCGCATTGGAAAAGTCAACGAGACGAAGCCAAGCCGGAACGTCCAGCGTTGCCGTTGTACCATTCAGAAGAATTTCCTCTGAAGCGTGATCACATTTCTCCGCTGCAAACATGTGCTGAACCAGAAGGGAGTATCGTGACAAAACAGGAAGCCGTGTTTTTTATTTGTTAATGGGAGTATGAATCTCGGGGTCCCTCTGCAAGTTGACCAGGAGGTTTGGATAAACCTGTCCTGTGCAGAAAGGACACCGGGAATGAGCGTTCCCTCCCGGCGTCTGCGTCTAACCATTTTGGCTAAAAGCTCTCAGAGCGCCGGGACGACGGCGACCGGGAGGAGAACACTGCAGCCACAGATAAGGAAAGGGAAGCAGGGGGGGAAGAGCAGGGCGATGGGGAAAGAAAGGGTGAAATGAGCGATGATGGTAGCACAAGCAGTGACGTAGCAGGTAGTTGCGATTGGGCCCCAGAGCGCGATAGTAAGCTGGGGCCCCGTCGCTTACTGCCGCTTTTATGCTTAAGCGGCGGGACCGTTTGTCCAGTTCTTCAGTCTCGAAAGATTTTGCGCCTAAACCGGCCGTCAGATAGACTTGACATTGAACATCAAACATCAACATACTGTACATATTACCCAGCACTCCTCACTGTATTTAATAATAATGATAATAATAATGCATGTATTTTTTAGAGCACTTAAAGGGTACTCAACAGCGCTTACTATGATAAAAACAATACAAACAAAGCACATAAAATGCTATATGTCAAATGAAGTGTTTATATTGTTGTTTTAATTTTCATTTTTGACAAAATGACCAAAAGAAATAAGAAAACGTTCATTTATGTGTTTTTGTAGTTTATGTACAAAAAGAAAAGCATTTCAAGGTCAACCCCATTTTACAGACTGGCTTTCATAGCAGGTTGTCCTTTTACCTAAACGTGCATGTTAGGAATAAAGTTGTCAGTATTATTATTTTGTTATTCATTGCTTTGGAAACCATGACGTAGATGGAAATGGCACCCTTATAATGTAAATTCTCCTTGGAGCGTGTGTGGATCTTTTGGTGCTAATCTGGATATATTACATATTTAAAATGTGACAGCACCCCGAAAGAGATCAAGTACCGCAACAAGCGAAAGCAAAATTAGTTTGTAAAAAAATTCTGCAGGAAAAACATTCTTAACTGACCATTAAAAAACGGATCATTTGATTAATCAAATCAGTTTGTCGGAAATGCTGCATGCCTGCGGTGTTAGAATCCGGGAATGTGGCCCTTGTGTCACTTGGCAATAGGTCACCTCTGAGTTTGATTCAGCAGTTACTGAGATAACGCAGATGAAGACGGCAAAGAAAAGAAAGAAGAGACAAGGAAGGAGTGAAGGAAGGAGTGAATAGGGTGTAGACAGAGAAATCAGTAGGAGAGCAAGGAGAGGGCGGAAGTGGGAGTGAGACGGCCTACTCCAAAGTTTAGATGGAGGAGTAGAGTGATGACCACACGAAGCCAAACTACTTTAAACAGTTTACATTGTGGATGCTGTGTTCCGTTTAAAAGACTCACGTCCACACGATGAGGAGCGCATTCACAAAACGCACTCAGAAAGTCCCGCCTGGCAAAGCTTCAACTCCCTCTGATCCCTCTTAAGGCGAGTAGAAGCACTGCAGCCTCCACATGGTGAAGCGCTTACTTTATGTGTATATGTGTGGGATGGAGGGCTGTTATGGACCATCTGTCAGGGGAGGCTCATGATTAAATAAACAGAAGGAACGAGGATTTGGAAGCAGAGGCAAGTTGAGGAGCAGAGAAAAATACATCTGTGTCTTTTCAGTTGTGCTGGTCTTACGTTTCTATATTCAAATCAATCAACGCCAGCTCTCCATTATGTGCAGGGATTCCTCAGGTCTGTCTCCTTTCACGCCTTAGTCCCACTGTTTGTTAAATCGTTGGCCTTCAAATAACTCTGAGGAGGATTCAGGGCACGCGCCATTTGCTGTGGGCATGTCTGTCTTTTTTTTCTTTTTTTCACTGCTGTTCCGCACACTTACCACGAAGCCACACAGCTACTCTCGTTTGTGTTCAATGAGGCGTTGCGAATCGCTTGAGCTGAGCGTGAGAGGACTGATGTCGGCACAGAGAGGATGGTGGGGCGGTGGGACAGTCCCGTCAGCACGCCTGTCCAGCCTTTTGGGGAAATCAAGACATCTCAAACGGTTTCCACCATGTCAAGAAGCACCGTGGCCCATGTGAGTCACACCATCTACCGTATATTCACGGAGGGGTTCTGGTGAGATGATTCAAACACACTGTGAGCACAGGGGGGTGATGCAGGAACCTTTTGTGCACGGAAAATTTCAAAAAGCCATCTGGTGTTTTACTCAAACTCAAAAGCGAATGTGTGTGGTTATTATGTTTATTTGCAAGAAATAAAAAGAAACGTCATACTGTTCAAACCTGCATCATGATGTAAAGTAACACACACACACAAAGAAAGTAACATCACACCACAGTGAAACAGAAATAAAACATGTCATTCATCTGAAAGGCATTTTACGGGTTGACAAGATAAACATTATGAACAGACGTCTGTCAAAGAAGTTTGTAAAACTGAAATCGTGTAATAATGTGACTGTGATTGGGTTTAACACCGTTATGAGCAAAGTTTTGATACGTAGGACAGAACGTCTGTCTTTGCAGGAGCCAATTAAAGATTTACTCTTTCAGGACGGGGATCATTCTTTTGAACCCCGAGGACATTGGGCCAATTCTTCCCTCGAAAAAAAGGGTCTATTTTAATGCACGGGAAGGAATTTAGTTAATGAGTTTCGGCCAAACTATAATTAGGCAAAAAGTGTGTGCGTCTTCTGTGTGAGACTTATGGGCGATGGTGACGATGGTTGGAAGAAATCTAAGAAATTTATTAACCTTTTTTTTCTCCTGTAATGTACTCGTTACATCAAGTAAAGTAAAATTAGCACACACACACACACACACACACACACAAAGAAATAAAAGACAAAGATTGACAACATTAAAAAAGAAAACAAGTAATGCCCCAAAAATGGAATAGCGATAATAATCAACAGCGATAGTTTAAAGTGATTGTGTGCCACTTTGAAAATTTGCGAGATGCGACAATAACAACATATGTGTTTTAACGGTCACGTCCCATTCTCCTTCAGACCCCCAATGTCTGGTAGACAGACCATTTGTTGGAGTGCATCTGTATCTGCATCTGTATCTGTTGAGACAATGTGTCATCATGTTTTCCACATCGCAGAGCCAGATTCACTCAGGAGTACTCATAGTAACGGATTATTCCTTCCAAAAGAATACCCTGAATTGAAATGCCTCTGATATGAGATGTGTTTATGATGCAAAAACATTTGATAAAAGGTGCCAGTTTGGGTCTCCTGAAAAGAAAAAGCTGGGCAAGGATAAATGACTAAAACGACTTTTGCTGGTTGAGTATTGGAAGAACACTCGTGCTCAAGTCCCAGGGTTAATTTAAAACGTGCTTCCAGACACCAGACGGCTTCACAAGTCAATGAACGGCCATTGATTCCCTCCAGGTTAGCAGTCCGCCTCTGCCTCAGCTCCGGTGCTCAGCGTGCTTTGATGCATCCGCTCCAGTATCCGGTGGATGCTGCAGAAGCTGGGCCTGTCAGATGAGTGTGTGCTCCAGCAAAGCCTCATCAGGTTGTACAGCTCCAGAGGACAGTTCTCGGGGCAGGCGAGGATGTGCCCATCCCTCACGTAGTAGATGACCTCCTCGTGACCCATGCCGTAGTACGGCTGCATCCCGTTGGCGAAGATCTCCCACAGCACCACGCCGTAGGCCCACACGTCCGACTCGGTGGTGTAGCGGTTGTAGAAGATGGACTCCGGGGGCATCCATCGGATGGGGATGGCGTCGTTCTCGTTGGCCTTGTAGTAATCGGCCGAGTAGATGTTCCTGGAGAGGCCAAAGTCGGCGATCTTCACCACCATCTCCTCCCCGACCAGGCAGTTGCGGGTGGCGAGGTCGCGGTGCACGAACTTACGCTCCGACAGGTAGGCCATCCCCGCCGCGATCTGCTTGGAGATGGACAACTGCTCGGTGCAGGAGAGAAGCCCCGCCTCCAGCTCGGAGGAGAAGCTGCGGCCGGACAGGCTGGCGTGGCTGAGCGTGCGCACCGATTGGGAAGGCGAGCGGCGGCGCAGGAACTCGTTGAGGTCGCCGTGGGCCATGTACTCGAACATCAGGCACATGGGTTTGCCCACCGCGCACACGCCTGTGGAGGAGAAGCAGACAGGAGATTTTATTTTATCATCTCAAGTGCGTTTTTTTTTCACCTGCTGCGGCAAACAATTACTTCATTCACTGTAAAAGGTAAATAAATATTCCGCCGAGACATAAACACAGACGGCTGTATAGAGGCCCGTCATGTAAACACACTGTCTTCTAAATTCTTCTTGTGAATCTCAGATGTGGTTTCAGATACAAAGAACTTCATTTTAGGTTTCTGCATTTGGCATCTCTCAGCTTCCACAACCGGACTTGTTTGCGTTCCTGATGTGGGAGAGAAAGTGTTTTGACGCATGGAAATATGAAAATATGTGACAGATCCTCGATGTGTGTGAATTAAATTGACCCGAAAGACATCACTGTCTTTCGGGTGGTGGTGGAAGCACATTGGAGAATATTCTAGCGCTGGCAGAGGATTGCACTCCCCCAATTTATACTTTACTACTTATTTACTTTGCCTCTATGGCAGAGACGGCGTCTGCTTGTTTATTCATGCATTCCTGTGAATGCCCTTGCACTTCAGACTGCAGAGCCCCGGCAGCCCTGCAGAAGTTGCACATGTGCCACTCGTGGTGACTCGGCATTCACGGCAAGGCTTTATGGACTGTGTGTGAAGAAGTATAATGAATCATTG
Source organism: Cottus gobio (assembly GCA_023566465.1). Classification (NCBI taxonomy): domain Eukaryota; kingdom Metazoa; phylum Chordata; class Actinopteri; order Perciformes; family Cottidae; genus Cottus; species Cottus gobio. Next base: position 17,781,572 of record CM042237.1, read on the forward strand.
CCACCAAAGAAAAGAAATAGCTCTCTTGAGCCAGACTGCAGTTCAGTTTCAGTTTCCGTGGCCAAGTTTTTAGTTTGAGGCCTCGCAGATCCCGTCTGTGTTCTTTCCGACGCAGCTCGTGATTATTGCATTTTATGTGGTGGGTTGAAATGAGTCGTTTTAGCCACAATCATAATATAGATTTAGTGCACTTGACGGGACTTCTGTTTCAGTTTAAAACATGAATTTGAAAGCTCACCAACCCGCCAGTAGCCCAGTCATCTCAAAGTCTCTCACACTTTGTTCAAACCCACACAGGACAAAACAAAGGTTCCACAAAAGTATTAAATATGTCAGGCAAAGGTTTTGGGATAGGCGTATAAAATGATGCAGAAATGGAATTGTGCAGCCGTTAAAAACGTGACTTTCTGTGGAAGTATCATCACACAGTCGGAACGAGCTTGATGCAGAATAGGATTCTGTAGAGGTCATATAAAGGTTCTGTAGAGGTCATGTAGAGCTTATGTAGAGGTCACATAGAGGTTCTCTAGAGGTCATATAGAGGTTCTGTAGAGGTCATATAGAGCTTATGTAGAGGTCACATAGAGGTTCTCTAGAGGTCATATAGAGGTTCTGTAGAGGTCATATAGAGCTTCTGTAGAGGTCAAACAAGCATCAGTATGCACATACTTGGTATTTGGAAGTTTTTTTTGTCCTCCTATGTCCAAGTCTGCACGAGTGTGTGTGTGTGTGTGAGTGTGTGTGTCCACAAACAGGACGGTCGTTCAACAGCAGCAGCTGGAGGTCAGTAGCTGCATGCTCAAAATGTTTCCCCCCACCGCTAAATATACAGAACAAACACAACGACCCAATGATGACACACGCCGCCTCTAACTCGGACACATGTATGTTGTGCACGATGCCTATATATTTATATTTTTACACATGATTTTGCAGCGTATTATTAGTCCAGGGGGCTAATCAGAGGTTAACTAAATAATTCGATCAACTCCGGTTTCATGTGCGCCGGAGACTTCAGCGTCGCTGTGTCACTTTCCGGATGCGTCATCCCAAATGAAATCTCACTCCAGAACAGAAAACGCATCATGCTGTCGTTTGATACAATTCTGTTTTTTTTCGGTCCTTTATCGGCAGTGTTGACTTAAAAAAACATTTTACAACCACATGAGCCGTAAAATGGACCAAAGTAAACAAACTTCTCTCATTGGCCCTGTTTGCTCACTGATGGTGCCAACTGGATAAGTTACATCTCTAAATGGCTTTGGGGGGGGTTACCTGGACGCGAGCAATAATGGATGAGATACGGGCTTCATTAGTGGAGATAAACTTGAACAGAGGACGTTTGTTTCACCCGGGCCAACAAATCCACATCAGTGGTCAGGCAGCACTTGTTTACTGGCAAACAGTCCTATCTGTATCTCTGGTGGGTTTTAAAGCACTGCAGTGAAATAGATGTGAGGGCAAAGAGTTGTGGGGGGGCTGTATAGAAGTCTATAGAAAATTACTCTACTTCTCTCTTGATTTATTCCCTCAGTAAACATTGTAAACATGAGTTTATGTCTCAATCTCTAGTTTCAAGTCTTCTTCAATACAGCATGATGTTCGTTTAGTAAATTATGGTCCATTTAGAGTCAAATAGATAGTACTGAGAGTATATTACTTACTTACTTTGTGTGTTAACACTGACTGTGCGGTTTTAAGTTTGTTAAAACCGCACAGTCAGTGTAACTTTGTTTGTTTTACGTCATGTGTTGTATAAATTGTGTTTGGTCCCTTCTGTGGACTCCAGAGAAAGATTAACGGCCGCCAAGGCGTCAGCTAATGGGGATCCAGTAAATAAACAAATAAACAATAAACAAATAGAGAGTATCCTTTTGTGATTGACATGGTCCGGCTCCGTGTTTTTGTCTTCTACTTTTCACCCTTTAACAATATGTTTTCAGCTCATGAACATTAATTGTAAGATTTTAATTGTTTTTGTTGCCTAAATATTCAGCGGTTGGTGGTACTTGGCTCCACCCTCGTTTGTCGTTTCTGATTGCAAAATGCCCAAATGGCGACAGACAAAAAAAATAACAAGATAGCTTCTTCTCAACAAAGCTACGGTGCTTTTACGGACCTAAGAGTCGCACAATGTTGGGGTGGTCAAACTGAGCCATCAGCGCGGCCTCCCGCTGGAAGTCGTTCTGCATGTCAGCTGAGGCTTCCTCCTTCAGCATCTTCACCGCCACCATCGTGAAAGACTCCACAGTCAGCAGGCCCGGTGCTCTGGAAAAGGATAGAAGATGACGTAATGATTGGAACTGTTTGCGAGCAAGAGATGGCTTCCTCAGCAGCCGTAGGCATGTGAGTGCAGAATTCTAGTGAGGTTGATTTTGTTGCAAATCATTTCTGTAAGCAATGTGTCTTTTAAGTTAGCAGCCGTATGAGAGCTGCGCATCGTAAATGTCAGTTACTTATACACACAAACACACACACATATGGAAACACTCAGTCACTATCACACATAAATTGGGAAACTACAGATTGAAGCCCATCTGTGTGGGAAGATATTTACACCCCGGGTCTATTTATATCTCTGCATGTGTGTGTGTGTGTGTGTGTGTGTGTGTGTGTGTGTGTGTGTGTGTGCGCGTGTGTGTGTGTGTGTGTGTGTGTGTGTGTGTGTGTGTGTGTGTGTGTGTGTGTGTGTGTGTGATATGATTGTTTTTCTGTACTTTTGAGTGTATGGTCACACAGACAGGATATAGTTTGGTGTTAAAGGGCCATTACTTAAGAAGTTTTAGAATTTATGCTAAATTAGGTTTGTAGGTTAAGGTTTGGCATCTAGCTGTAAAATGTTATGTCACAGCTGTTCAGTAGTGAATACATTGCACCAATGCCCTAACGTGTATAGTTATCCAAATATGTGTGTATGGGAGTGTGTATTAAGTTCCCAGGGGTGTCTATGTACTGCACCATTCCAGATTGCATTAAGAGATTACCAGCGAGCCTGAAGGACGTCTCCCAGATCTGCATGGCTCCATGCAGGTGCTACTGTAAAAATGCCATCAACTACTGTGCTACTGTACTACTGCGACATGTCTGTCGTTCTCCCCCTATTGGCATTGTGCAACATCACGGACCGAAGATTATAATTCTACATGGAGCTTTAATTAAATTAAATTATTACATTAATTCAAATCTATTTATATTTATTTATGTATTTTCATTATTGACAAAACTGTTTCTGACATGTAACAACAAAGTGCAAAACTATGACTATGACTAACTCTTGAAGAGGTGGACCGCTAACCCATATTTAAAAGTATTGCAGTGTAATTCGTATACAGCCCACGCAATTGTGAGCCAGGACCTGTAGGGCTATGTGTTAAGATGTCAAGTGACGTAGTAGAGAAAGAGTAACATGGTTTGACATGGTTCAACAAACATAGAACTTTCACCCAGGAGACCACAGTTTGTGTCGTGCATGAAAGTTGACTGATTGCTTATATTGCTGGGCATTTGTAGGAGAATGCACAAGAAATTTGAAACAAACTTTTTGTAAGATGTCATGGAAAGTATCAATGCTGTTGACGGATTTATGACATTTTAGAAAATTGCAACTACTGTATGACCCAGGTCTGGAATTTGGTCGGATCATAGGGATCAGTTTGAGACACTTGTGTCTTGCTGTGAACGTGAGGAGTGAAAGTGACACCTGTAGCAGCTCCCATTGTGAGTTTGTGAATGACGCAGCAGCTCTCAGCATGCCAGTGGCCTTGTTATCTCCTCTCTCCCTCTCTCTCTTTGCAACTCCTGTTCTCTTTCTCTGCCTGAGTAATATCCTCATTCCCGTTAGCACTGACGGCGATTATGATGATGACACGGCAATGTTAAATAATAGTCTAAGTAATGTAATATTGCAAGAAAATAACCCTCTGTACGGTCTCTCTCATTTTAGGTGGAATGCTCTTCAGCATCTCTCTCTCTCTCTGTCCTTATAAATGTCTAACTCCATTCCTTGTTCACTCCTTGTATTGCCCAATTGGATATATGCAGTTGTTGTGTACATACTTCCTCTTTCCTCCCCTTCTCACCTTGCTTGAAAAACCCGTCCAAAGGCTCCTTCTCCAATATCCCTAACATATTGGATATTATTCCGTGGATACTCGAGGGCCAGCAGCTTTGAGTTCAGCAGCAGGGGAACCCGCTGGTACATGGGGTTGGGGTGGAGTCGATCCAGCAGGAGCTCCGATGGGAGAGCGCTCAGCGTTGGGGTCTCCATCGCTCTGAGCAGGGAAAGAGGGAGTTAGGAATAGAAAGGGTGGACATACGGATAAATAAAGAGCCGCGCATCTCGTCGTTTTCTCACCTCTTCCGGTTCCTCCACTGCTTCTTCCGTCTGTGGCAGGTGAGGATGCAGATGATAAGGAAGACTGCAGCTGCGAACGCAGTCAGGATGATGACGATGACGGACATGGAGTAAGCCGGAGACGAGGCTGTGACCATGGGAGGCAGACGAGTGGTCTGACGGGGGCCTGGCAACTCTGGCTTCATCACTAAAAAAACAAAAACAGTTCAAATCAAGGTGTCAGGCTGTGAATGTGCTTTTCAAACCTTGTCTTGATTGTAAATGACAAAACAATCAGCATGTATAAGATAAGAGATAAGATAAGATAATCCTTTATTAGTCCCGCAGTGGGGAAATTACAGGATTACAGCAGCATTGCTCAGAACGAAAAGATAAGAGGAATCAAGTAATATAAATGAACAGTAATAAACATAATAAAATAAACAGTAAAATTCAGTTGTTGGTGGGCTAGTAACTGGTGCAATAGAATCCTATACATTCTCCTTTTCTGGTGAGAAAGCCAAGTATTGGAACAGAACTGAGGACAGCAAAGGTACCTGGTTCCATGCTTGTCTCCCCGCACTGGGGCACAGCGCAGTATTCCCAGCGGATGTTGGAATTCAAGGTGTAACACCAGGGCTTGTCGCTGATTCCCCCTGGGTTCCTACAGTAGTTGTTCGAGTTCTTTAATTCTGGAATCACGTCGACAGACAGGCGGTGCTGGTGGGGAACCTGCAGAATGGTACAGTGGAGGAAATCAACGAGCAGAGGAGCTTTGTTGACCTCTTCCCAACGAAGCTGCTAACTAGCTTTAAAACATTGTTCATCAGTGCTGCCAAACAACTAATGGCTTAATTAAAATTTGTTTGTTTATGTCAAGGAAAAACTGTGGACATGGTGAGAAGAAACTAACATAAACTGTTTGTATGAGATGGGATCTTACAGCAGTCTGCAGTGTCAAATCCTCCACCAACCTTCTACCAGAAGAGGTTTCGTGGCCCTTTAGCAATGTCACGCTACTTGAGCTTTTGCTTTTTGGGTGAACCAAATGAATGAACAATTATGGTTTTTTTTTGGTGAGAATGATCTCATTTAATGGGAATCGTCTTCAATTGCTCTGCCTGGCTGCCTGGCTGCGTGTACTCTACCTGTGCAATCATTGCATGTCACCTTTTCCACAAGCTGCTAGCTTAACAGCTGTAAAACATTAACAATAACCTTTTCTGTTGTTTACATTCATAATTTTTATTTTGGGGGAGTGGCCTTGGAGGGAGGCCTGAAGGTTTCTGACCCCCTCGCAAGATTTAGCGACCTTTGGAGCTTGAGAGTTGGGCTGGGTTTTTTCTGTTGGATCATTTAAAAAAATCTTGAATACTCAGGATTACCAAACACCAAAGCCCGTTATTAACTCATTAACAGAGCTATCGTCAACAAATAATATCAAATTGTTCATAATTATCTAATAAAAAAAATAAAAAGACAACCTAATTAATGTACTTGTATAAAAACTATGAAAAGAAAAATGACCTTGCATGTATGCTGTCATTGTAGGTGTAACATTAAACTGATGATGAATTACACCCTCATGGTGACTCAAGTGCCATGTCTTGCTTTTTATTTAATTGTTGGTGGGGCTCTCAGCAGTCTGTTTAAATCAAAGCGTTTTCTCCATGACTCAGCACAAACTGGGACACTACTCAGCCCGTACACACTACAGCATTCACGTGTTGAGTATGTGCTGCCTATAAAGGTGATTTTACTGCGGAGGGCAACATGTGACCTCTGGAACATAAGAGAGGTTGACTCCTTTCCTACAGGACCCATATATGAAGAATATTTAATTTCCACGATAAAATATATTTGTTCAAAAACATCTGCTTTGCGATCTGTAGAAGGTAAATGATGACTTTGGACCGAGCCCCTGCTGAATGATCTAGCGTTCAGAAAGAAAACCGACACAAACTGTGCATAAGTATTAGGAACAGCTGGCTTTTCCTTTGATGGACCGGGTAGGCCGGTGAAAGCTACACCGTAGCTTCAACTGTCAAAGATCAGAGATCAGAGATGATTAATGGAATCAAAGAGAGTTTCTTAAATCAAAGTTTTAAGTTGGTGTAATTCTTTGCAGAGTTGTCCCTTCAGTTTCTTTGTACATTTCCAAACATCTAGTTTCACACACATCTGCCTTTTTGGTGCAATCAGCTTCCAGTGTCCCAGACATTATCCCAATCATGCTGTCATTACAGCAACATGAATTACTTGCCAGGAACTTAAGTTCAAAACTATCCCATTATGCTTCACAGCCAACCTTTTAATGTATGTGTGTCCAGCACGTCATATCCCAGAATACCCGTCTGTTCCTAGAAGCCCCAAATGTTACAAATGTTCTGACGAGTCATCTTCGCATAAAAGGTCAAATCCTGAATTCACGTGACTTTTTTTGGCACCCTGAGGCCCAATGTTACATGCAAATACTGTTTGTAGACAGAATATATTATATTATACAAATATAAATTTAAATAATAGAGGCCCACTCTCAATCAAAGCCAACAGGGTACAGATTCAATACTTCAAATGGTTTGTTCTGTGTTTCATGTGCTTCAGGGATAAAGGATTCAAATCACATGTGATGTTGGAAATGCGCAATACATTGAACAACGATACACACCAATCTTCCACAAGCAGCCAAAACCTGTCCAGGGATTTTTGTATAAGAATGACTTTTTCTTTCGTTTTCATAAGTTGAAAACGTCACAATGAATGTAGTTAATGTGTCTGACATTTTCAATGTGGTGCATTGTTGTTAAAAACCACAACAAAGGACCCAGAGGGAAGCATCCCTTGAGGCATTGCAGAGGGCTGCAGCACCCAAGTGTGAGCCAGTGGGGAAGACGTCTAATAAGCTCTAATTGACAGGAACACGCTGCCCTTGTGACGCTTATCAGGCTTTCTGCTCTCACTCTGCAGGTATGTTGTTCACAAGAACAAATGCTGGCACATTTACGACTACAAATTCCTCGATTGGCTGCACGGTGGTGTAGTGGCTAGCACTGTCACCTCACACAAGAGGAGCTGGATTCTGTACCCAATCCTGGGTGGTCCTTCTGGGTGGACTTTGCAAATTCTCCTTGTGGCAGCGTGGGTTTCCTCTTGGTTCTCCGGCTTCCGTTGTCAGACATTGTCAGCTGTAGCTTGCCACAATGTCAGCTAATGTTATCTCAATTGAGTGCTCCAAGCTGACTCATTTTAAATCAAGGAAATATATATATATAGAGGGAAGTGAAAGCCCAAATTGTGTGTAGAGAAAGAATAAAAGAGAAAGGAAACAGTGTGTGTGTGTGTGTGTGTGTGTGTGTGTGTGTGTGTGTGTGTGTGTGTGTGTGTGTGTGTGTGTGTGTGTGTGTGTGTGTGTGTGTGTGTGTGTGTGTGTGAGTGTGTGTGAGCCAGCGTAACATGTTAGAGAGTGTGTGTGTGTTAGTGATGGAGCCTGTGCAGCATATGCGTGTGAAAGCTAATTGCTTCCAGAGGCAGGATGTGACATGATGAGCCCCTCCCCTCTCTCTGCTGACCTGGCACACACACACACACACTGCACAGGAGAGTAGTAACAGCTCACCCTCACAGAGCAAAGCCATAAAAACATAAAGAGGCTTTTGGGCCACATGTAGTGTGTGTGTGTTTGTATGAGCATGTGTGTGAGCATGTGTGCGTGTGTGTGCGTTTGTGTGCGTGTGTGTGCGTGTGTGGGTGTGTGTGTGTGTGTGTGTGCGTGCTTTTGTGTGCTTTTCTGTTTCTGGTTAGAGATCAGGAATGTTTGATTTAAAACTGAGCATCCACACACAGAATATTACACTTAGTGTAGAATTAGACTCTTGGATTTTATAAACACACAAGTCTTTTACGATGCTGTCCGTGGCTACCACTGTTATGAATTCTGCTCAACGATTCCCTTGCATCCTTCATCATTATTCTGTGATTGTCACTGTGAAGTCATGGTTTTGAATACGCGACCAAGGCCCGGGAGAACATTTCCAAAAGCAGATAATACAATATTACAACATACCTTACAAAAAGTAAGTTATTCCTCTTTTTTTGTGGGTTTTCCAAAATAAAGTTCCTTCTTCACAGGAAACAACTTAGTTAGGTTGAGGAAAAGATCACCGTTTAGGTTTAGATAACTCCAGAAGTGCCGTTACCGAAGTACGCAAGTTACGCGACAAACGCTTCCGTGACAAACGCTTCCTTTTAGAAGTGGCCGTGGACTCTCTGATAGCGGCAGCAACCTGTCAATCATGGTAAGCCTAAAGCGTAATTTACGAAGTTTACAAGTTTAAACTAGAGATTGAGACAATGTTTACTGAGGGAATACATCAATAGAGAGGTAGAGTCATGTTCTATAGACTTCTTTCGTGGGATGTCTATGAATCACCGCTCATTCATTTTCGCATATAGCTACAAATTCTGGATGAGAACTGCCTGAATATCAAGACCCCCAACTTCTATCTACATGTTGTGTTCTTTGTGTCTGCACTGCGTGTTTTAGTCGTATTATGGTTTGTCCGTTCCACACGTTGTGTGCTGATGTGACACTTTAGAAACATTCTCACACACACACACTCTCACACACACACACACACACACACACACACACACATACACACACACACACACACACACACACACACACACAAGCCACAATACCTGTTGCCTCCATGACTGACACGGCACCCCGGACCTCGTCATATTGGCGCTGCCTTGGTAGAAACGGCCTCGGTCACTGAAACACGTCGCTGTCGAGACCAAACAGACAATGTTTAATGAGTGGATGAATTTGATCGACGCTTGTGTCCTACTTTAAAACGCTTCTCGACTTACTCGTGATTTGATCTTTCTTGATGTCTGAAAGGCAAAAAAGAAAAGAGCAGATAAGGAAAGAAAATTAATTTAGAAAGGAAGCACAGCTGTCAAGCAATCTGAAAAAAGGATCCGTGCATCACCGAGGGTCAGTTCAGTACAGTTCCGATTATATTACCGAGCTACGCCGCGGCCCCTAAAGAGCCTGTAGCTGTGTGTTTTGGCTCAGCTGAGTCAGACCTTTTTAATGACCTCATCAGTATCAGCGACCTAGCAGGCCGGGCTGTATTTTGGCCAAAAGAAACTGCACCGGCAAACCTTTCTTTGACTTTACGCTCCATTTCTTTTTCGGCTCTCATGCAAGTTTGCTGAGCTCAAGCTGTTTCTGCGGAACCCAATTATCGAATTGTTAGCAAATTAAAATAGAAAGAAAGAAAAAGAATTGTAATTATAACTCCAACTTCTCAGAAGAATCCAGGAAATTATTCACATTCTGGATTATGTGCTACTTCCTCTTATTTTGGGAAAAGCAACCACACAAAGCAGTCTCAGTAAGGCCAGTCTTACCTACAAAAGGGACATGTGTGCAAGCGTCAGGGTCTGCGTGCAGACTCGGCAGGGCCTGACAGTTGGGCAGCAGGGAACTGGGGCCGTGGGCCCCGGGGACCGAGCTGAAGAAGCCGGGCTGGACCGAGCTGCTACCCTCGAGCACCAGCCACTCTTTGTGGCAGTACAGCTCCTTCACGGCCAGGCAGTGTTCTCTGTTTGGTAAGAAGATTCACTCAGTGTCTGTTTTGTGCACTCATTCATGTAGCAAACCGACACAGAGACGCGTGCTACCTGCAGATGGGTTTGGGCGCCGGCCCCAGCCCTGACGGGTTGCAGTCGGGGAAGGAAGAGTGGCAGAGCAGCGCGCGCGCCGCGGGGCTGCACAGCGCGCTGAGGCCCTCCAGCTCCGTCCACCAGCTCTGGACCAGGTACTCCTGCATGTCCTCGGGGTCCGGGAGGGAGGAGTTGAAGAACACCAGCAGGTCGCCACGCAGGACGCTGTGGCACACGTCGCCCCGATACGCGCTGCAGTAGCCGGCGACGCCCTTGTAGAGTCTACGGGGAAGAGGAAATTAGTGTAATACGCATCTCGTGGAGAATCGGCTCGGCTGATGGCTTAAATATGTACTGACGGGTGTTTGAAGATGAACACGTTGTGGCGTCCCCAGGGTAAAGCGGGAGCCCCGGGGGAGGATCCCGCGGCTCCGGCTGGGGGAGGTGATTAACGCCCGGTACTTCCCCGTGCAGGTGCTGCAGCCAGTAGGGAACTGGCAGTGGACACACCTGCAGGCAATCCCCAATCAACGCGCTATATCTCTGACGGAGACACAGAGAGAGGGGGGAATGCAGATGGAGAAACGCGACGGCGGAACAAGCGACACGACGCCAGCTTAAAACGGAGGTTCGCTCGTATTAATGTCTCGCTTCTGTTCTGCCACAGGATTAAGGAGAGGACGCACGCCAGGCGGGAGGACGCCGACCCCGGACGGGAAGAACTTTCTGTTTACCTTTTGAGACATTCCACCCCCCCTGTTTTCTTCAGCGTGATTAAAGAACCTTTTTTGTTGGAAACGCTTTGGTCCTTGTGGTTACTGTTTTGTTCCGGAACCGTACCGTACCGCCCCGGGTCGTCACATTTGGTGGAGAATGTGGGCATGAGCGATCCATCGCTGCAAAGGTTCCGGACAAAACAGTAGCGCAGAGACCCGCCGGAGACCATGGAGAACGCTCTGGCCCAGCGGATCCAGACCCAAGTGCAGCAGACACAGAGCCTTCGGGCGCTTCAGGAGGCGATGACCGTGCTGGGGCAGCAGCTGGTAAGACCGGCGACGCGGACGCCGCCCAGCAAAGTGCTAACGAAGCAGACGGGGGACGACGATATAGAAGCGTACCTGGAGATTTTTGAAAGGACTGCCCGGAGGGAGCGCTGGCCCGAACCAGAGTGGGCGGGGATTTTGGGTCCCTTTTTGACGGGGGACGCTCAAAAAGCCTGCCGGGACCTCTCCGCGGCCGACTCGGAGAGTTATGCGGCATTGAAAGCATCGATCCTCGCACACTACGGCCACAACCTACAGACCCGGGCGCAACAGTTCCACGCCTGGGCCTACGATGCCACGGCGCCCGTGCGACCGCAGGTCGCGACCCTGATGCGGCTGACCCACAGCTGGTTAACCCTGGGGGAGGGACCCCCAGTCCTGGACAGAGTGGTCCTCGACCGGTGCATCAGAGCCTTACCCGGAGACGCCAAGCTCCACGCCTCCCGTAGCAGCCCCAGGACAGTGGATGACCTGGTAGAACTGCTGGAAAACCACCAGGTCACAGTGGAACTGGTACGGAGCCGCCCCTCGAGCCCCGCCAGGGAACAACCCCCGAGGAGGAGACGGGACCCAGGGGCCCCGTCCCCCCGCCAGAGTACCCGGGTCGGGTGGGCCCGGACCCCGCCCCAGCCGCGCCCCCTCGTGAACACGGACCACCGACGATGTTTTACCTGCGGAGAAGAGGGCCACCTGGCGTGGAATTGCCCGGGGAACGACGTGCCCATGCCGACGGCGGGACCCTCCGACGTGGCCCGGCAGACCAGCAGCTATATGACGGCCGGAGAGACCCACGGGGGCGCGAGGGCTCCAAAATTTCCCGTTCGGGTTGGCGGCCAGGACGCCGAAGCCCTCCTGGACTCTGGAAGCGCCGTCACGCTCCTGCGGCCGGAGCTGGCCCAGGGTCCGAGGGGAGACCCGATCCCAGTTTCCTGCGTCCATGGAGATTCCCGGACGTATCCCACCACCCTCATCACGGTACAGACCCCCAAGGGCACATTCGAGGTCACCGCGGGGGTAGTGGACCATCTACCGGTACCAGTGCTGATCGGCCGCGACTGCCCCATTTTCTGGCGGTTATGGGCCCACCGGACGACCAGGGACCAGGGAGACCCCCCCACTCGACCTCGAACCGTCCGGACGGCCCGAAAGGTGCATGCCTGTGCAGCCCCCTCCAGCCCGGATGGCTCGTCGGAGGCAGAGAGTGAGGAGGAGGTGCGGGACCCGGCCGGGAGCCCAGAGAGGGCGGGCGCGCCAGAAATGCCGGCCTCAGGGAGTGACGTCTTCTCAGAGTTCCCCTTGGCAGAAGGCAGCCACACGGTCGGCCCCGGGAAGTTCGGGACCGCACAATTGGCGGCCCCCAACCTGGAGCAAGCACGACGGGACGTGGCGGTGATTGAGGGGAATCCAGCACACGGGGTGAGTAATACCACCTTCCCACATTTTGCCGTGAAGAATGGCCTGTTTTACAGGGTGGCTAAACGGGGGGACCTTGTTGTTGACCAGTTGCTGGTCCCCCATTGTTTCATCCCCACCGTACTGTATCTAGCACATTCACACCAGTTGGGAGCACACCTGGGGGCCGAGAAGACTTACGACAGGATCCTGGGGCGCTTCTATTGGCCCGGGGTGAAGAGGGTGGTGGAAGACTACTGCCGCAGCTGCCGGGAGTGCCAGAAGACCGCGCCCAAGGTACAGTACCGGAATCCTTTGATCTCTCTGCCTGTGATTGATGTCCCCTTCCAGCGCGTCGCTATGGACATCGTGGGGTCCCTGCCGAAGTCCAACCGCGGCCACCGGTTGGACCAACTAATCCCCTATGTTTTGTTCTCGATCAGGGAAGTCCCCCAGGCGTCCACAGGTTTCTCCCCCTTCGAACTGCTGTACGGGCGGAGCCCCCGTGGCATGCTGGACCTGGCTAAGGAGGCCTGGGAAAAGGGTGGTCGGGTGTTCTCCGACCTGCCGGGCCGCACGACGGTGATCCAGCATGACATCATCACCGAGCCCGGGAAAAAGGTGAGGCTGCGGCCGTATCGCATCCCGGAGGCGAAGAGGGACACCATCAAGGAAGAGGTGCGGAAGATGTTAGCCATGGGAGTCATTGAAGAGTCGCATAGCGCCTGGGCAAGTCCGATTGTGTTGATTCCCAAACCAGATGGCACGGAGAGGTTCTGCAATGACTTCCGTAAGGTGAATGAGATTTCTAAGTTTGATGCTTATCCGATGCCGAGGGTGGATGAGTTAATAGAGCGACTGGGCCCGGCACGGTTTGTCTCCACCTTGGACCTCACTAAAGGGTATTGGCAGGTCCCCCTCACCGACCGGGCCAAGGAGAAAACGGCCTTTGCGACCCCGGAGGGGCTCTATCATTACAAGGTTCTGCCCTTCGGGATCCATGGAGCGCCCGCCACCTTCCAACGACTGATGGATCAGGTCCTCCGTCCTCACTGGGAGTATGCGGCGGCCTACCTGGACGACGTGGTGGTCCACAGCCCGGACTGGACGTCCCACCTCGGGCACCTGAGAGCCGTGTTGGGGAGCCTGCGGCAGGCGGGTCTGACGGCTAACCCCAAGAAGTGTCACTTGGGCCTAGAGGAGGCCCAATACATAATATTGCCTGCACTCATTCCTGATGTGGATGTGTATTTTACAAGAAAGAGAGAAAAACAGTGAGCAATGGGGTTTGGGTCCCTAGAGCAATCAGTCTTTTCCTGTGTTGGCTGACAGGTAGTGAACTTGTGAGGAGGCGTGTGCACTTTTTTTCCTCATTGATTTATTTATTAATTTCATGTCCGGACATTGATTAAAATGATTGCATTTTATGTCCACATGTTTATATATTCTCCTGTTCATTGTTTTGTGTTTTCTCCCTCACTCTCTTTTGGTGAAATGGTCTGGTGGGTGTGAGGGGATGGGGGAGGAAATTGGAGTAAAGTCTAAGGGGTGGAGGTGGGGGGGGGGGGGGGGGGCAGTAGTAGGGATGGATGGGCAAACTGTCCATGAGGTGTGGAAATTGTGTTATGGGGTCAAGGGAGCGTGGACTGGATTTAAAGAACAAACTCAAACTGCTTATTTCTTATCATTTTTCTGTTGGGGTCTACTATGCCATGGTCTACATCTGAAATACTTTCTTTAAAATCATCCAGATGTTGCTCACAGAAAAGGCTTGTAGAGGACTCCCATGGACTCACATCCTGTCTGTCTACCTCTTGAAGATCAGCCATACATAAACCCGCCTGTCTGTCTCTCCGTCTCCCTCTACCCGTCTATCCACGCTGTCCACCTGCTTGACTACCAGCTCTGATGTCTGTTCGTCCTCCAATATCGACACGATCCACGTGTGTCTCTGTCTCCCACAACCGCCCTGCTGTCTGACAGCCTTCGCTCCAGCCGTTCACAAACTCCAGATGTCGGGGGAACTTGAAGCTGACTTTTTTCATTCTTACCTCAGAAAATCAGGCATCCCGAGGTCAACATCTCTCTCTCTCTCTCTCTCTCTCTCTCTCTCTCTCTCTCTCTCTCTCTCTCTCTCTCTCTCTCTCTCTCTCTCTCTCTATCTGCAGTTACATAGTCCAGATGTGGTTACTGGTGTTTAAATTCAGCTCACGCCGTATGGGTGACTGACAGACCGGCTCCTGCTGAGCGCTGCAGCTAAAAGGCAGATTGTCTCCAGCCGGCCCTGAAGCCAGCGCAGCACTTCTTCAAACACAGACGGCTGCGGTGTCAATTTAGAATTCACGAAAAAGGCAATGTGCCGATTCAAAAACGTTTTTAGAAACTTGTGAAAAATAGGTTGCTATGTTGACCATATCAAATCCCCAAATCTACTCTGCCATATACACGTCGTCATGCAGTGAGGAGAGGAGAACAACACAGATGGAAGCCAGGGCACACAAATAAAGTCCATACAAATGAAGACCATTTTGCTTACCTCCACTCTATGGGGATGTGGCAATATCCAGAAAAGGCCGGTTGAAGAAGCGCAAGCAGGAGGAGAGGGAAGAAGAGAGGAGGAAGAAAGACAAAAGTCAACCTCGGCAGGAGGAGAAAACCAACCATGATGCTTCTCACCCGCTCATAGCTTAGTGAGGGACAACCAGGTCGGGGGACTGTGTGTGTGTGTGTGTGTGTGTGTGTGTGTGTGTGTGTGTGTGTGTGTGTGTGTGTGTGTGTGTGTGTGTGTGTGTGTGTGTGTGTGTGTGTGTGTGTGTGTGTGTGTGTGTGTGTGTGTGTGTGTGTGTGTGTGTGTGTGTGTGTGTGTGTGTGTGTGTGTGTGTGTGTGTGTGTGTGTGTGTGTGTGTGTGTGTGTGTGTGTGTTTCTTTAGGTGACTGTGGTCATGTGGGATGTGTGGCTGAGGTAGCAACCAAATGGTGGTTGTGGAAGTGGGGGGACAACAGCTGAAGCCACACTAAACACAATATATCCATGGCAGCTAACACAACTTAACCAAAGCAGCAACAAAGCCCTCACCACACACACACACACACACACACATAGACACACACCCGCACACATACACAGAGAGATGTAAGAGGCCGCTGTTGTTCCACTATATGTCTTTTAATCGGGTGAAACGGAGGAAAACAAAAAGCGGGCCCCGACCTGCGACCGTGACTCTGGCCGTTGCCTTGACGGTGTTGGCTCCGGCGTTGTGTCTGTTGGAGGCCAGACACGTATACAGGGCCGGCTTGTTCACCGCCACTTTGAGAACAGACAGGATCACCTCGCCCGTCAAAGTCTCGTCCACGGACGCACCCGAAATCTGGGAAATAAAAACACATAAAAAACAATAAAATGAGATGAATGACAGCAGACACGGCGTCGAGCATGCAGGGTTACATTACTCTTCACAATGTACACCATGGGTACAAGGAGCGTCGTGGAGGAGGGACCTGCATGGCCTTCAGCGAGCAGTTCAAACATATTTTGCAGTAGCTTGCTTGTAAATATATTCATATTGCTCAGTGCCCTCAGTCAGCAACAGCCTCGTCATCTTCCTCTCAGCCTGAGGAACACTCTCACTTTGACCAGGACCAGGTCCACAGACAAAACCTGCGTTTTTACTTACGTGAGCTACATGCAAGCTGAGAGCGAAACCACTCCTTCCTGCAGTGTTGAGTGTTAGATGTTGTTATGATGTTGTATCACCTGTACAATTTGATTTGATCTTTATTTAATTTTTAATTACTTTTTTTTTTATTTCTTTCGAGGATAGCGTTGCTGTTGTGTTAAGTAACTTGCAGTTTTAAAGTAGGTTCATTATTTAAAGATTTACTTTTTTTCGAGGCAGCACCAACACCACATTAACATGCTGCATTATGTTTTGTAAAGTCCCAGGATGATTATGCGTTTGGATACATTCAGATCACAGAGGCTTGGAGCAACAGAACTGAGCTTCGTCCATGTAGTCCCACTCTTCACCAGACGAGGGCGGTAATGCAAAAATGAAGTTGTGAACAGATTATGAGAAAAGGACAAATCTGTCCTCTGAAACGTCCATCATGAAATACATGAACGATAATGTGCAAAGTGATCATGACTGCATTACAGTCTCATGGGCGTTGAGTTGATAAAATGAAGCGCATACAGGGAGTTATGTGTCTGGCATTAATATAACCGCTTGTGGTCCAATTTAAAAATGTCCTGGTATTCACACTACGGATGGAACCAGAAGAAATGCCTTTGTTGTTTTTGGTTTCTGTATCGACACACAACTCCCACATATATTTAAATGATATATGGAAGTGTGTGTGTGTGTGTGTGTGTGTGTGTGTGTGTGTGTGTGTGTGTGTGTGTGTGTGTGTGTGTGTGTGTGTGTGTGTGTGTGTGTGTGTGTGTGTGTGTGTGTGTGTGTGTGTGTGTGTGTGTGTGTGTGTGCTGAAGTGTGACATGTCTATATTTGAAGTTGTGTCTGACGCTAAAATTAATGACCTGAACAAGCTGCCAGAAAACACACACATATTATTTCCAATCATAATGGGCCCGTAATCACATTGTAGCTAGCACCCAAGACCATTAAATACCCAGACATTATGTGGTGTTTGTCCGACCGCATTGGCACGCATGACCCACGTCTGCTGTCTGGTTGAAAAAACAATCCAATTATTCTTAAGGTGGTCAAATATGTAATTTAACATCCATGATAAAAATAAAAATAAACTTTTATATCAGTATCTCAATCTTTAGTTTCAAGTCTTCCTCATTACAGCATGATGTTCATTTATTAAATGATGGTCCATTTAGAGTCAACAGTGCATAAAGCGGGGTAGCTTTAGGGCGGGACACCTTGTGATTGACAGGTCTCTATCGCGCCATCGACCTGTCTGGGTGTCGTCTGTGTTTTTGTCTTAGAACCAAAACCTTTTTTCCCTGTGAGTGGTTTCAGATGAAATAGAAGTTAGCTGTAACCTTTTTGGTCTTTTTGGTCTTCGGCTGTACTTCGCCCCCCCTCTCTTGTCACTTCTAAAGATTCCAAAGGTCAAAATGTGGAACTCGGGTTCCACAGGGACTCATTCTGTCATTCTGTATCGACACCAAGTAACCTTCCATCACAATGTCTAAAGGCCATAATTCACTCCCTGGACAGAAACGGGTCTCTGTCAGGTTTTTTTAAGGCCCAACTCAGAAATAGTTTCTGACTGGCTGCCACTGGAGTAAACATTCACTCGGCCACTTCACGGTGGCTCCTACTCAATTAGGAAAAGCTTCTGTCTTGTTGGAACGTTGGAATGTTTGACAGTCCACTGTCCCAAATCGTCCCAGGGAGAGCAGACATGCTTTTGACCTGTTTGCTGACTCCAGACGCTAACAGCAGCGGCAACGGAAGGGCCAGAAAATAAGCGTTCAAGCAACACAGGGTTCTTCTTTTCTTGTATGTGTGCATTTCAATACTGTGAATGAGATGTGAGCAATACCCAGAAGGTCTGAGCATGTGGCTGAGAGCTTGTATATACACTATTATGTGCTTTCTATGTGCATTTCTTTTTTTAAAGACACTGTCCCCTGTTGATTAAGATGTTAGCTCATTTTCTCTCTTGGTCTGGCATATTAACTTTTCTCCTACAGGAAGCGGAGAACTCGCTCTCCTGGTGTTTCACTTGAGTTACATACTTGCAGTTTGTGATAAAAAAAATGGTTTGCACTCGGCATGGGTCATGATTAACATATTCTCCTTCCATCCCCAACAAAGCATTGCATGTGGTTGGAACCATGGGTGTGGGGGGGATTAAAACCAAACCATCTCAATGACTCACACATTAGAACAAAGTCACTCGATTATTAGACTTCAGCACGGATCACAACAAACGGCACACTGGGTCTCAAAAGGGTTTCAGTTGCTTATTCAGAACAGTCCTCAGCAGGTCCTTTTTTATAACCTACAGTTATCTTTCTTCGTAGGACCTCAGCATACACCGTGCCTGTATGGTCTGTCTGTGCATTCCAGTGAGACCACCTTACATGGGGGGGTCTTGCACCAGTCAGCAGTTGATACGAAGCATTCACCACCTTCAGACCTTGAGAAAAAAAGGCGACCCTGATCAAAGCCGATGACACTGTGCATCTCAGGCTAAATGGAAGGGAATCTCTTCAATCCTCTGGCGCCCTAATGAGAATTCCTGCGGCGCTCATGTCGCTGATCCCGTGACTAAATCGTTGAGTGCGTGATCGAGGGAGGCGGAGAAAGAGACAGAGAGAGAGAGAGAGAGAGAGAGAGAGAGAGAGAGAGAGAGAGAGAGAGAGAGAGAGGCATCCAGGGAGACGGCGAGAAAAAAGCAAGTACAGTATGTTCGTGTGGATTAGTGTTCCTCGTGTTTCTCCCACCCTGCCCCCCGGTTGCCCCTTGCTCACATGAGCCGGTTATTATGTTTCTGTGTTGATCTCAATAGTTTAATCTGTCGATCCACATGGACATATTGATAACCCCACCATGGTCTTGCAGAGCACTACAGTACCCGGCAGTCTCCAAGAGAGAAGACCGTTGTGTTAGTTTAGCCCACGAGACCTCGAGAGAAAGTAGAAGTTAGTTCTCATCTTTTTTTAACGATCCGTTGAACTTAGCTCCACACTTCTGGTTGCCAAAAAACAACAAAAACAAGATATCGAAGGCCACGTAGCGAGATCCACTGTAGGACCGGCAGAGGTCAAGTAATGTATTTGTTTCCCAATGAGTCCCTGTCTTCATGCAGCACGGCTGTCTGGATTTGCCAGCCGGCTGCAGGCAGCTGTTCGCTGCTAATTTGACAAAAGTGGACAAAGCTACTGTGTCGATTTTCCAGATCCGTGCAACGGTTCCGGGGAGATTTCACAAATAAAAACTCAACGCAAGTATTTTAATGCGCATCGGCGTTCCTGCCCATCCGGCGTGTTCCCATTACGCGAGGCTCTGTGGCTGACAATGTGACACAATGTCAAGCCGCGCGATGACATTTCTCCGATGCTGGCTGTGTGGGCCGACATCTGAGACCAAGTTCATCCACAGACAACAGGGAGATCAGCATTTTGTGAGAGAGACATTGATGTTTGGGCGGAGCTACTACCATAAATAATGTTTTTATTTGGATTCAGAGGAGAGCTTTAATGTGTGAGGTTTTGATGTGGTTTACACATATTCCTCATGGGGATACAAGCTGAAATGTAGTTGTCGTGTGGTTCTGCCTCGTGCCCCGTATCCCCAAGGATCACAGACTCGGAGCGTATGCTTATCAGGACTTTTATTCACGTCCCTCACCCTCCCGTGCAACAACAAAACACTTCGTCCTGGCCGTGCGCTCTCTACTTCCGCTTCCGCCATTCGAGAGCTCCCGTCTCCTCTGGTGTCCTTTTAAGGTCCTTCTCCCCAGGCCGCCTGCATACACACAGACACGCGCACACGTACACACACACACACACACACACCCCTCAGCACAGGTGCGGCTCGTTGCCCTCATTGTCCGCACCTGTTCCCTGAGCCGCCCTTCTCTCCCCTCTCCTGCAGCTGCGCTTAACCACGCCGCCGCCCCACATACCCCCACCGCCCGACTTAGGCCGGGGAGCCACCGGCCTAACCAACTCCCCCCCCGCCCCCCCGGAGCGGGAGAGAAAGTCAGCCACAACCATCTGCGTCCCCGGCCTATGAACCACCGTGAAATGAAAGGGCTGCATAGCCAGATACCACCGGGTGATCCGGGCGTTGGTATCCTTCATGCGGTTGAGCCATTGGAGCGGGGCGTGGTCCGAACAGAGGGTGAACTGGCGCCCCAGGAGGTAGTAGCGCAGGGAGTCGACCGCCCACCGAATCGCCAAGCACTCCTTTTCGACGGTGCTGTACCGGCCCTCCCGCTCCGACAGCTTGCGGCTGATGTAGACTATGGGTCGGTCGACCCCCTCCACCTCCTGGGACAAAACGGCCCCCACCCCTCTGTCCGACGCGTCAGTCTGCAAAACAAAGGGGAGAGAGAAGTTAGGAGTATGGAGTAGCGGCTCCCCGCAGAGGATTTGCTTGACCGCCTCGAACGCCCGCTGGCACCGCTCCGTCCACTGGACCGGATCTGAAGCACCTTTACGGGTGAGATCGGTCAAGGGGCTAGTCAGCTCCGCGAAGCCGGGAATAAACCGTCTGTAGTAGCCCGCCAGCCCCAAGAACTGCCTCACCGCTTTTTTGGACTTGGGCGGCGGGCAGGCCGCAATCGCTGCCGTCTTGTCCACCTGGGGACGCACCTGCCCCCCTCCCAAGTGGTACCCCAGATACCGTACCTCCCTCCGTCCAATCGCACACTTCCCCGGGTTGGCGGTGAGGCCGGCCGCCCCCAGCGACTCCAGTACCGCGCCCACCCGCTGCACGTGCTCCGCCCACGTATCGCTATGGATGATGACGTCATCCAGGTAGGCGGCAGCATACGCAGCGTGCGGGCGCAGCACCTTGTCCATGAGTCGCTGGAAAGTAGCCGGCGCCCCGAACAACCCGAAGGGAAGCATGGTGAATTGGAACAAACCGTACGGAGTGGAGAAGGCCGTCTTTTCCTTGGCCTCTGGTGACAGGGGAATCTGCCAGTAGCCCTTGGTTAGATCCAGCGTGGTAAAAAACCGCGCAGTGCCGAGCCGATCCAGGAGCTCGTCGACCCGGGGCATCGGGTAAGCGTCGAACCGTGACACCGCATTCACCCGTCGGTAATCCACGCAGAACCGGATAGACCCATCCTTCTTCACAACAAGAACAATGGGACTACACCAAGCGCTGTGGGACTCTTCTATCACCCCCATCTCCAGCATCGCCTCCAACTCCCGCCGGACCACTTTCTTTTTGTGCTCCGGGAGCCGATAGGGCCGCAAACGCACCGTCACCCCTGGGGTGGCCTCAATTGAGTGCACTATGAGGTCGGTACGGCCGGGCCGGAGCGAGAACACGCCGGCAAAACGCTCCTGCAACCTGGCCACGTCTGCTTGCTGGGCCGCGGAGAGGTGGGCCTCGCAACGGAGCGAGGCGGGAACTCCCGATTTTGGCACCTCAGGCCCCAGCTCCTCCCTCTCCGGAACTACGGACACCAGCGACACAGACTCCGCCTCCCTCCAGGCTTTTAGGAGGTTGAGGTGGTATATCTGCGGGCTCCCCCCCCGGTCCGACCGTGCCACCTCATAGTCGACCTCCCCCACCTGCCGTGTGACCACAAAGGGCCCTTGCCACTTGGCGAGGAGCTTGGAGCTGGAGGAAGGAAGCAACACAAGTACCTTATCTCCCGGTGCGAATTGCCTCAGCTTGGCCCCTCTATCGTACAGGCGTTTCTGCCGCTCCTGGGCCTGGCGCAAATTCTCCCGTGACAGCCGACCCGAGGCGTGTAGCTTTGCGCGCAGGTCCAGGACGTGCTGAATCTCGTTCCGGCTGGTGCTCGGCCCCTCCTCCCAGTTTTCCTTAATCAGGTCGAGCACCCCCCGTGGCGTCCTGCCATACAGCAGCTCGAAGGGAGAAAATCCCAGGGAGGACTGGGGAACCTCCCGCACTGCGAACAAAAGAGAGTCAAGCCATTTATCCCAATTACGTTCGTCTGCGCTAATGAATTTACGGATCATGGTTTTCAAGGTTTGGTTGAACCGTTCTACCAGCCCGTCGGTCTGGGGATGGTAGACGCTGGTCCGCACCGACCTGATCCCCAGTAACTCGTAAAGCCCTCTCAGTGTGCGCGACATAAACGATGTGCCCTGGTCAGTCAGGATCTCCTTAGGGACCCCGACTCGGGAGATGACCTGAAACAGTGCTTGCGCCACACTCTTTGCCGATATGTTGCGCAACGGCACTGCCTCCGGATATCGCGTGGCGTAGTCCACTAAGACCAACACAAAGCGATATCCGTGTGTGCTCCGGTGAAATGGCCCGATGATGTCCATGCCAAGTCTTTCGAAAGGCACTTCCATCAAGGGAAGCGGCCGCAAGGGCGCCCTTGGAATGGCCGGGGGGTTCACCAACTGGCACTCCGGGCAGGACGCGCACCAGCGGCGCACATCCGCCCAGATCCCCGGCCAATAATAACGGGCCATGAGCCGGTGCAATGTTTTATCATATCCCATATGCCCAGCCATAGGGTTATAGTGAGCCGCCTGGAAAAGCATTTCCCGGCGGCTCTTCGGCACCAGCAATTGGGTGTTTTCAAGCCCGGTCTGGGTGTCACGGCTCACCCGATATAGCCGGTTCCTAATTACGCAAAAATGGGGATATGTCCGCGGCGCGCCCGGCCTCACCAGCTGACCATCAATGCTTATCACTTGGTCAGCGGCCGCCCGCAGGGTCTCATCCCGAGACTGCTCGAGTGGAAAATCTTCCAGGGGGGAAATCTCGGGAGCCGGCGGCGTCGCCACAGGCGGCCGCCTCGTCTCCCCCCCCCTCTCGGCAGCGTCGGAGGGCCCTGCGTCGCCGCTGAGCACCGCGCACACATCCCACTGCCCTGGCTGCCGTGGGCGCACCTCTGTCACTTGTCCCATCAGTCTACTAAACCCCGGCCAATCAGTCCCCAGAATTAGAGGGTGCGTAAGGCGGGAGCTAACCGCGGCCTTGACCCTATGCTTTTTCCCCCTATACCGAATCTCCACCGGGACCATAGGATACTCGTGAATATCCCCGTGCACACACCTTATCCGTACCCGTGTAGCCTCCACCAATGCCCCGGGTCGAACCAGGTTCTGGTGGATCAGGGTCTGTGCACACCCTGAGTCCACCATCGCCTGATATGTACCCCCCTGGAGACTTACCGGAACGCGGTACGCCGCTCCTGGATCTGGGGAGAGGGCTGGAGACCCGGCCACCCGGACCACCTGACCCACCTCCATCAGGGGGCAGTCCTGCCGGATATGTCCGGGCTGGCCGCATCTCCAGCACCCCTGCCCGGACGGTGGAGGGACCCTCTGCAGGCTGGGAAGGCTGCGGACCGGCACCTGCTCCCTGGTCCCCGGCGGGCCCTCCCCTGGCGGCAGACTCGGCTCCGGGTCCCGTGATGTCGGCCCCGTCCACCTCTTCCGCGGCCCCGCGGTCGGACGGGCGGGCCCCTCGGCTCCCCCAGGCTTCCCCTTGTCCGGCGGGTAGACCGACAGGTGGTCCTCCGCCAGGATCACCGCGGCGGCGACGTCCTTGGGCCTGTGGCACCGGACCCAGGAGGCGGTCCGCGTAGGCAGCCCGTCCACAAACTGCTCTAGGATCACCTGCTCCGTCACCGCCAACGCCGTCGCCTCGTCCCCGGGCTGGAGCCACCGGCCCGCGGCGTCCCGGAGTGTCTGGGCGAAGGCGAATGGGCGGTCGGCGGGCCCCAGCTTCGCCGCCCGGAATCGCCGCCGGTAGTCCTCCGCCGTCAGCCCCAACTGGTCGACGATGGCCTGATGTACCGCCGCGTAATCCCGCCGCACCGCCGCCGGGAGCCCCATGGCCGCCGTCAGCGCGTCCCCCGCCAGCACCGGCAG
Source organism: Cottus gobio (assembly GCA_023566465.1). Lineage (NCBI taxonomy): Eukaryota > Metazoa > Chordata > Actinopteri > Perciformes > Cottidae > Cottus > Cottus gobio. Next base: position 17,805,540 of record CM042237.1, read on the forward strand.
CAGCCGCACGCTCCACTCGGCCCGCGGCCACTCACAGGCGCGCGCAGTGTCCTCGAAGGCCTCGAGGAACGCCCGGACGTCATCCCCCTCCCCCATCCGGGGAAGGGCCCCCATCGGCATCGCGGACCCCCCCGGCGACCCGGACGTCCTGAGGGCGATGCGGTCCAGGGCCTCCGTCTGCCGCTCGACCTGGTCTTGGATGGCCCCCAGAAGCCGATGCGTCGCGTCCGCCTGCGCCCGCTGCATCTCCGCGAGGCTCGCAACAAGCTGGCCCAGAGCCACGACCGGCTGGCCAGCCCCCTCCATCCCGTCTGCGTAGTTCCGGCACGAGTCACGTTGGGCGCCACTGTCGTGTGGTTCTGCCTCGTGCCCCGTATCCCCAAGGATCACAGACTCGGAGCGTATGCTTATCAGGACTTTTATTCACGTCCCTCACCCTCCCGTGCAACAACAAAACACTTCGTCCTGGCCGTGCGCTCTCTACTTCCGCTTCCGCCATTCGAGAGCTCCCGTCTCCTCTGGTGTCCTTTTAAGGTCCTTCTCCCCAGGCCGCCTGCATACACACAGACACGCGCACACGTACACACACACACACACACACACCCCTCAGCACAGGTGCGGCTCGTTGCCCTCATTGTCCGCACCTGTTCCCTGAGCCGCCCTTCTCTCCCCTCTCCTGCAGCTGCGCTTAACCACGCCGCCGCCCCACAGTAGTTAAAGGACCACTCAGATTATTGGTCAAACCCAGCCAACACTTCCTTTCAACACAACGCACATGGAACCCGAACCCTCACCGTGTTCCCGTTTTCCAGCCAAGTAATGGTGGGGATGGGATTCCCCGTGGCGTTGCACTCCAGGGATACCTGGCTGCCGTACGCTACCCGCTTCTCCTTGGGAACCCGCAGGATTCGTGCTGGAGCTGAACACACACAGACACACGGTACATATTGTAGCAAATCAATTATTTTTACTTTTACCTTTCTTTACTTTTTTTTAAAGTACACACTGTACCGAGAACAGAAGTGAATCGGCGTTACATACCCTGGACCTCTATGGTGACCGGCTTTGAAAAGGCCAGCCCGAAGCTATTCCTGGCCACACAGCGATACTGTCCTGCATCCTCCTTCTGGATGTGGTGGATCTTCAAGGCCCCGTAGTCAAGAATAGTAACACGGTCACTGATCTGGCAGAAGAGACACATTTTTGTTACTTTGTTCCAAAGATAGAATTCATTTCTCAACATGTTTATACCAATACGTTGGAGTCCAGTTCTATAGGAAAAAGGAAGCCAAGCCCACATATAAAGAGTTGCTGCTCTATGCTTGTGGGTCAGGGTTATGCTTGCTAAACAGCAAACATTGGCTGTGAAAACGTCCCGTTGTGCACCTTGATGAGCTCGTCATCTTTGAGCCAGGTGACATCTGGTTTGGGGTTGCCGAGGGTAACGCAGGGCAGCACTGCTTTGGATTCTACCAGAAGGGTCACGTTGGTAGGATGGCGTTTGATCTGTGGCTCTGCCGTGAAAAGGGAAGATGGACAAGACACCAGTTGTTTAGAGTCTATAAATTCATGTCAGAAAACCTGGATCGGGACTTCCGGCTGGGAGCTAGCGGACATACTCATCTTGAGCTGCAGAGCCCCGCAGCTCTTGGCTGCCTCTCCGATGCCATTTGTGGCGAGGCAGCAGTACTCTCCGTTGTCCGTCTCTCTCACGTGAGGGATGCTGAGCATCTGTCCCTGCTCCCTCGTAATGTACCGGGGGTCATAGTACCTGGAGGGGTAAAGAGAGAGACCAATATATTTTTACCACACTTTTAAATGATTTGGACTTTTAAATTGTCTAAGCTTCGGATATATACTTTTACCATACTTATTTAGTACTTTTTTACCATACCATACCAAAGTGTCTGCATGAGCTTTAGAAATATGTTTGTTCATCAAACGCTGAATATGAACCTGACACGGAACAAGCAGTACATATGTGACGTGTGTTACGACCAATATTTGCAGTGGCATTATTTAGACTATATACTTGTTGAAACACTTGCACAAATATGAGCATCATAAATCTCATGGCGTATGTTAACCTTGCAATTAGCTCCTCGTGTTCCAGATATTTTATCATTTCATTGCCAGAGTTTTCCAACAATGTTGACATGATTAACAGAAAGTCATTAAATTATCATTAAACTGTATCCTTGTGATAGGTTGAAGCTAATGCTATGTACAGGTATAACTTGTAATGGCCTTAATATTACTAATGTTAGTGTTGCTGATTTTCAACCAACTGGGAACCAACTACATTTTATGTTAAGTTCGTCCATACCTGATTTTTTATAACTTTACCATAACCATAGCCTTGGGATAGCTAAATGTGGCAGCGGTTTCACCATTCTGAGGTTATAATAATACGGACATGTTTGACAGCAGATAGCGGCCATAGCCAGCTTGGCTGAGGAGACGAGGAACGCCATCTGAAGTAACTCAAACTTCCAGAGCAGAACACACAGTACCACAGTACTACGCACAACATTTGTTTTTTTTTGGAAGTATCATGTGACATACCTGAATGGGAAAGAGCATTTGGCACCAAACATATGTGTTGTCATTGGCGTGGTAATGTCCCCAATGCACCTGCGAGAGTAGACTAGCTGAATTCTGTAGTTGAAGGAGGTCTAACTCACGGGATGAGGTGGTTATTCTTGGTCCAGCTGATGTCGGCACGGGGACGGGACTCCACCTCACAGATGAAGGTGGCGTTGTGATCCAGCAGCACATCCAATGTCTCCAATAGGGTGATGATGCGAGGCGCTACGTGGGGAACATGAAAAGAAACGACTTTTTTTACAAAACCCGATACAGTATTTGGACAGGGGTATTCGACGGTGGAATGCTTTGATTTCCTGTCCCCTGTATCACACGGCCATCGCATTTGGCTGAATGTACCATTGAGCTGAAACACAGCTGCATATTTTTAACTCAACTATTTGACATTCTTGGCATTCCCTGTTCTAGTTGGAGTCATCTGTCTCCGTCACTCGGCATCCGGCTATGACTAATGGGTCCAGATCAGGGGGTTGTTGCAGCTTTTGGCCGCAAGATTCAAGGTCCAAGGATCAGCTCCGAGCCCTCTGCTCTCTGCTATCTCCTTTCCACAGATGGTCTTTGTTAAAAAGAGAGCGGGTTAATGACCAGTTCCAAGTATACACCTTGTAGACAAGCCATTAGAAACACCTGTTCTGGTTCATGGTATAGATTTGATCGACATTAATTCCTCCAAATGAGAGGAAAACAGGAGAAGAGGGATGATTTTCAGACAATTGAGAGAATAGTAAAAAAAAAAGGAAGGAATTAGAAAGGGATTAGTTACTCTGGGGGAAGTTGTTGAGGAGGAGAAGATGAGAGGGGGAGTAAAAGCAAAGAAAAGACATGTTCAAAGGGAAAATGGATGAAGGGAGATAGTGGAAGCACATGGGGGCGAGGCAGCAACTGTTTATGTGTGCATTCAGATCAGAGACATCAGGCTCGCCTTGAACTGTGTATGAACTGAGGAGAGGAAGAGGGAGAATGGAAAACAGGAGAGGTAAGATCAGAGGAGGGGAAAGGGAATGGAGAAGATAAAGAGAGGAGAATTAAGGAATGGATTAGGGTTTAAGGGACATTATGTGTGGGGGTTTTTGTCTCTTGTGAAACAACAATTTTGCAATAGCAGAGCCGGAAACGCCAGCCCACATCTACACCCCCAATCTCAAGTCACTGCTGCTGTCTGGCTCATGCACATGTGATAGGAAGTGTGATCGGAAGAGAGCTACTGTAAATCATACTGAAACCCTGCCATGGTGTTATAACAGGGTTTCAAACACTGGAATGCCAGTAAGGAGAAATATCTCAACGGCGCCTGCTTTATTAAAAGGGCCAGTGTGCATCTTTTAGCAGAAATGGAATATGAATATAGAATATGAATAGCAGAATATGATAATCATAATTATGTTTTCATTAGTATTTAATCACCTGAATTGTTCTTCATATCTCCATTTCTCTCCCTTTCTACAGCAGCCCAGAAAGGACAAACTAAACAGTGGCTCTAGAGAGCGGCCCACAGCATTTTTATTTGATATGCATATCGCCATCTTGGATTACAGCCGTCGTAATGTTGTAGTTTTTGCAACCAAGGAATTTAAGTTGCCATATTTGGAATTCATTGGAGGGATGTAGAGATGCTGGATACTGCTCTGGAAGCAGTAGCAACCTGTCAATCACAGTAAGGCTACTTTGTTTTATGCTCTATTTTAGTCTAAATTGACCATAATTTACTAAATGGACATCACACTGTATTGAAGAAGACTAGAAACTAGAGATTAAGACCATAAACTTCCTTTTGCAACCAGAGGAGTCACCCCTGATGGTCAGCAGACAGAATACATGCTTTAAGACTCTTCCTCATCTGCTTGCGATCTGCAAACACACTGCTAAATGACACCAAATCCTACACACTGTGCCTTTAAGTCTTTTCATGTATGCAAGCTAGAGCCTCACCAGATACAACCTTGGGAGAGTTTCTTGTTGTGAAATGCTGTTTGGACACCAGAAGTGATACAGTGCTGGTACACATGCTAACATCTCGCCCCTACTGTACGGATTGCAAAAGCCTGCTTGATCCAAACCAAGTGCTCCTCATTATCACTCCCTTTCCTGTATGTTTTCTGTTGTGTGTGTCCATCATGGAATATACAAATATAACACAATTGTATTTTGTATATTGTCATTTCAATGTACGTGTAGGTCCTAAAATGAATGTCATTAGCCATTTTGTCTGTGCTATATTTTTCTAATCGCTCTCTTTTACAATATTCATGTTTCCATTGTTGCTGCCTCTCTCTGCAATGACCACTGAATAAATCTTTCTCCCTTTAACTAATTGCATCTTTTTCTGTGTTTCATTTCCTCCCGTATTCATTAGCTCCCCGGTGACCCTTTTTCTTTCCCGGAACAGAGGCCTGTAACTTGTAACATCCCTGGTGTTTGCTTTGAGTCACAGTTTATCCTCTGGCTTTTTTCCATACTTTAATCAAATAGTAAACAACGTCTCCACCCCAGATTCTATCACGCAGACCAGACACATGTTTCTTTTTCTTGATTCTGTCGTTGCAGTTAAAACAAGACACAAACAGACAAATAGTATTGTTTCCGTGACAACGTCGGGGGATCAGATGTCTGCAGGGGGTCATCTTCTTGCTTGTAGTGGTCTTTGGCTCACACACAAACACCCTCTCTAAGGTCTTTATTGAGACCTCTCAATTCAGTAATTTACATCTTCCCTGACCGAAAGCCTTCTGTGGATAATTACAAAAATTGTCAATAAGTGTGACTCGCCAGTTGATTTAACATATTATTTTTTTAAAGCCTTCTCACTGAGATGGCCTTCGAGGCAGATGTCGTTCTGCTCAAGGACACATCAATACTAGTGATCAACATCACATTGTGTCTGTTTGCTCCGATTCATTGTTGTTGAAATAGAATAAAGCTAATCACAGCCAGCCATCCTTTTGTGTCATCCATCTCAGCTTAGCAACACTGACCTACGGCCCAACACCACAGCCAGGAGCCAGCACCAACAATGCAGCTTTACAGCAGTTGTTGCTAAATGTGCATTTGCAGCTTGTAAAACTGAGTTCAATCAAGCCTTTCAACTTGAATGAACATCGTTCTTTCTTCTTCTTTTTTAAGTTGAACAAATCTTTAAAAACTTTTGTGCGTTTAAAGGAATAGTTCCTCATTTGCTTTCTTTTCCAGAGTGCGCTGATAAAATAATCAGAATCAGAATCAGCTTTACTGGCCATGTGTGTTTACACATACATGGAATTTGACTCTGGTTGCATGTTGCTCTTCGTACTTCGTAATAAACAAGATAAATATAAATAATACATTAAAGACAACAGAGACAAAAAGACAATTAAAGACAACAGTAGACAGAGTAGTGCAAGTAGTGCAGATGGAGGAGTCTGATTAATTGTTCATCAGTGACGGCCAGTGAGATGGATATGTATAGAACCACTCGGGATTAATTAACACATCCTTAATTACTACTATAAGCCTATATATATATTATTTTTTTATTTTATTTTTCTCATTCCTTTTGCACAACGTATGGCCGACGGGATGATCCAGGCGGACAAGGGCCAACAAGATAAGTGCCATCCAGCGTACTCATGCACACGTCACGGCGCCGCCGGCTAAAAGGCCCGGCCCATGCGTGGCAACCCAACCCAGCTACGATATCTCCCCTCTGGCCCGCAATGTGGCAGCTTCTAAGCACCTGTTTTCCTCCTAGGCCAATAATCTGCAGCATGAACTCCACACACGAAGCATGCAAACCGGCGCATGCGCCCGGAGAGCCGTGCCAGCATTCTGGTATATGGTGACCCGAGGATCACTGCTCCACTTAAGCGGCCTGTGAGATGTCCATTTTTTTTAAATTTATTTATTATTATTTCAAAAAATATATTCTGGAGCTGTTTTACTTTCATACGGCAAAAATAGATGAGAGCCAATGGAGTGTATTAAAGCCTACGAGTGGTGTTACGGAAGCACAGTTTGTATGTGGCGCAGCTGGTTCTGAGTCTCTTTGAGGTGGAGGTGGAGGCGGATCGGTTCCTTAACGCATTTCCAACGGCCCGCTGAGGATCCTGCTGTCGGCAGGATACAGGTTTATTCACATTTACGCGGTGTGGGCCTATAAACGCCTTCTCCCTTCTGCCTGCGTGCAGGATGTGGTCAGGGAACAGGTGATCTCAGTGTGTGCGTCCTCTTGAGGAAAAAACAAAAAGTCTTGACAGAAGTTAAAGGAGCCAGAATGATCTGTAGGACATGGTGTCCAGCCTTTAGATGCGCCCATGTTTTTGTATTCCTCTCCTGCTCTTCTGTTTGTGAGATGTCATTATATACATCCGCCTCTGTGGATCAAAGAGAGGGCACAGCCATACAACACGACAACTTCCCTCACTCACCTCCCTGCATCCCGTGAGCCGATGCGACCACAACCAGGAGAAAGACTGCAGCGGTCTCCACGACCCTCATCCTGGCTCCAGAGAGACCCGCAGCACGGGAAGAGCGGCTCAGACTGCCATGGAGCCGCTTCACGCGTTGTGTTCCTTCACTGCGTGCGTCTCAGCCAGAGGGGACAGCCATGAGCTCTGAGCTCACCAAGGACCCGCTCAGTGTGTGTGTGTGTGTGTGTGTGTGTGTGTGTGTGTGTGTGTGTGTGTGTGTGTGTGTGTGTGTGTGTGTGTGTGTGTGTGTGTGTGTGTGTGTGTGTGTGTGATGGACAGTAGCAGCTGCTGGTTGTCCTCATGTACAGTCACTCAGGTTAAGGGCTCCGGTGCTGGAGAGCTCTATATCCTCGCCCACAGCATATCGACAACAACAGTGTTTATCCAAGGTGCTGCGTTCAAGGTCCCGCTCTTTGGTGGCATGTCGGTCGAGTCACGTTTGTGTCAGTGAAAGTACAAAACACACATAAATAGATAACATCACTGTAGTAATAATAATAATAATACTATTAGTGATCCACATGTTTTTAATTCAAACTCTATAGTTTGCTACAGTCTGTAATAACTTTACTTGTACAGGACCCAAAGGGGATAAACTAACTGCAGAGGACAGACGTCACCCCTGTTGGAGGTTGCCAATACAAGAAGTTTTAACACCTACAAATTACAAAGTGTCAGCAGGATACTGTCCCTAAGATGCAGTCTCATATAGATATGCAACATTTATATTGGATAAACACTAATGATTTGTGAAAAGAACATCTGCGCTACTGAACATTCACTGTTACATGTTGACACACACACACACACACACAGACAGAGACGGAGAGCCCAGGAGGCAGCTTTTGTGCCCACCTGTTGCATGCCAGCCTGTATGTCCTGTTTTATTTTAGGAAAGGAATGGCATTTCAGTTAATTTGCTCCTCGTCTGTGCTGCTGTGGATGGAGTTGAGCATTGTACTCCCAGAGCAAGCCCGGTTACGCATTGTTGAGGGGAAAAGAAAGAAAGAAAGAAAGGTGGACTTGTGAAATGATGTCAGGCGGCTGTCTTTTGTCATGTCACGTGACAAAGAGGGAGGATTTGGTTTCTTACCCAGTGTTTGTCTTTTATTTGCCCCTCCCTCTTAATCCCTTACATGTATTTGATAATCACCTCCCTCCGTCTTCATGTGTTGAATAAAACAACACACACACACACACACACACACACACATACACACACACACACGCATGCTTCCACATAAAGCAGACCAGCTGCAGTATGTCAGCAGCTCCTTCGTTGATGATGCTGCTCTCCACTAGGTGGTGCTGTCCTCCAGGGTAGAGGGTTTACTCCTGACCACTGTCTCGGCGGTGTGATTCTGGTACACTGGTGTGCTGATGCTCTGACTCCCTCTGCTGACACAGAAACTAACTGCTTTTGATTTAGAATCCCAACAGCAAACGGGTTTGTTTTCCATTTGAGACACTGAACAGTGAAATCCTGGATCTCCTGTTGGCAAGGAGCATACAGCTAAAATAAATAAATAAAAAAGCTCCAGCATTGCATGAATCCACTTATCCTGTCTGTTGTTTACTTACGGAGCACTGAGATATGCCGTGTGTCTCGTTAACAGTTGAACTAAACAGCTGTTTTCTCTTGAGACAGCGTGAACTCTTGGGCACGGTCACATGTCACACGGTCACATGTGGAGTCCTTCCGCTTCCTGGGCTCCAGCATTACCCAGGACCTCAAGTTGGAACTAAACATCAGCTCCATCTCCAAGAAGGCACAGCAGAGGATGTTCTTCCTGAGGCAGCTGAGGAAATTCAACTTGCCAAAGACAATGATGGTGCACTTCTACACTGCCATCATCGAGTCCATCCTCTGCTCCTCCATCACCGTCTGGTACGCTGCAGCCACTGCCAAGGACAAGGCCCGGCTGCAGCACATCATTCGCTCTGCCGAGAGGGTGATTGGACGCAATCTGCCGTCCCTCCAGGACTTGTTTGCTTCAAGGACCCTGAAGCGGGCGAGGAAGATTGTAGCTGATCCCTCTCACCCTGGACACAAACTGTTCGTGTCCCTCCCCTCTGGCAGGAGGCTGCGGTCCATCAGGACCAAGACCTCACGCCACAAAAACAGTTTCTTCCCGTCTGCAGTCGGGCTCATCAACAGAGCCCGGGTCCCCCACTGACTCTAATGACTCTGTCACCCCCAGACAATTCCCACCGGACACTCCCCTGCACATAGCCTTATACTTGAATTATACTTGAATACACTTGACTTGACACTTTGGCATTGCACTTGCCACTTTCACACAACACTTACACTCATGCACATTCCATGCACTTTATCTTATTTTTGGTATTTTGATATGCTGCTGTTTCAATGTAGATATTCATTCATCCATTCATCCATATTTATTGCACTGCGTTAACTGTTAAATGTGTATTGTTAAATGTTAAATGTATGCACCTTCCCACCAGGACAAATTCCTTGTATGTGTAAGCATACATGGCAATAAATGGTTCTGATTCTGATTCTGATTCTGATTCATAAGTCTCATTTTGGTTGTTACTCTGGTATTCTTAATAACACCAGGACTATGATATTTTAGATCTTTCAAAGCTGCTTCTTCAGGATGGATCTGCCTAGAAACCATGATGTAGGATCAAACCGTTTAAGAAAAAAGCATTCCTAAAATTATGTTTTTAGGGGCAAATGAACACAGTGTTGTCTGATCTTCCTCTGGCAGTCCAGTGGCCACGAGGCCCCGCCTCCTCTGGTTTTGAACCGCTACTTATAAATAGAGACCTGCCAGAGGATCTCAGGCTGTCGCTCATAAGGGGTAAGTCAGAAACGCCAGTTCCATACACACCTTACAGGCTATTGACACAATTATGAAGTGATTTGCTGATAAGGATGTAATGAGGATGGATAGGAAGCAGGAATGGACATCACCAACATTTTACAATGACTCTTAGAGTTTTAGACCAGGTCCCTGAGTGAGACGCAATTTAAAAGAGTCTGAACTTCTGATGATGACTTCTGATTTGATTTAAACCCAAAGAAGTTCTGAAATAACCAGTTTTTAATCTTCCGTGAGACGGAGGCCGTTACTTTGCTCAGTGGAATGATGTTACTTGAATCAAAGTAGATCTTAGAGAGATCTGCATAAACATTATGTGCTTTATAAATAGTTGATCTCAAGGTGGCATGTAGAAGGAGAATAGTAAAGGGTGAGCACTGGTCCCTGTGGTGCTCCATGCCAGCAGTGGTTGTGGAGGATGTACTGTCCTCTACAGTCTCACAAAATGTCTGCTCAGGGGAACAGGAATAAAAACTCTGCACCTCTAAATTATTTAGACGATTGAGATAAAGATCTTGTCAATCTGTATTTATTCTACATGCACAGAGGAGTCCTCTTTTTAACCCACTGGCTTGCCTTCTGAGTGATGCTCAGATGCAAAAGCAAATTGTTCCAGCCCAATCGGCTTTGGGAACTTCATCGATCTATAAATCCTGCTTGCTGTATTTATTCTATATTGTTAATAATAATAATAATAATAATAATAATACATTTTATTTGGAGGCGCCTTTCAAGTCACCCAAGGTCACCTTACAATAAAAATACAGGATAAACGATAAAAAACATGAAAGATAGAAACAACATTAAAACAGAACATCAACATAAAAACAGGTGAAGTGCACAGGATCCAGTTACAAAGAGTATGCCAGTTTGAACAGGTGAGTTTTGAGTTGAGACTTGAATGATGTGATGGAGTCTGATTGTCTTATGTGTGGGGGGAGGGAGTTCCAGAGCCTGGGTGCTGAGCAGCTGAAGGCTCGGGCACCCATGCATATTGACATGCATGCTTGTGCTGTACTTTGAGTGCTTCTAAAAGTTGGGTCTGTCTCACTCTGCCAGGGACTCTGCAAAATCATTTGCTATAAATTATTCAATTGTGTTGTGTCATTAAAAAGTGCATGTCTACAGATGGGAACCATTTTAACCATTAAAACAAACACGCTGTCCATAAATCCCACCCAGGTTAGCTTTGATGATCTGTTATGAATCAGTTACTGCTACTGCGGCTTAGCATGGCTTATTAGCCATCTCGCTAGCTGGCGATCATGGAGAAATAATTGTGAAGCCAAAAAAACTAAATGGAGAAGTTATGAGCGAAGAAGATCAGAGACCACAATGTGTGTACAGTACATGAACTTTACCGAGAACTCAAGTGTTTCATCTAGAACCCTAAGGCTGGGGATAATAAGGTGCAGTGCAACCCCAACGAACTTGGTTCACAATCACAGTTTTTGGGGATGTGCGGACTGGATAGTGCGTCTCAAGCTTCTCTTTTGACTCTTGAGACAATCCTTAAAGAATTCTTTCTTCCAAAAATGATTCTCTGGAAGAAAAAGGTTCTTACTGGAACAAACACAATAATGTTTTCTTTATTTTCAATCTTTGGCTGTCCTTGTTTTGAATTGAGAGCACCCTAAAACTGGAGCTAATTCCCCTGTGTGTGTGTGTGTGTGTGTGTGTGTGTGTGTGTGTGTGTGTGTGTGTGTGTGTGTGTGTGTGTGTGTGTGTGTGTGTGTGATTCAGATTTGATGGTGTCAAGCCTTAAAACAGGGTAGCTTTCTCTGTCTGTCTGTCTGTCTGTCTGTCTGTCTGTCTGTCTGTCTGTCTGTCTGTCTGTCTGTCTGTCTGTCTGTCTGTCTGTCTGTCTGTCTGTCTGTCTGTCTGTCTGTCTGTCTGTCTGTCTGTCTGTCTCTCTCACACACACACACACAGAGACACACACACACATTCAAAACAGGCAAGTCATATCTGGTGTCAGTAAGCCCCTCCCTTTCAACACTGTCTCAACGTGTCCTACAATAATTAACTAGCAGCTGCAGTGTGCTGCGCAAGCTCACCTACCACATGCACTGTACTCTGGACCCACAAACACACACACACACACACACCTACACACACAAACCCACCCACACACACACACACACCTGAAACGGCACCTGAAACATGGAGTGAACCAGCCTCATTTGTTTGGTGATTGAAAGACCAGGCCAGGTAGGGGCGAATGCACGTTCCATCATTTTTATTTCATGCTTCAGCTTCACCGTGGAAGTACGGGAACCAAACAGTGCTACTTCTAGCTCAGAACAACAATCATTTATACAGAACTTACCTGAACACACCGCGGGTTTATTCGTTGATTGCCCTATTGTGTGAACAGTAAACAGTTTATGCCTCTTTAAACGTCTGCAACGATTGAAGATTCCTATAACTCAAAAGTTAGGTCCACAACTGTTGATGTTTTTCAATAATAACTTTTTTCCTAATTCTGATAAAGTATTAGAACTCAGTTGATGGGTCCGCTGTGATTTAATTTGGTAAAAGACACTGATGTGTTTCCTAAAAAGTGATTTGTGTGTCACAAAGTAAAGGGAACAAAGAAACCAAAAGAAGGGCCGAGTTTCAACAGGATATGATATCATTACGGCATATTTAGGACAAAACTGTGCAAGAGCATGAGAAAGAGCAAATGTCCCACACTGGAGTACGGTACAGAGGGAGGAAGGAGTGCAGAAGGAGAGGCCAAGGCGGGGGGGGGGGGGGGGGGGGGGGGAGCATACAGTAAGTCAATATAGGGAGTGACTGAGTGTGTCATCACGGTGTACCTTAGCTTTTGTCCCGCAGGCATATGGTTTTACAATGAAATAAAAAATCCCTGATAGTCTTGTTCTGTGAGCTCCTCCGGTTTCCAGGCTACGTTCTTCCAACAGCAGCAGTCCTCTCAGCTCAGTGTGAGCGTTGGGATCATGAACTCCTCACAGATTGTTGACTTTGCGGCATCGACCCCTCATCAGCAGCTCTCCTCCATTGTTGGCTTTTCCTTTGGACATGCATGCGATTCGCAAGACTCACACAGTTTGGATGTGTTGTCTCCAGGCGGGAGGGGGAGTGTGGGGGGAGGGGGGTCTTGAAAAACCTGCGTGTTGAGGCTTGAAAGACACACGGTGAAGTGCTTCCAACATTTCAAGGACAAAACATCTTTTCTCATTCTGCAATGGAAAAGAGACTTTTGTCTATCTGTTCAGACGCAGACGTGCACCTGTGAGTCCCTGTACACAACCCAGCAAGTGATGTGGTCTGTGGTGCCACCACTTTTTCCCTTACAGAGAACTGAAAGGCAGATGAACAGAATCAAAACATTCCAGTTGTTGCAAAGCAGATTCATGAAAGAAAGCTTGATTCCCATCATGGCTCAGTCATGGCTCAGTGCAGCTGTCTTTAATATTGGGTAATATTAGTCCCGCCTTCCGACACCATGCGGGAAATGAACATAACAAGCAATGCAGCCACTCGTAGCACGGTTGTTGCTGTTTGGGCCCGGTCCGAGCAAAGGGCACCCTTACTTCCGGTGCCCTTTATCATATACATTTAACTTCCAGATATACAGCATGTGTAACATCACATATTATACCATGGGCACGTGTTGTTTTTTTATCCCAGACTTGACTTGACCTGAAAACATAAATGTGCAAAGAGTAGGTCCATATTATTCTTTTCAGTTCTTTCTTACATTTTATAGAAATAGCATGGGACGCTTGAGCGCAGTTTTTTTTCTTCATTCGCTGATGTAAAAGTGTTCGTCTCTCTGCACTAGAGTGAGCTGTCCGTCAGAATGAACGTTGGCTGCTGGAATGACAACTGCTTAATACCTGAGATATTTCCTCTGCCAGCCAACAGGCCGAAACACACACACAGAGAGAGAGAGAGAGAGAGAGAGAGAGAGAGAGAGAGAGAGAGAGAGAGAGAGAGAAGGGACAGATAGGACAGACTGCTCACACTATTCACACTATTCAGAAGGAGAAAAAGAAGAGAGGTTTGCAACAAAAAGAAAACACAGACACCACGTGCATGCTCCCAAAAAAATAAATCACTGCTCACAGGCACGAAGAATAAACAAACGGTTGGCTCCACGCTGTCATCACTGGTTACTGGGTGGAGTACTGTTATTAAATCTCTTGGAGACAGCACACAAAGAAAGAAAGGAAAAAAGAAAGTGAAAGATTGAAGGCACGATGAGAAAGAGAAAGAGAGAGAGGGGTAAATATAACACAGAAACTTCAGAGAGAGAGAGAGAGAGAGTGAGGTAAATATAACACAAAAACCTCAGAGAGAGAGAGAGAGAGAGAGAGAGTGAGAGAGGACATTTAAAGCTCAGACAGAAGAAAGACGAGGAAAAATAAGCAGAACTGAGAAGCGAGCTCTGATTTGTCAGAGAGGTAAGATTCTTATTATATCGTTTAAATTCCTCGCTCCCTGATGTTATGTGTCAGGTGGAGGCACCGGGCAACAAGTGGGCAACCTCTCGTGTTCACCTCCTGCTCCGAGCTCCAGATTTACACTTCCCCCTCTCTGCAGTGACCGGAGATGAACGGAGCAGCTCTTCTCCCAGTGGTCCAGGCAGGGGACGGGAGGACAATGACCAGGTGGTAGGCTGTTTCAGTTTGGCTCAAAAGTACCTGTATATATCAGTATATGTTACACGTAGAAATAATATAGTTATATTATGTAACTAACTACATGTTACATGTAGAGAAAATATAGTTATATTATGTAACTAACTACATGTTACATGTAGAAAGAAATGAATGTACAAATCTCATATGGTTGCGGTTGTTGCTCTGTTACGTGTTATTAGTTAGACTTAGAACCCTCTTTATTGTCCATGGATGTGTACATACACAAACACATACACATACATACTTACACATACACACATACATACATAAGGAATATGGTTCTGTTTTTTCATTGCTCTCAGCGTACATACACAGACATCTGACTGCTATAAACATTTGACTACTGTGCAGAGTTGGAACTGGGACTCAGGATCAGGACTCGAGTTGCACTTCTGCTGCACACACACACACACACACACACACACACACAGGGACACAGTGAGACTGGACTTGGCCTTCATGCGAGGCCTCGTGAGCGCCTCTGTGTTTGAGCGGCTAGAGGTGACGTGTTAAGTCACTGTAGATCACAAGCTGCCATGCGTTGGAGAGCCAGAGAAACCATACCACACTATTGTATTCTCACTGTTGTTAAAAGGTTGTGATTATTATTACATGCCGATAAATATTAGCAATAGTTCCCATATTACCCTGAGTAATGTCAGTTTATATCCATTTATAGTAGTAAAATACTGATATTTACTATTTAATGGAATGTTTTTTAGTTCGCAATTGATTAAATATCTATAGATAAATCATTTATTAGATAAAATAATTATGATATGCTACATGTTTTGAGCTCCTTTTTAGATATATATATATATATATAAGCTTATTTTCTCATTGCATAGCTCCTGTCTTCTTCTGTTGCTCTGCTTCCAGTGCAGCTTGTTAAGGAGAACTCTCATCTAATCAGATTTCACCTCTATGTCTCTATGGAAGAAGAGCGGCCAGAGGCCTTCTAGCTGACCTTTGCAGATTAAAGTACATGGGGACGTTATCGTTGATTGTCATAGACTTCAACAAAGCAGATCTTTAGTTTGACATGCTTGGTGTATTCTTTGATGTGCCAAAGCCGGCTTGTTGGCGTCAGCACTAACATGAGCTGTGATTGGTCAGTGGTCAGCTGCCTAGCTGCTAGCAGAACTCAGTAGGAGTAACAATAGTTCAGGCTGAAACATAAGGGAAGTTATGACATTTTTAATGTTTTACTTGGTGTAGTTTTTTTTAACACTCAATGGCTGAAGGAGGAACGGACTTGGTGGTGGATTTACTGACAACGCGGATATTTTCAGCTCTAAAACGCATGGAAACTTGTCCTCACTGGCGTTCATGGCCATGGAGAAGGACCCGGTACGTTCTGATAAACTGTACAACTGCGTTTGTTAACAAAAAGAGGTGGATGGACTTTTTCTTTATCAAGTGAACAGCATCTGGTGAGTGAACTGCTGTTTATGTTTTTACATCTGCAGTCATATTTAATCATATATAATAAGCCGCTGTTGCTGCTGCTACAGCTGCTGCATTTTCAGTGTTGTTTACTTGAGGTCAAACTCAGCTAGCTGCGCCTAGTTATTTTGCTATAACTAAATGTGACTGGTTCTTGTTGATGGACAACATGCATTGTCCGTTAATGACGCAGCGTCCCGTCATGCGCATATTTATGTATATGATATCAGACGGCACTTAAGGCCCAGGTGCAAAATGCACGGTCCGCCACTAGTATATATATATATATATATATATATATATATACACAACAGTAAGACCACATTGCTATGGTGCAGATGTCGGTGGATATGACAGCGTGGTCACATTTAGATTTGACAGTGATGATATACTACACGTTAAACAGTGTGCATTTAAACTATGAAATGTATCACCTCCGTGTGCAGTGGGTGTCAGTGTTATTTATGTTTCTGTGCTCATTTCAGAGCAGAGTTTCTCTCCCTGCTGAACACCTACAACTGCTTCCTGAAGGACAACACTCAACTGCACCTCAGTTACTTTCAGGTGTGTTAAATAAGTATGTTTCCGACATTACATGTTGCTGTGGCACAGAATTCACATTTCCTCAGACAGCCTACTTTTTTTTTTATTGCTTTTAGACGTTAGTAAGAACTTTGCGGTGACTCACATGAGAGGTTGACCACGAGAGAAAGTCGACACTCATGTTATTTCTCTTGATTTATTAGCGATTACATAGCTTTCTTTTTAAATTGTGTGTTAATTCAATGTATGACTGTAACTACATGCCATGCAGGTGTCTGTCTCTGTAACAGGGTGGCGATGGCGAGGTGGTGGTGGAGGGCTTCCTGAACATCTCCTGGGGAGTGCGCAGACCCATCAGGCTGAGAATACAGGACGACAGACAGGCGCTCCCCTTCGCCCCTCTGGCCTCACCAGGCCCCATCAGTCCAGTTAGCCCCATCGGGGACAAGAGGTATCATTGGCATGAGCCAAAGAGAAACAGTCGTCATTCTCAATGTGACGTTACTGTCATCTACGTAAGAGAAGCACGCAAATATAATGGACTTCAACATTCCACGCTGAGTAGGAGTGGTGGTTTATTGAGTTAAAACTCAATAAAGAGAGCAGGTTCCATTTTGCTTTTGCTTTTCATACATCTTTACATGACAAGGACATTTTTGGTTCTGAGATATATGATTCTAACAAAGCTGCTTTTGTACAGAGGTGGTCATTTTTGTATTTTACCAACAAGTCCCTCTCTCTGTGTGTCTCTGCAGAGGCATGTCACGGTGGGGGGAATGCAATGACCTTCACCAGATTGACGAGATGTCTGAGACGCCACAGGACACAGTAGTCACCAAACCGTTGCCAGGTGACTTTTATTTGTCCTCCCAGATTCCACAATGCAATTCTCAACAATGTTATCTCAAAGGAGCAGCGGTGGAAGCAGTACTCCTCCAGTAACAGTAGCAATATCACAGTTGTTAAAACACGCGTCCTGCATTCAAATTTGGGCTTGATTTAATTGTTAATTTTCCAGTAATCCGTAATAATGTATCATACTTTATAGTTGATTTTATCTTTTTTATTAATTATCTGAATCTACAAAGTTACCAGTGACGGAAGTTATGTATTCCACCACTGCTTAAAAAAGAAGATTCTTTAAAGGACGTAAACAGTTAGAGTTTTATTTATACCCCCCCCAAAAAACAAAATGTTATTTACAACAAATGTGTAATGTGAGACATTTGCACTCCGAAAGGTCCGGCTGTTTACGAGACGACCACGCTGCGCCCTGCGAGGAAGAAGAACTCCGAGCTGGAGGCCGAGTCCAACCTGTTTCGCTGCATGAGTGACGCTTCATTGGTCAAGAGGAGGAGGGGCAGGGGAAAGTCTGCCGCGCAGCAGGAGAAGGAAAGACAACATCGCTTTTCCATCAATGGACACTTCTATAACTATAAGGTGGGTCTCTTTGGAATGCCATTTAAGTGAACTTTAAATAAATACATAAATAAAATATCAAAGTAGTCTCTTAGCGGCGCTAGAACGGACCTTCAGTAAACGGAGGGCCCCGCGTGCGCTAGCTATCTTATTCTTGTGTTGTTGCTGGCGCTGGCGCTCATTTTCTCCCGTTGTCTCCCACAGACGTCGATCTTTACTCCATCCTTCGACACTCCAACTAAAGTCCGCATCTCCAGCAGGATGACCACAAACCAGGTCATCGAACAGCTGCTCAAAAAGTTTAAGGTGAGTGTTTGTGCACGCTCTTTGTCACAGTAATTTTAATCAAAAGTATGAATGAAGCAGTGCATTACTTTATATTTAGTTTGAACTGACCCAAATGGACTCTCTCATTTGGAGGCTTGAAACTTGTATGTGTGATATTGATGAGAGGAAGACAAACTAGAACCATTGTCTTGGTTGTATAATTAGTTGTGTTGCAGTTTAAATCAAAGGGCACAGTGACCTTGACCTTTGACCTCCAAGTAAGTTATATTCAGTTCATCCTTGAGACCAACTGGACGTTTGTGCCAAATTTGAAGAGTTCCTGAGACATCGCATTCACAAGAACGGGACGGACATGAGGTCACAGTGACCTTGAACTGTGACCCCAAAAATGTAATCAAAGCGGAGTCAAACCGGACGTTCATGCCAAATTTGAAGACATTTTCTTCAGGCATTCACTCCAGCTCGGAGTTATTTACATTTTTTTATATTATTCTATATCGTCAAAACAAACCCAGAAATGCACATAGTGAATTAATGTGATCTATTAGATACAACTAATATAGTAAGAAAATGTATTATTATTAAACAGAACAGGGATTTACGACAGACATTTAAATACTTAACATTTTAAATACATTTTCGTCCTACAGATAGAGAACGATACCCAGGAGTTCGCGCTATACTGTGTTCACCAAAGCGGAGGTACGGCTTCTTTTCTTTTGTGAATGAAATACTATTCTTGGACAACGATCCGTATTGCTGATGCTGCGTTTACCTGTGTCGCCCAGAAAGGAGGAAGCTCAGCGACAGAGACCAGCCCCTGTGGGAGCGCATACTCCAGGGGCCCTCCGATGACATCATGAAGATCTTTCTGATCGACATGGACGAAGAGGAAGTCAGCATTGATGTGAGTGTCCGAGCCAAGTTATTATAGGAAAAGGAAAAAAAAGTGCTGGGATACAGTATACATATAGTCGTAGATACGAACATAAAGCCTTGGAGGACCAGGTTACGGTGTAGCCGTCCGCCATCAACGCACTAGGAAGTAAAACGCACCCGCAACAAAGTGAAGATCATTTCATTGGTTATCACTACACCTTGCATTCTATCGGTTGGGGAATTTTGTCAGGGTTGTGAGATTATACTAGATAGAATAAATTTGGGTTTTTGATGGATTGTCAGATAAATTGAAGACTTTGAAGACACCGCCACTGGGACTATAAAGTTACAATGGCCATTTTTGATTTACTGTTTTATAGAGAAGGCAATTTATCAAGTGAAGGAGAAATGAACCAGCAGACTGATCCATAGTGAAAATAGTTGTGAGATGTGCCTAAAGGGAGAAGAGGTCACCAAACTGGATGGCACAGGGTTATCTCTTGAGTCACGTTCCTCATCAGTTGCTGGTGAGGAACACTTGTTCCATTCAAAATACTTTTTTGGTTTTTGGTTCAGGAAACAAACTCGGCATCTCATTTCTAAAACAATTTTCTTCCTCCTCTTGTACAAAAACACCTGATCCAAAACAGCAGTAGTCTACAGATTCAAAGTGTTTTCTTAGATTGTTTTGAACAAAAAACAAACTGAAAACATAAATCAGACAATCATATTCAATTTCATTCTTATTTCTTTGTGGTTATTTATTGTTAGTACATTTGTTAAACAACTATTAACAATTATAACTTTTTTCTTTCTTTTTTTTATAATTCAAAATAATATTTATTGATTTTTGTGTTACCTTAATCACGTTGTACCTACCTAATACAGGAAATACAGATAGGCCAGACAAAACAAAGAACAAAAACAAAACACAATAAAAGGGCTATACATAGATTCATTAAATTCAATTCACAAACAAAAAGCTCAGCAGAACTGAGGGAAAAATTTAATTTGGAAAATTTAAAAGTACATATTAAATTATATGTACAGTGTAGATCAATAATAATAATGTAAATATACATATATGAGTGGCTTGTCAAAATAGCACCAGTTCATCATCGTTGTCCTTGGTGTCACTGTCAGCCATTGCAGAAGTTGCTGGTCTGACCTGCTGCCTTTTCCCATAGAGTTTATGTGGGGCCGCCTTGCTTTCTTCCCACTGCGAAACCATTTATTCACAGCAGATTCTGAACATGCTGCAGCAGCTGCATCTTCTTCTTTCACAATTGGCTCTCTATTATTGAGCTGATTACGCCATGCTTCTGTAAAAACAAAAATAGTATGTTAAGTGATAAACTTAATCTAAACGTTTAAACATTGAACCCCTGGTAACCTGCAGTCTCAACTATTTGTAATTACCCAAGGGGGTTGTCAACCACAAGATGGCAGTAACTTATGAGGATGGGGGGAAATGATTCACTGACTTCACTCTAAGGTTAGATAGCTTGCAAGCGAGCCTTTGTAGCTAATGCACTATCAGAGCTAGCTAACGTTAGCTAGCTAAAGCGAACTAAATAATTTCAAAATAATTATTACTAGTAGGCGATGGCGTGTTGCTTGGTCGAATTCGATACAATACCACATATATGATATGATACTGGTATATTTATCTATAATAGTAATCAATAAAACAACCAGCTTGTTCCTGCCCAGCTTTTTAAACACTTAACAAATGGCATTAATATTAGTATTAACCTACAGCAAGATATTAATGAAAACTACATGGTGCCATCATAGCATTGATTTTGCACGGCTATGTAGGCCTATTGTTTGGGGTGTCTGTCTGAAAGGTGCTTTATATATGGTGACGGGTTATATATGGTGTACGCCAGGTCGATACAAATCAAATGCTTTGAGTGTGGACATGTAGGACACAAACCCTTTGTGTGTCTGCACAAGCAACAGAAAAGTGCGGAGCGGCCCCACGGCCACAGACGTTGCCTTTCCCGTTGGTGGGACCACGGTTGTTCTCGTGGCCGGCCCTGTGGACGTTGCTGGTCCCATGGATGCCAGTCCCGTGGGTGGGGCTGATGGCGGTGTGGTCTGCGGTGCAGTTTCTTCAGATAACATCAATGTCGATAAGGAGGATCAGGGCCAGTCTTACAACCAGGAGGCTTCTCTTGTTGCGCAGAGCCTCACTACATCTAGTACCAAAGCAGCACCACAGTCAGGCTGTGAAGAGGCAGCTGCAGGTTCTGCAGGTGGAGATCCCCCCAGAGACTTAGAGGAAGGGCAGGGTGCGGGGCCTTTGTCCAACAGCCAGCTGTCAGGTGAAAGAGAGGACATGGAGTATGACAGAGGATTTTTGTTCTTCAACAACTTTTTCCAAACTCAAACTCTATAATCTGCCAGCCTGCGAGCCAGTCAAAAAGCCATCTTCCACACACGTGTCAAAGTGGTTAATTTGCAGGTCTTGGCAGGGATGAAGGAGTCGAGGTGGGCTGAGTTCTTTGGTCCAGGGGTTTCCTGGCAGCTGGCGGTCTTTGTACAAGTTGCCCGTTGAGAAGCGGACAGCAGACCTCCAGTGGAGGATTGTGCACGGGGTAAAAGCTACAAACAGGTAGGCTACAGAGCAAACCTTGATCCGGAGCTGGGGGAGGGGTGTTTGTTCTGAACTCAGAGTGAAGATGTAGTCCACCTGTTTGTTCAGTGTCCGCGTCTGGCAGACCTGTTTGCTCTCTTAAAAAGGTGGATTCAGGGTCTCGGGAGGAGTTTTCTCATGTTTTGTTCATTTTGGGCCCAAAATACCCGGTTAAAAAGAAAACAACACTCACTTTGATGAACTATCTGTCTGGCACTGCGAAGTTGGCCATTTGGCTGACGCAAAGGAACCGGCAGTGTCGAGCTGGTCCCGGTCTTGAAGGGGCTGCTAAGGCCCGGCTGAAGGTGGAGCACACATATTATCAGATGATGGGCAATGTGACAGCTTTCAGACGTTTTGGGGCTGTGGGGGGAGGAGGGGGAGCTGATCGTCAATTCATGATGATACTTTTATTCTTGTTCTGTCTGGAAGAGTTGTATGTATTTATTTATGTTCAAGGCTGAACTGATGAGATGATAGTGTTTGGTTATGTCTCCTTGTAAATTGAGAAATAAACTGACTTTGAAAAACCCCAAACCTCTCCTCTCCTCTCAGGTAGCCCAGTATCTGAACTTGGAGCTTCCCATCCTGGAACAGGTTCTTCTGAAACTGCGCGAGGAGGAGAACAGAGTGATCCAGAGAGTCATGAGCAAGTCAGTACATAACTCGTATGCACTCAAATCCGGCCTTAAATGATGACACTCGCTTTCGTAAGAATTGGTTGTCAGAGAATGGACATCCACAGGGTCATAAGGAAATAAAGATAGTGAAGTCCGGTTTGGGACATCAAACTCACAGCATGAAACAACAACATCTTTATACTTGAGCAACAACCAGTCACTCACTTCACTACACAATCCCATTTTGCATGTTATAGATGTACATAAACTACATATTCATCTAAAAGCGTTTGAAGACAAAATCCTTGTAGTAGCACTTCTAAAGCAGGTGATGGCGCCATTATACTACGGTAAATTACCTTTTATCGATTTGCAGCTTGCTCATGGTGATTGTGTGTGTGTGTGTGTGTGTGTGTGTGTGTGTGTGTGTGTGTGTGTGTGTGTGTGTGTGTGTGTGTGTGTGTGTGTCTGTGTGTGTGTGTGTGTGTGTGTGTGTGGCAGGTACCGCCAGCAGCATACACTCCTGTCCCACATGCTGACTTGTAAGATGTCCCCTCACATTGAGACCAGTGTCTGATCATCCCAGCACCACTTTGGGGACCAACGAGTCGCTGTCCGGAATCCAACGCCTTTCACTTCAGGAACGTGGAATTGAAAGATGTGTGGGTGTAAAACACAAAGGTGCCGGTGGTGCCGCACCTATACCTGACATACTGACATTAAACATGGCTCTGTTTAAGTCTTACAAACTGGGTCACTTATGTTATTTTTATTCATCAAGTGATTTCTTTTTTTCCCTTTATTTATTTTTTTATCTGTAAAATAAGTACAATATATGCATGTAAGATGCTGTTGTAAATAACTGTAAATCGGCGACTGTCGCTCAGTGGTTAGCAAGTCTGTCTTTCAATCAGAAGATCAGTGGTTCAATCCCAGGCTCCGCTAGTCCATGTTGTTGTGTCCTTGAGCAAGACACTTAACCCTAATTGCTCACCGTTGCTGTGTATGGTCTAATATATATCATGTAGGTCACTTTGGATAAAAGCGTCAGCTGAATGAAATGTAATGTAATTAGTGTTGTGTGTTAATAAATACAAGTTGTGGGACCAGCATGACCTCTTATGTGTTCTGCTTTCTGTCTTATGTGTATGGATATTTCAGAAGTTAGTTATAATCAGAAAATTAACACAAATATATGTATTGATTTACACAGTTTGAAATAAAGACTGCCATTCCTTTAAGTTCTGTGGTGCCAAGACTTGGAATCAGTTTCCCTTTTGCACCAACATAAATAGAAAGGTAATTAATTAAATATTTCAAATGTTTTACTTCAATTTTGAATAGAAAGTTGAATTAAGCTAATCAAAGACCATACTGCAAATAAGTCTTAATCATTTTTCTGTTATCCTTGGAGATGTACATGATATCGTCATGAGGACAAAAACTCTTTGTCCCTCCCTCCAGCCTCGGACATTATTCTCACTTTAAATCTCCCGCCCCCTCTCGGTCCGCCAGCTGTCCCCAGTGTCTTCACAACTTTCCATTCCCACTTGCTTACTGTTTCCCAGGTGGCAACCTCCATTTCTGGAGAGTTAAGCTAATGCTGAAGTGCCTTTAACTTCAGGGGGCGACTCCTCTGGCTGTAAAAAGAAGTTTGGTTGTATAGAAGTCTATAGAAAATGACTCTACTTCTCTCTTGATGTATTCCCTCAGTAAACATTGTAAACATGAGTTTATGTCTCAATCTTTAGTTTCAAGTCTTCTTCAATACAGCATGATGTTCATTTGGTAAATTATGGTCCATTTAGAGCATACCACAAAACATTATGGTGGGGCTGGGGCTACCTTGTGATTGACAGGTCACTACCGCAGCGTTGTTTCCGTCTTAGAACTTTAACCCTTTCACAGTGTGTTTTCAGCCCAAAAAAGTGCATTGTAACAGTTTTGGTCACCTAAAAATATTTTACTCTACGTTTGATTGAACTTAATTACACCCTCTTTTGGTTGCTTGAAACCAAGATGGCGTCGGTAAAAAAAAGAAAATGCTGATGTCCGTAAACCTGGATGACACGCTGAGAGATCCTCTAACTCGCTCTGCAGCCAAACGTTGATACCAAATAGACACCAAATACGTCAGGCTGAGTGTTGGAGGAAACTCTTCTCGAAGGAATCTCAAGATATCAAGACTATTTCCATTCGACCAAATGGAGCAGCCATAAAAGCAAGAGTTGTGTGTGTGTGTATGTGTGTGTGTGTGTGTGTGTGTGTGTGTGTGTGTGTGTGTGTGTGTGTGTGTGTGTGTGTGTGTGTGTGTGTGTGTGTGTGTGTGTGTGTGTGTGTGTGTGTGTGTGTGTGTGTGACAGGAAACTGCTTACAAGTGGAAAACACATGTCATTCTAATAGTTAAATAATGGTTTGGGGTAGAGTGAGCAGTGGTGCCTGGCTTTTAGTGGCGAAGACTTTCTAAATGCTTGCCAGCCCACCGGACAGCCTCCCATTACCCACCACTGAGACTAATTTTCCTCTGACATGATGAACGACCCAACGAGAATAAATGGAAACTGGTTGTTCTATTAAAAGGATAGTTTCCATGCAATGTTCGCCAAGGAGCCCCGACTATGGTTCTCTTTTGAGAAATGGAGAGCGTGTGGCAGGGCAGGGCTTTACCGTGTGGTTGCTGTGGAGGAGATCCACAGATGTTGGTCGGGTGAGCGCCGCCTCAAAAGACAGTTTGTCTCTATGCTGGGTCATTCATTTTCACTTTTACTGAACTACCAGATAACAGCATTACATTTCTCTCAACAGGGCTTTGACGAAGGAGATGAAAAGTCACCTGCTCTGGCTCAGTTTAACTTGCTATGGTGTGCATTTTCAGCAACTAGATTAGATATCTTACGCCTGCAAAGACTCGTCTGGCTGCCACCTGAAACAGTTCAGGGAGTTTCCCGTTGGAGCTCAACCTCTCATTAAAATGTTTGTTAAGGAGTCAACGTATGGGCCTTTAGAGTAGGCCTGTTTGCTATTCCTCCCCCTTTTCCGGCTGTTTAAAAAGCAAGACAGCAAGACCTTTGTGGTTAGGCTTCTCCATCTGAGTGATCACCGACGTGAGTCTTTTCTCTGCCCCCCCCACCCAGCTGCTTGGCCTTTCAGCTCAATTCCCAACAAATGCATCATCTCTCTGTACCTATTTGACTTGAATTCTAAAAGTAAGTAAAATAAATTAGTTCTGAATTTAGCGTCTTGACGAGTTGCAGATGGCTCCCAGCTTCCAGAGTCGTGAGCTCAATGAAAACAATGACCTCAACTCATTATCACCTATTTTACAATACTAAATACTAAAAGGAAACCGGGGCACCCTCCCGGAGCCAGACCCGGGAGGCGAGCTCGTCGGCGAGCGTCTGGTGGCCGGGCTTTCGCCCATGGGGCCCGGTCGGGCTCAGCCCGAAGAAACATCATGGTGCAGCCACCCTGTGGACCCACCACCCGCAGGGACAGACATCGGGGTCGGGTGCTATGTAGACCGGGCGGCGGGCCGGGCAGGGGGCCTGGACGAGCCGATCGCCGGCGACATAGACTAGCTCTAGGGACGTGGAACGTCACCTCGCTAGCGGGGAAGGAGCCGGAGCTGGTGAGGGAGGTGGAGCGGTACCAGCTAGATATAGTTGGGCTCACCTCCACGCACAGCGCTGGCTCTGGAACCAAACTCCTGGAGAAGGGTTGGACTTTGTTCTTTTCTGGAGTCGCCCAGGGTGAGAGGCGCCGGGCGGGAGTGGGGATACTCACGAGTCCCCGGCTGAGCGCCGCCGTGTTGGAGTTTTCCCCGGAGAACGAGAGGGTCGCCTCCCTGCGCCTACGGGTTGCGGGGAGTAAGGCTCTGACTGTTGTTTGTGCTTATGCACCAAACAGCATTTCGGAGTATCCGGCCTTCTTGGAGTTGGTGGGAGGGGTCCTGGAAAGGGCGCCGCCTGCCGACTCCATAGTTCTCCTGGGAGACTTCAACGCTCACGTGGGCGACGACAGAGAAACCTGGCGGGGAGTGATTGGGAGGAACGGCTTGCCTGATCTGAACCCGAGTGGTGTTTCGTTGTTGGACTTCTGTGCTAGCCACAGTTTGTCCATAACAAACACCATGTTTGAACATAAGGTGGCTCATAAGTGTACCTGGTACCAGAGCACCTTAGGCCGGAGATCAATGATCGACTTCGTAATCGTATCATCTGATCTGCGGCCGTATGTTTTGGACACTCGGGTGAAGAGAGGAGCAGAGCTGTCAACTGATCACCACCTGGTGGTGAGTTGGATCAGATGGCGGGGGAGTCGGCCAGAAAGACCTGGCAAGCCCAAACGTATAGTGAGGGTGAACTGGGAACGTCTGGCGGAGGATCCTGTCCGGGAGGTCTTCAACTCCCACCTCCGGAAGGACTTCTCACACATCCCGAGGGAGGTTGGGGACATGGAATCCGAGTGGATCATGTTCAAAGCCTCTATTGTGGACGCGGCCGCTAGGAGCTGTGGTCGGAAGGTCATCGGTGCCTGTCGTGGCGGCAACCCGAGAACCCGGTGGTGGACACCGGGGGTGAGGGAAGCCGTCAAGCTGAAGAAGGAGGCCTTTCGGGCTTGGTTGGCCCAGGGGTCTCCTGAAGCAGCTGACAGGTACAGGCAGGCCAGAAGGACTGCAGCTGCGGTGGTCCCGGATGCTAAAACTCGGGCATGGGAGGAGTTCGGGGAGGCCATGGAGAAGGACTTTCGGTTGGCCTCAAGGAGGTTCTGGCAAACCATCCGACGACTCAGGAAGGGAAAGCAGGGCCTTCCCCAGGCTGTTATCAGCGGGGGAGGGTTGCTGCTGACCCAGACAGAGGATATCGTCGGGCGGTGGAAGGAGCACTTTGAGGAACTCCTAAACCCGGTCAACATGTCCCCTGAACAGGGGGCAGCGCCTGAAGACTTGGGGTTGGATGAACCCATATCCCTGGCAGAGGCCACTAAGGTAGTCAAAAAGCTCCTTGGTGGCAAGGCGCCGGGGGTGGATGAAATCCGCCCTGAGATGCTGAAGGCGCTGGACTTTGTTGGGCTGTCTTGGCTGACACGCCTCTTCAATGTCGCATGGGGGTCGGGCACAGTGCCCATGGACTGGCAGACCGGGGTGGTGGTTCCCATCTTCAAGAAGGGGGACCGGAGAGTGTGCTCGAATTATCGGGGTATCACACTACTCAGCCTCCCGGGAAAAGCTTATGCCAGGGTGCTGGAACGGAGGCTCCGACCGTTTGTCGAACCTCGGATTCAAGAAGAACAGTGCGGGTTTCGTCCTGGTCGTGGAACAGTGGACCAGCTCTTTACCCTTGCAAGGATACTGGAGGGGTCCTGGGAGTTTGCCCAACCAGTCTACATGTGCTTTGTGGACTTGGAGAAGGCTTTCGACCGGGTCCCTCGGGGCTTTTTGTGGGGGGTGCTGCGGGAGTATGGTGTGCCGGACCCGTTGCAACGGGCCATCCGGTCTCTGTACGCCTGCAGTAGGAGCTGTGTTCGTATCCTCGGCAGTAAGTCAGATACGTTCCCGGTGGGTGTTGGCCTCCGCCAGGGCTGCCCTTTATCACCGGTCCTGTTCGTGACTTTCATGGACAGGATATCTAGGCGCAGCCGTGGGGCGGAGAATGTCAGGTTCGGGGATCTCAGGATAGCCTCTCTGCTGTTTGCAGATGATGTGGTCCTGTTTGCCTCCTCGGACCATGACCTCCAGCATTCACTGGGGCGTTTTGCAGCCGAGTGTGAAGCGGCGGGGATGAGAGTCAGCACCACGAAATCTGAGGCCATGGTGCTCTGCCGGAAACCGGTGGATTGCTCCCTCCGGGTGGGGACAGAGTGCCTACCACAAGCGAAGGAGTTCAAGTATCTCGGGGTCTTGTTCACGAGTGAGGGTAAAATGGAGCGGGAGATCGACAGGCGTATCGGTGCGGCTGCAGCAGTAAAGCAGGCGTTGCACCGGGCCGTCTTGGTGAAGAAGGAGCTGAGCCGAAAGGCAAAGCTCTCAATTTACTGGTCGGTCTACGTCCCAACCCTCACCTATGGTCACGAGCTTTGGATCGTGTCCGAAAGAACGAGGTCGCGGATACAAGCGGCCGAAATGAGTTTCCTCCGTAGAGTGGCCGGGCTCAGCCTTAGAGATAGGGTAAGGAGCTCGGACATCAGGAGGGAGCTTGAAGTCGAGCCGCTACTCCTTCGTGTCGAAAGGAGTCAGCTGAGGTGGTTCGGGCATCTAATTAGGATGCCTCCAGGACGCCTCCCTTTAGAGGTTTTCCAGGCACGTCCAACTGGTAGGAGGCCCCGGGGAAGACCCAGGACACGCTGGAGGGATTATATCTCCCAGCTGGCCTGGGAACGCCTTGGGATCCCCCAGAATGAGCTGGTAGATGTTGCGGGTGAGAGAGAAGTCTGGGTCGGCCTGCTTGACCTGCTGCCTCCGCGACCCGACCCCGGATAAGCGGTGGAAAATGGATGGATGGATGGAAATACTAAAAGGCCATTTATGGCCTCGTACGGCCATGGGCCCACTGTAGGAATTTTAACAAATACCAGGGATTTACAATGCAACATCTCCCAGATCTACATATTGCAGGGTGTTTTTTGTGCATTCTCCAATAAAACACTAAAACACTTAACAATAGGAAAAAGACGTAAGATGGCAAACAAACCACACGATAAGCACATTAAACAAGACATGGAATATTGGGCTCTACAAACCAAGTTGACGTAAAACAGCAAATTAGGGAGTGTATAGCTCAACAAAACATATGCCAGGGCATTCAATAAATGTATAAAAGTCAAAACCTCATATTTCTTTACGGCTTTCCTCTGCAGGTGCAACCGAGGAAGGTAATGGACACCACAAGTCCTTCACGCATTTTACTGCACAACTGGTCTTCATGTCTGGAAACCAAATCTTCTGGTTTTAGGTCTGAAGACCAAGGAGCCTTACCGTTTAGACATAACTTCAAGAATGATCGAGGCAAATAAAGGTACACTTGATTTACTCATCGTGTTTCTGTCCGTGCCAATCAGATGTGTGCATCTTTTCACCGTGCTGCCCCACTGGTTTTCTCACTCCAGGCTTCAGCCATGATTTGGTGGAAGGGGACGGCATACTGCAAATGGCAAAAATCCTCCAATGGACTGATTTAAATCATTCATGATCATTCATTCATTCTATTTATGATTCATGACCTTTTTCCATTACACATTACAATGTGAACGATCCTCAATGGACACTTTGTATTGATTAACCAATTAGATTAAAGGAGTTATATAATGACACTGATATACACGTTCTTGATAATGTTTAATATACAACTTCATTGTATTGTTTTGAAGTTGGTGTATTTCTTTTCTCAATCAACATCTTGAACACGCCATCTGACTATTCTCCTGTTATGCATTACACAGAAGGTAAGCATCTCTTTACATTACATTTAGCTGACGCTTTTATCCAAAGCGACTTACATGATATACAGTAGACCGTAGACACAGCAATGGTGAGCAATTAGGGTTAAGGGTCCTTACAGAAACTATTGTCCTGTTTAAAATATTTCTTAAAATGTGTTAAAATGCTTTTTTCAGCTTGATTGGATAGCCTGTACCCCATGTAATTTAAGAAAATATGTAATTATATTTATTTATTCTGACTTTTGAATGACTATGATATAATTATATGATTGAATTATGGGAACTATATTATTATATTCTTTGATGAGCGTAGGTTGTGGCCTTTGTTTAGGATTGATCTCTTATCATTCTGTTCAGATATTTGAAAGAAAATGAAAACAACTCTGCTTCCACAAGCAAGCTATCTACAAAACGTAATGTGGGTGATCATATTATTCATTCATGTATGTAAAAATCTCAGCAATTAAATAAATACAAATTTTGAAATTCACATGTTCTTTGTCTCTTGCCTACAACACCACCAATCCTGATTGATTGTTTTAATCCTGCAGGCAAGCAATAATTTTATATCATATCAACTGTTTTCTTTGACAGTATACAAAATCAAAAAGTATATATCAAGCCACAATCCACAAAGAATCTCCACATCATGGTGAAAAAGTCAGTTCTTTTCCGAACTTATTTTATTAAGACCGCGTTGTGTCATGGTTACAAGTTGTCCATGTACCAAAGCACACATACAGCACTGAAAATCTGCCACAAAAAATATTTTAAACCCATCATCATTATATCAAAATGCAATAAGATAGTCAAAGTTATGCAGCCCAACTACAAAAAAGTGAAGCCGATTTAAAAGTTAAACCTTATCCACAATTTTCCTGCACTTGGATGACTGGAGCTCGTGTTTGTTGTTGCGGGGGTTGAACATCACCTCAAATTGGCACTTCAGATGCTGCAGAGAGGGAAACAACAATAACCAGCACATAGGAACTGGGAAATCTCCAAAATCTGACCGTTAAAGACAATATGTAATAATCTGATTATCTGATTGTGTTGTTTCTTTTTGTCAGGCCATCACTGTAAATAAGAACTTGTTCTTAATGATCTGCCTGGTTAAATAAAGGTAAAATAAAAAAAGATATTTTGAAATAATACAAGACAGAACAGCATGAATGTAAATGTTGAGTGCAACGAGTACAGTCACTGTCACTTAATCTTTAGAAATGTGTGAAAAAAAAACATTGCTGGGTTGCACATAACTTTGTGAACACATACAATCGCACAATGTACCTTTTTCTCAGGACTGCAGCTGTTCAGGTCATGGTTTTCACGCTTCAGACACTTGGTTTTTCCCAGGACTGCATCAATTTTAAAGTTGATCTTGTTAGTGACCTAACAAGATTAGAGAACAGGGAGACAACCATTAGATGGCAGTGACATGGTGTGTTGCCCGCAACTTGCTTTGTGTCAGAAAGATGAATCGAACCTGTGCCTTAGCAGCGGAGATGGAAACCAACTTGAACAGCCTCTTGCTCTTGGAGTGAGTGTTGTGCATCTCCACAGCATATTGAGTCGCCTCCTGAACCTCAGCTGACTCCACACTCTTTTCAAACCAGCCGCCCAGGAGAGGCACTTTTTCTATGAGGAAATTCAACACACACAAAAGGTAAATTTCACACAATCGCATGGATATTGATGGGACAACTAATCAAGTGACCTGTTCTTGGTTATATAATAGATGACTAGAGAGGCAAAGAGCAATGCACTAAAATGCACACTTTCTCAATTCCAACTCAGCAAATACCGACACTCAGTCTGATACCAACGCACAGAGGAACCCTTTAGCATCTATATGCAACAAACCAGGCTTTCCAATCTAAATGTACATTATTATTAGTTGATCAGGGCAACTAAGATCGTGTAAAGCGTGAGAAAGTCCATATCGGGCTGGTGGGAGTGAATGTGGATGGGTCCAACAAACACAGGACTGTGTCCAGTCTAAAACCAAGTATGTGTTGCCTTATTTTGTCATGTCAGTCACATCAGTCGCTAGTCACTTGGTAGTCAAGTGAGTCGCTAGTCACTTGGTAGTCAAGTGAGTCGCTAGTCACCTGGTAGTCAAATGAGTCGCTAGTCATTCGGTAGTCACGTGAGTCGTTAGTCAAGTTAACATCTAGCATGATCTTTTCGTAAACCGAACTGCGAGCATGGTAAACTTCCTGTGAAGACGGGAGTTTGAAGAGATGCTATGCATGTGACAGGGCGAAACTGACAAGCTGTCAGTGACACGTCCAAAACTGTCACCAGAGGGGTCCCTTAAGTGTCAGAGTTTGAGCTCAGGGCCACTGACGAAGCGTCAGGATTGAGAATTGGTTATGTAAGGTAATGCCCACCCACGCAAATGCACTCATACACCTACTTGCACAATCTGGCACAATCAGTCAGTGTTATGTTTCTGTGTGGTCCCTTTGGGCTTTTTTTCTCCTTCATCCTGAAAATGTTGCTGTTTCAGTCCAGAACATCAGTCAAGGGCTTGGAAACGTTAAGACAACTAAATGCTGGATTCAGCCAGTTTTACTCGAACACTGCCAAACCGTTCACACTACTCTGCCAAACCAAGCCTTAATCATCCAAAAATATAAAGCAGGATTTCTCGAGGAAAGAGAAGGATAACTTAGATATACTGTGGTAGTTGCAGCTTCTGTACCTTGGGTGGCCCACGCAATCAAAATGATGATGGTTTGGTTTTTGTGGTGGTTAGCCACACCAATAACAGTCTAGTTCTATTGGGCTGACAATGTTGGTGGGTCTGCAGAGGATGAATCCACTGATTTCACTGATGTCTTGACTCCATGAGACTGATATGTATTCTTTTATTGAAATATCTTGACAACATTTAGATGAAATCCCATAGAATTTTTAAACGTTGGGTCTGAAGTTACCACCAAAGGCAGGTTCAAAGTTTTCCCTGACAAAGTGAAATGTCTCAACTACAGTAATAGATGGGTTTTACAGACATTTACAACTTTGGTGGTCTCCTGACATTTTCTCTGGCCCAATCAGGAAGCTAACTTTTGTGATTCGGAGTTAGATTTCTCAACAACTAGTATAGATAGCCATTCAATTTGGTACCCATATTCATGTCAGACTCAGGTCGAATTGTTCCAATTTTAGTGATTGTGGTGTGGTTCGACCTCGTGCCCGCTTCCCCCAAGGATCACAGACGCTGAGTATGCTTGCAAGGACTTTATTCCGTCCCTCACCCTCCCGTGCAACAACAACTTTCTCGCCGGCCGCTCGCTCTCCGCTTCCGGTTCCGGTCCTCCCTCCTCCTCCGCCTTCTTCGGCGTCCTTTTATGGGCTTTCCTCCAGCCCCGCCTGCACACACACACACACAGACACACACAACCACACACACCCCTCAGCCCAGGTGCGGCTCGTTGCCCTCATTGCCCGCACCTGTTCCCTGAGCCGCCCTTCTCTCTCCCCCCTTGCAGCTGCGCTTAACCACGCCCCTGCCCCACATACCCCCACCGCCCGACTTAGGCCGGGGAGCCACCGGCCTAGCCAACTCCCCCCCCACCCCCCCGGAGCGGGAGAGGAAGTCAGCCACAACCATCTGCGACCCCGGCCTATGGACCACCGTGAAATGAAAGGGCTGCATAGCCAGATACCACCGGGTGATCCGGGCGTTGGTATCCTTCATGCGGTGGAGCCACTGGAGCGGAGCATGGTCCGAACAGAGGGTGAACTGGCGCCCCAGGAGGTAGTACCGCAGGGAGTCGACCGCCCACCGGATCGCCAGGCACTCCTTTTCCACGGTGCTGTACCGTCCCTCCCGCTCTGAAAGCTTACGGCTGATGTACACAACGGGTCGGTCGACCCCCTCCACCTCCTGGGACAAAACGGCCCCCACCCCTCTGTCCGACGCGTCAGTCTGCAAAACAAAAGGGAGAGAGAAGTTAGGAGTGTGGAGCAGCGGCTCCCCGCAGAGGGCTTGCTTGACCGCCTCGAACGCCCGCCGGCACTGCTCCGTCCACTGGACCGGATCTGAAGCACCTTTACGGGTGAGGTCGGTCAAGGGGCTGGTCAGCTCCGCAAACCCGGGAATAAACCGCCTGTAGTAGCCCGCCAGCCCCAAGAACTGTCTCACCGCTTTTTTGGACTTGGGTGGCGGGCAGGCCGCAATCGCCGCCGTCTTGTCTACCTGGGGACGCACCTGCCCCCCCCCCAAGTGGTACCCCAGATACAGTACCTCCCTCCGTCCAATTGCACACTTCCCCGGGTTGGCGGTGAGGCCGGCCGCCCTCAGCGACTCCAGCACCGCGCCCACCTGCCGCACGTGCTCCGCCCACGTGGTACTATGGACGATCACATCGTCCAAGTAGGCGGCAGCGTACGCGGCATGCGGGCGCAGGACCTTGTCCATGAGTCGCTGAAACGTCGCCGGCGCCCCGAACAACCCGAAGGGAAGCATGGTAAACTGGAACAAGCCGTACGGAGTGGAGAAGGCCGTCTTTTCCTTGGCCTCTGGCGACAGGGGAATCTGCCAGTAGCCCTTGGTTAAATCCAGTGTGGTAAAGAAGCGCGCAGTGCCCAGCCGATCCAGGAGCTCGTCGACCCGGGGCATCGGGTAAGCGTCGAACCGTGACACCGCATTCACCCTACGGTAATCCACGCAGAACCGGATAGACCCGTCCTTCTTGACAACAAGAACTATGGGACTACACCAAGCGCTGTGGGACTCT
Source organism: Cottus gobio (assembly GCA_023566465.1). NCBI lineage: Eukaryota > Metazoa > Chordata > Actinopteri > Perciformes > Cottidae > Cottus > Cottus gobio. The sequence goes on from CM042237.1 coordinate 17,840,135, forward strand.
TCTATTACCCCCATCTCCAGCATTGCCTCCAACTCCCGCCGGACCACCTTCTTTTTGTGCTCCGGGAGCCGATAGGGCCGCAAACGTACCGTCACCCCTGGGGTGGTCTCGATTGGATGCACTATGAGGTCGGTGCGGCCCGGCCGGAGCGAGAACACGCCGGCAAAACGCTCCTGTAACCTGACTACGTCTGCTTGCTGGGCCGCAGAGAGGTGGGCTTCGCAACGGAGTGAGGCGGGGACTCCCGCTTTTGGCACCTCAGGCCCCAGCTCCTCCCTCTCCGAAACTGCGCACACCAGCGAAACAGACTCCGCCTCCTTCCACGCCTTCAGGAGGTTGAGGTGGTATATCTGCGGGCTCCCGCCCCGGTCTGACCGCGCCACCTCATAGTCGACCTCCCCGACCCGCCGTGTGACCACAAAGGGCCCTTGCCACTTGGCGAGGAGTTTGGAGCTGGAGGAAGGAAGCAACACAAGTACCTTGTCTCCCGGTGCGAATTGCCTCAGCTTAGACCCTCTGTCGTACAGGCGTTTCTGCCGCTCCTGGGCCTGGCGCAAATTCTCCCGTGACAGCCGACCCGAGGCGTGCAGCTTTGCGCGCAGGTCCAGGACGTGCTGAATCTCATTCCGACTGGTGCTCGGCCCCTCCTCCCAGTTTTCCTTAATCAGGTCGAGCACCCCCCGCGGCGTCCTGCCATACAGCAGTTCAAAGGGAGAAAATCCCAGGGAGGCCTGGGGAACCTCCCGCACTGCGAAACAAAAGAGAGTCAAGCCATTTATCCCAATTACGTTCATCATCGCTAATGAATTTACGGATCATGGTTTTCAGCGTCTTGTTGAACCGTTCCACCAGCCCATCGGTCTGGGGATGGTAGACACTGGTTCGCACAGACTTGATCCCCAGTAACTCGTAAAGCCCTCTCAGTGTGCGCGACATGAACGACGTGCCCTGGTCAGTCAGGATCTCCTTGGGGACCCCGACTCGGGAGATGACCTGGAACAGTGCCTGCGCAACACTCTTTGCCGAGATGTTGCGCAACGGCACTGCCTCCGGATATCGCGTTGCGTAGTCCACTAGGACCAACACAAAGCGATATCCGCGTGTGCTCCGGTGAAATGGCCCGATGAGGTCCATGCCCATTCTTTCGAATGGCACCTCCATCAACGGGAGCGGACGCAACGGCGCCCTCGGAACGGCCGGGGGATTCACCAACTGGCACTCCGGGCAGGACGCGCACCTGCGGCGCACATCCGCCCAGATCCCCGGCCAATAATATCGGGCCATGATCCGGTGCAATGTTTTATCATATCCCATGTGCCCAGCCATCGGGGCACAATGAGCCGCCTGGAAAATCATTTCCCGGCGGCTCTTCGGCACCAGTAATTGGGTGGTTTCTAGCCCGGTCTGGGTGTCACGGCACACCCGATAGAGCCGGTTTCTGATTACACAAAAATGGGGATATGTCCGCGTTGCGTCCGGGCCCAGCAGCTGACCATCAATGCTTATCACTTGGTCAAAGGCTGCCCGCAGGGTCTCATCCCGAGTCTGCTCGAGTGGAAAATCTTCCAGGGGGGAGATCTCGGGAGGCGTCGGCGCCGCCGCAGGCGGCTCCACCGGCTCCCCCCCCCTCTCGGCAGCGTCGGAGGGCCCTGCGTCGCCACTGAGCACCGCGCACATATCCCACTGCCCTGGCTGCCGTGAACGCACCTCTGTCACTTGTCCCATCAGACTACCAAACCCCGGCCAATCGGTCCCCAATATTAGAGGGTGCGTAAGGCGGGAGCTAACCGCGGCCTTGACTCTATGCTTCTTCCCCCTATAGCGAATTTCCACCGGGACTATGGGATACTCGTGAATATCCCCATGTACACACCTTATCCGTACCCGTGCAGCCTCCACCAATGCCCCGTGTCGAACCAGACTCTGGTGGATCATGGTCTGTGCACAACCTGAGTCCACCATCGCCTGATATGCACCCCCCTGGAGACTTACCGGAACGCGGTACGCCGCTCCTGGATCCGGGGAGAGGGCTGGAGACCCGGCCACCCGGACCACCTGCCCTACCTCCATCAAGGGGCAGTCCTGACGGATGTGTCCGGGCTGGCCGCACCTCCAGCACCCCTGCCCTGGCGGTGGAGGGACCCTCTGCGGGTTGGGAAGGCTGCGGACTGGGCCCTGTTCCCTGGCTCCGGCCGGGCCCTCCCCTGGCGGCGGGCTCGTCTCTGGGTACCGCGAGGCGGGCCCCGGCCACCTCCGTCTCGTCGCGGGGCTCGGTCGACCCGGTCCGTCGGGCCCCCCTTGCTTCCCTTTATCCGCCGGGTACACCGCCAGATGGGCCTCCGCCAGCCCCACTGCGGTGGCCACATCCTCGGGCCTGTGGCAGCGGACCCAGGAGGCGGTACGCGTCGGCAGCCCCTCCAGGAACTGCTCCAGGACGACCTTCTCCACCACCTGCGCCGCCCCACCGCCGTCGCCTGGGCGCAGCCACCGGCCCGCGGCGTCCCGGAGCACCTGGGCAAAGGCGAACGGCTTGTCGTCGGGCCCCAGCCTCGCCGCGCGGAATTGCCGCCGGTAGTCCTCCTCCGACAGCCCCAGCCGGTCGATGATGGCCTTACGAATGACGGCGTAGTCCCGCCGCGCCGCCGCCGGAAGACCCATGGCCGCCGTCAGCGCCTCGCCCGCCAGCACCGGAAGCAGCCGCACGGCCCACTCGCCCCTCGGCCACTCGCAGGCTGCCGCTGTCTCCTCGAAAGCGTCCAGGAACGCCCGGGCGTCGTCCCCCTCCGCCATCCGGTGCAGGGTCCCCATCGCCAGCGCGGCGCCCCCCGGCGCTCCGGGCCCCCGGAGAGAGATGCGGTCCAGGGTCGCCGTCTGCCGTTCCATCAGGTCCTGGATGGCCCCCAGGACGCGATGCGTCGTCTCGGTCTGCGCCCTCTGCATGTCCGCCAAGCCCGCCCAGGGCCACGATAGGCTGACCGGGCGCCTCCATGTTGCCTGCGTCGTCTCAGCACGAGTCACGTTGGGCGCCACTGTGGTGTGGTTCGACCTCGTGCCCGCTTCCCCCAAGGATCACAGACGCTGAGTATGCTTGCAAGGACTTTATTCCGTCCCTCACCCTCCCGTGCAACAACAACTTTCTCGCCGGCCGCTCGCTCTCCGCTTCCGGTTCCGGTCCTCCCTCCTCCTCCGCCTTCTTCGGCGTCCTTTTATGGGCTTTCCTCCAGCCCCGCCTGCACACACACACACACAGACACACACAACCACACACACCCCTCAGCCCAGGTGCGGCTCGTTGCCCTCATTGCCCGCACCTGTTCCCTGAGCCGCCTTTCTCTCTCCCCCCTTGCAGCTGCGCTTAACCACGCCCCTGCCCCACAGTGATGTTTTAATTTTTTATCTAGTTTAACATTTTAATGTAATTTAGTGCTGATTAGCAACGGTTAACTGCTAACATGCTAAACTAAGATGGTGTACGTGATGCTGAATGTAAACATTTTAGCATCTCCATTGTGAGCACACAGATAACATGTGTCATCATGGTATGTTGAATGATGGCATTCCTGTTCCTGCTGCCATCTAACTTGCTGCAAGTTCCAGGCCCACCCTTTCAAGCACACTAGTTCATTTAGTCGTCAATATTGTGGCGTCTGCTGTACATAATCATAATATATATAGATATAGATGTTTAAATGATAATACAAAATAGTTCATGTTTTATCCTGATGAGCATTTACAATATACGCCAAGTACAAATCTGAGCCAACCAGAATGTCTCTCTGCTCAGTAAAAAACATTTCAGGAACAGAAGCCATGCGCTGATGTTGAACAAATCTGGTGAATTGGTATTGAGTGGCCCTGATGGATTATTGTTCACTACACGCCCAAACCAAACTCCATTCTGCCAAGGTAAATAGCATCTGACCAATGATGCCTTTCTCTGACTGCTGTCTAAGCCAGGCCTCTCTGACTCACTGTACCCAACCACACAGCAGTGGAGTCACTGTTTACAGACCGAGTACATGCGCACACCAGTTACTGTGTTCTGTCACGCAGGTCCACACTGTGCCATTTTCTTTTGAATTGTTGGAAATCATTTAAGGCTTAATTGCTTTATTGCTGTCACTGATGCCTTCATTAGCCGAGGCAATCTGCCCATACAAGAGTTCAATTATTATTTTTATTTGAAGATTTGTATTAGAAATGACAAATGGACAAAGTAAAATAACTAGTGTACAAATGTTTTGTTTGACTGGTTTTTCCATTGCTGGTTGGGACTTCATACAGTAGCTGTACTATCCTGTCATTCAAGCTATTCAACTGTATGCACATAGGACAAAGTTGTTTTTGTTTGTTGTGTTATCATGCACTCTTCTCAAACTGTAAAGAATCTCAATGACTCTTGGTTATATTTCCTTTGTGCAAAATTCAAGCGACAAGATTTTTTTAATTATTATTTTTTTTTCATTTTTAAAACTGTCCACACAACAGATTTTCATTAAGCACAACAAAGTTTCAACATTTTCTGTTTCCTAGCATTTCAGTCTCCATGGGCAATTGACATCTTAACATTAATTAATTAAGGTCACCAATGCCAATGGATCACAAGAATAGAGGTATAAATATGAAGTGTAAAAATCAGGGTAATGCTATCAGGAAAGTATAAGTAGTTACAGTAGAGCTTTAAATATACCTATCCTCTTAATAATCACATTTGTTTTGAGAAAAGAAAGTTGCCATTAGTCTATTTATTGTTATTTCACGCAAAGGCTTCTGTATCAATTGTGCTTTCTGAAAATGAAATCAAGCTTTATTCTCTATCTCATGATATTCTTTAGTCTGGCTAGCCTCTATGTAACTCCCCTTACTCCCCCTTCTTATCTGTATCAGCACGTACTTGTTGGGATGACTTCCTCCACGGGCTGATCTCCCAAACACAGCTGGATGGCTGACAGACATATCACCACTGCCAACAGGAGGGCCATCTCTACGTATCGACCACCACCAAACTGGAATCTTCACAGGAGGAGGACTGAAGAACGGATCCCCACAAAAAAACAAGGCGTCAGATGAGCAGAACCACTTGCCAAGTCAACTCACATACGTCTTGCAGCGCGGTCCGCAGAGAAAGCAGTGCAACGACAACAAAAAGAGGCTCACGCTGAAGATGGTTATTGATTAAAAAAAAACTTTAAAATACAGCAATAGAGCAAGAACGTGCAAAAAATGACAGATATGGAAAAGGCTACAACTCTTTACCTCTCTGATATTAATGAAAAAAACAGGACTTGCTGTAGCGACAGTGAGCCAGACTGAGAGAAATAATGCCAGTGAGGGAGAGAGAAAGAATTGAGAATGTCGTCAGGGAATGGCATAGGCTGTTCAGCATTTAAGCTCTGGCATGTTAACAAACCAATGTAGACCACACCCCCCTGCTGCCTGGCAATTACGTCATGCAGGGATTTAACAACCATCAGCGGCTTTGGTGTGTGTGTGTGTGTGTGTGCGTGTGGGTGTGTGTGTCTCTGTGCTCTTTGTGTGTTTACATTCACGTGTGTGTGTTATGTGGGTCTGTGGCTTGCCAGTGCAGTGTGTCTATGTGTGAATGTGAGCCTGCATACACGAGGCACTTCTGTGTGAACTCTGACTCAAACTGGCAGTGAGTCACTGGGCACAGCAGAGGTTATTTCTAAAGTGCACCAACACGGGGGACCAGTATATTTGTTATCATGTGATAAAGGGTTTAAGCTATTCTGACGACGGGTGAATAAATGCACGAGCGTCAGCGAGAGTGGAATTAATGAGCTCCAGTATCCACAGGTGTGGGTGACTGATGGAAGGACTTTTTTTTTTCAACCTGCATTTTTTCTAATGCCCATCAGAGGTCGACTCCTCTGGCTGGCGAAATAACTCAGATTGTAAGGAAGTCTATAAGAAAATGACTCTTTCTTGATTTATTCCCTCAGAAACATTGTAAACATGAGTTTGTGTCTCAATCTTTAGTTTCAAGTCTTCTTCAATACAGCATGATGTTCATTTAGTAAATGATTGTCCATTTAGGGTCAAACAGACCATAAAGCAGGGGATGCTTTATACCTTGTGATTGATAGTTGTCCGGGGTGGAGAGTTGTCTGAGTATTTTTATTAGAACTTTAACCCTTTCACAGTGTGTTTCCAGTTCATGAAAGTTGTAACCATTTTGGTTGCCTAAAAATGTCTTGCATTTGGTTGTGCTAAGCTCCACCCGCTCAAGTCACTTCTGGTTAAAAAAAAAAAAAAAAGATACAATTAAATTAAAATGTATTCTGATTGTATGCCAGAGTATGGGAAAGGGACACTGTACTCTTATCAGCAAAACACTGGTCAAAATAATGGTATTATATAATCTGTATTGTTTGGGCAGAAGACCTCCACAGTAAACTGACAAACCGAAAGCAATGATATATTATTTTCTCATGAAGTTCTCAAGCTGCGTATTTAGGCATCCAGCAGACACAGAGCAATACAAGGGTTCATTTGGAGATGAGTTTCAGCTGTTTTGGTCTCCACCAACCACTGAGAAAAATGTAAGCCAGGGGTGGCTCGCTACTTGTTTCCCATCAACTCTCTTCTCTCACTATTGATTAAAAAAGACATGAAATGGTGAAACATTAAATAAATAGTCAGCAATTTATCAGGTATTTGCTTTGATGATCCACTTCTTTCACCAGCTTTGTCTGTCACTTGTTTTGTGCGGGTCAGGTAGCGTCATTGGGTCCATTTGAGCCTTGATGATAGCGGCAAGAGCCAAACCAAGAAAATGAGCTCAAAGAAGCTAAAATAGGAAAACCTGCCTTTTACAGTCATGGGACAAATAATAAATAAGCAGCACAATAATGTATTCATACCAACAACCTTATGCACCAATAAACACACTGTGATGTCGTATGGGCTAAATGAGGTGGAAGCACTCATCACCTACTTTTATTTATAAAAGCCACAGTAGTTTTTTTATTTTTTATTTCATGAAACTTTCCACTCTCTCAGCTCTCAGTTTTCAAGTCTTGAATGTGGCCATTGTTAGCAGCATGAATCATTCTGTGTTTGTCTGCTGGTTGGCAGGATCCAGACCTATCAACAGATTTTTATGAAGCACTGACTGGGTAATAAAAGAGCTTCCAGGTCCGGCATGTTAACTAGCTGACGTTCAGACTCATCCATTTCAAATAGTTGAAGACCGAAAACCCAACATCAGTCCTGACGCAGTGCGTTTGCCACGGTTTGGCCTCATGTGTGTGATGCGTCAGACCGCCCAGCAGGGGGGAGCAGCGCCGCGTCACACAACGCAACAGGTGGCGTCTGCTCATGCTCCAGAGACAGCAGTCTTTGATCACAGAGGAGCTTGAATATTATGAGTAGGGCTGCAACAACGAATCGATAAAATCCGATTATTAAAAGCGTTGGCAACGAATTTCATTATCGATTCGTTGTGTCGCGCGATTATTACGCCACTCAATAAGTCACGGGGATGTTTGAGTATGAAAAAGAAAGTTGAGTTGAGCGCGGAGCAGAGCGGAGGTTGAGGAGAGACCAGCTGTGACTGTAACGTTGACTGAAACACATCGCGGAGGTAAGGCCGTTCAACTGCACAGGAGCAGCTCAAACCGGGCAGCGGCAGCTAGTAGAGGCACTTCCGGTTGAGGCTCCGGTGCCGCGGCAGCTAGTAGAGGCACTTCCGGTTGAGGCTCCGGTGCCGCGGCTAGTCGGCAGCTTGTGTTCCGTTTTGAAGTGATGACGTAACGTCCCTCCAGCAGCTCTTCTGCTGCTTACTCGTTATTAGCTTGACAAGTTAGCGTTAGCTCGTAAGAACAATGTGTCTGAACAAAGGGAGTGAGAGAGAGAGTGTGTGTGCGCGCGCGTCTGAGAGTGTGCGTCTGTGAGTGTTTGAATGAGTGAGTGTGTGTGTGTGTGCGCGTCTGTTAGTGTGAGTGTGTGTGTGCGCGCGCGTCTGTGAGTGTGCGTGTGTTTGTATGTGTGTGCGTCTGTTAGTGTTTGAGTGTGTGTGTGTGTGTGTGCGCGCGCGCGCGTCTGTGAGTGTGTGGGTTTGTATGTGTGTGCGTCTGTGAGAGTTTGAGTGTGTATCTGAATGTAGTGTAGAGAACCAGTTCTGACGTTCAAACAAATCCTGTTAAGTTTTCTGATTAGTATTTTTCTTTATTTTATAAGTTATTTATTGTTCTGACAGCTCAGGTTCCTTTAAACAAAATGTTGTGCAAAATGTTTTGTGCACTTTATTTAATAAAAGCCTATATATTTGGCAGATATAAAGCATACATGTGTATGTTTGTGTTAGTCCATTATTTTGTATTATTATTATTACTTTAACAGCTCAGGGATGTTAAAGGAGCAACCTGTTTGTGCACTTTCTGAAGATTTTTGCACTGTCAGTTCTGTTTTTGAATAAAGGGTTGGAAAGTAATGCTTTTTTGTTTTTTATCCGATTCATCGATTAATCGAAAAAATAATCGATAGATTAATCGATTATTAAAATAATCGTTAGTTGCAGCCCTAATTATGAGCAAACATAAGCAATCATTTGATGAAAATAATGTCCTATACAAGCGGTGACACATACAAGTTAATTCTCTTCAATGGTCACTGTGTCTACGTGGGGCACTATGCAAACTAGTCAGCTCAGGATTTGGTGGCAGGTGGAAGTAAAAGCTGCATAAACAGAGATATCTAAATGACAGCTATAGAAAAAAAAGAAAAAACCTGACAGCTCTCACAGAGGAAGCAGAGATAAAGAAGGGGGGGGGGGCAGACTGACATATTCGCACTTTTGGCAGATGGTCAGGCAGATATAGGCAGACAAAACAAGCAGCCGTCCAACAAGCAGCTGTCCAACAACTCCACTTGCAAAAGATTTGAATTACTATTCTATGAGAAATGTACAACACAAATCGTTGCAGAAGACAGGCGGACAGACAAAGTCCTCTTCCAGGCTGATCGCTGCTCCCTAATGAGACGAACTGTAACTCTTTCAAGCCACGACTGGCAGATCAGGGTCAACAAGTGGGTGGCTGGATTTACTCGGATTGTAAATCCCCACACACATACACACACACATTATACTTTCAACGGAATAATTGACGTCGGTGTTGTTTTCGGTGCCAACAGGCCACCGTTTTCAAATTGTTCTTGTTCAGTCTGTCCAGGTTAAAGGTCAAAGTGACTCCACAGATAAACAGCTCCACGAACAGAGCAATTTGTTACTAAAAGGTCACTAAAGAGAAGACACACACTTGCAGAGTCACATGCACTTGTGTGATTGTCTCATCTAAGACTAAACTCCTCAGTGTCGATTGTGTGCGAGGTTGTGAGGCTGTGGTGTGCTCTGACTGGGTTTATTTTTTCCAAACCACCATTTGCATTCATATGGGGGTGGGGGGTAGACCAATTTACGCCCCGCTAAAGCAAAGAGCATTGGAACCATTAATGGATTTGAAGTATTTTTTGTGTGTGCCACCACATAACAGGTGACTTACATAATAAGTAAATAAATTAATAAATTAACAAATAAATATATCAGGGTCTCATGGCGTAGGTGTCACAGTTCAGCCCACTAAATTGATTAAAACCTGAAAAGCAGACTAGTTAAATCGCTGGCACTTCTAGGTAAACCCACTGCATACAAAGTTTTCTTGTTTCGTACATTCACATCCCAATGAACTAAAACGACACTCAATAATATTATCTTTTGTTTAAAGTTTTACATTCTTGCTTTTTGCTAGAAAAACCAATAACATTCCAATGAAAAGTGATTCAAATATAAACCTTCATAATCCTGCAGGAGACCCGTATTTCCATGCCACATTCCTTCGACCTCAGACCTGGGATCAGTGCTGATAGCTCAACTTCCCATAATCCTCCAACAGTTCGGGACCCGCCCACTAAACCGGGTGATTGACAGCCGGCTCCTCCAACCAGGCGGCGGCTGACTTTGTCTGGCCTCCTCCCCTCCTCCTTGTCCGACTTCGTTGCTCTCGTGCCCCGCTAGTCCGTCCTGGAGAGCAGAAGAACAACTCGACGGAAAGTCCCAACTATGGAAGGCGACAACATCATAATAATGCCTGTTTGACTCGGGGACATTTTACAAGGTATGTTTGGTTGTTTCTAACTGTGGAGGAGGGAAGTTGCGGCTCGTAGGCTGCGCGTGACGGGGGTGGAGGGGGAGCGAAAAGTTTATCCACCTCGCGCCCCGGGACAAGTCTACTCCAATGTTGTTCACAGTGGGATGTGTCATGCTGCTAGCTTGCATGTTGGCCCCGTTTTAACTTGTGGGGCACTCTGATTTTGGGGTTTAAAATTAATTGATTTTTTTTTTTTTTAGAAAGACAGCAGCAGCAAATGCAGAGTATTCAATAATATTTTTTCTGGCTATACTTTAGAAATAATTTAAATTTAAATAAATAAAAAAAAAACGCCTTCGGACTCCTGGCTTAAGTGTGGTTTCATGAGCTGTATGTTAACATGCACACTACTCTTTCTGTAAGGAAAGTAAGACCAGCACATGGAAAGCACTGATGATGATGCATTGCCTTGTTTTGCTTCTGGCGCTCAGACTCCAAGCACACAGTGGACTCCTTGGCAGTGTGCAGATGAAAAGCATTGACATCGTGAATCATCCAAAGCCACTTGTTGATGTGATAAACAACATTCTGCATCATCCGGCTCTTTCCTTTTTGTATATTCATTAACACAAAATAGTTCCGGTTGGGGCAAAGGTTAATGCTTCGAGTCCGGGATCAGAAACTACACAAACACAGACAGACGGTTAGAGAGAGACGGAGACAACGGGACGGGGGTCTCGCTGCAGATGTGCATTCCTGCAGCCAGTGGAGTGATCAAGCCTTTAAATAGAGCTCAACAGGAATGCAAACAGACCGAGCAGAAAGACAAAGCCTTGGGGGAAGAGGAGGAGAGGGGTGGGGCGGTTGTTTCGGGAGTAGGAGAGGGAAGGTAGGTGGCAGTGGAGGAGACGAGGCTGCGAGTTCGGTACCCTCAGAAATAATCCAGTGTGTTGCTCACACCAATGTGAAGTCGAATGCGGGTCACAGTTCACGTGACGAAGGGAGGACACCGCCCTTGAAGGTACCGGAAAACGTCAAGGTCAAGTAGCAATTTTAAACGTGGGACATGTTCCCACCTTACATTGCATGCTGCGTGCATGTAAGCGGCCGAATTTGAGCCATGTCCATGAAAGTGACGGCGAGCATGATGGCGACCGTGCACGTTTGTCACGGCCGGTCTGCGATGCTGCTGAGTACTGAAAGGAGATTCTCACTCATCCAATGCGTTGAAACTTGTTTTTAAAGTTTTGAGTCATTTAGTTGGTGGTTGTTAAATATGAGTCAGGGGATTTGTGATGTATGAGTGTAATTATGAATGAAAGCCAAGCTACGATTGTTTGTCTTTTAGCGTCCTTTAGCATGTGGCTTTTGTAAGTATCAGAAATAAGGCGTAAAAGTAATGCCTGTATTTTTTCTTTTCTTATTCATACTTTCACCAAATACTTTAACACATTTTTGTCCAGAAATTGATCCATCCTTGGAAAACTGCCTGGCCAATCACAGCAGAGCATTCGCCTGTTCCGACCAGGGTCCGAAAACTATCCGGGTCTGCTCCGGTGACTGATTTTCTTCATTGTCAGGCTGATTTTATTAATTTCGAGCGAGTCTAACGTTGTGTAATAGTGACACTTGTTAACCGGAGAGGCGTTAAAGGACCGGTGTTCCTTCATTGTCTTCTGACTCAAGCGCCAGCTGATGTGGTGGTGCACTTTTCACATTGTGATCTGTATGTTTTTCGCTTCCATCTTTATCTTTTTTAACTGTTTTCACTGCTGAATCAGTCCCACATTGCAGATTTAAAAAAAGAAATCCTTCAAACTAACATTGTCGATTCTGTGCTGACTTTTTCTGAAATCGTTTTTTATTTTTTTTATTTTTATGTATTGAATATAAAAAAATATGATTGAATATGGGCCGTTAGTGACAGTGTGAGCTACCACGGTCACCCTTTCACTCCATGCTGCTTTAAATGGGGTTTAAATGGGCTCAGGCTGTTGTTGGTTCGATCAGTACAGATGAGTCAATCAGTGATCGGATGGTGCTTTTGGTTGTCTTTTGTAGAATTGTCCCTGTGACATTTGGCAGTTTGACTGGGATCGGCCCGATCACGAGCGACTGGATTGACCAATTTCGACTGTCCCGCTGTTTGCCGGCAAGTCGGCTCGTCGCTGTTGGTTGCTGAAGAGATGACGGGCAAAAGTTCACATTCGCCAACTGTATATAGCTTTCCATTCACCAATTAAAACCAATGTTCCTCCCGCACTCCCACGTGACAGAAAAACAGACACAGTGTGTCCCCCCAGAGTGGCTTCAGGCCAGGGTGTCCCAGAGTTTTCTCCATCTCTTGTTCATTTCTTTGTTTTAAAATACAATTCAGCTAATTGGACTCGGTGACGATCTGATTGTGGTTTCGTCACTGTGTGCTCTGTGGAGCCGGACGCCTGGCCGCTCCCATGCAGTATCTCTTCTCAATTGCATCAGTGTTTGCTGTTTTCACGGATTTCTCGTCGCAGACTGGGTGGTCCGGAGCCAGGGTGACACTTCCTGCTTTCAACCTCTCCGGCTCGCTTTAAAATCCTGCGCAGCAGAAGATCGGCTCTTCCGCTCTCTCGGGTCTCCTCACCGCTCTGAAAGTAAATGTACACAGAGTAAGAAAAAGGAAGCGCCTCGCTGTTTGCCTCTGGAAGGTAACCAATGGGTTCCCTGGTCGTCTGTGTCTATAAAAGGAAAACTGGAGTGTATTTTTGCTCTTTAAACACTGTGACCAAAAACACCTGTAAAAAGATCATTTAGAAATACATGACTGCGAACAAATGTGCTCTTTGGACTCCGGGATATCCAGAAGAGGAAGGGAAGGTGCTCAGATCTTAACGTTATTTAGATCGGCAGGAATATTGATTTTGGATTCCTCAAAACAGGTAGGCCTATTAATAAATAAATGAACAATGAAACAACAACATTTTTTACAATTTATTATAATTTGTTAACGTACAAAATACAGTTAATATGATCTCCTTTGCCACCAAAAAAATCCTCATCGAAACTCTCCTGGTGGGCTTTTTCCACTGTTCCAACAATCACCAACTCAAAAAAGAAAAAATATTCACCACGTTAGATGTGACAAGAAGAGCTGCCATGCGCTCCTCACAAACCAATCAGACTCCATCAGACAAAAGACTCTACCTCGCCAATTAAGACAATGTCGGGCTGCTGAGGTAAAAAAACAAAACATCAAGTTTACTTGCGTATTTTCCCTGATTCCAAATCAGGAATGTGCAGTGTGCGCAGAGGATACACATGCATCCTTGGAAGTCTTGGAACAGAGAACTTTCTCTAAAGTTCTCGGCAGAACTTTGACGGGATATGATGACGTAGTGTCCTTGATATTCATGCGTTAACTGCAGTGAAGTCAAAGGGGGAAGACGTAGCTCAGAGAATAACACTTACTGTAAGATGACGGCAGCGAGCCAGACGAATAGAAGAAACACAGAGCACTTATCAAGAGTTTACCAGTCGTTCCAGTTAAATGTGGGAATCATTTTTGAGGAATTGCTCTCAAGTATCGGCATGATCAATCAAATGAAGGCTCAGCTAGAGACAGGGATTTGACCTACACTTGCCCCCGTTGTTCCATCACACTCCTTACATTTGTCACATTGGACCAAAATTACTCTTTTTTTCCTTCTTTTGCGGTTTGATAAATACAGACCTACAACAATTTACTCATTCTATTCTTCAGTTTACTTTTTAACGACAGGCTCAGCTCAGTTAAATCCACCTTCAAACACCTCATTCTAGTAAGAGAAAGGTACCGTTATTCAGCTCGGCTCTTGCTTCGCCCGATTCCCCCGCAGACAGCTCTCACTGGCAGTCCAGTCTCTAGCTCTAGCTCGGGGCCAAAAACCACATACGCACACACACACACACAACGTGCACGCAAGTATGCGAAGGGCTCGAACAGACTCAATGCGTGCACATACAGTACACTTGCACAGGCAAACTCGAGGAGATCTCGTACTTTTTATGCATGTGTGTGCGCTCACTCCTCCCATAATGACGCGCGTGCACATGGAGCTAAACTCAGTCCAAGCCGCCGTAATGTGCTCTCCACACTCATATTTCACTAGTCACACACAGAGGGCCCATGGCAATCAACTTTTAAATTAGAGAGAAAGCTGCTCCAAGAACTCGAGCGCTGCTTGCCAGGTCCAAGGCCACGCTGTTTCTCATTGTGAGACGGGGGAGGGAGACTGGGAGAGCCAGCTCTTGATATTAAACCAACTCTGAGGGGCCCAGCTCGGGGTATTCTCTTCTCCTCTTGTGCTGCTGTTTGCGCACTTTATCCCCACTCATACTTACCAGGCGCCATGCACAATGGTTTGGCCTGGGAGTTCTGGCTCGTTCGCCTCTCGTGCTACTATGATCGCTGCATTTCTTTGCTGCAGTTCAAAACCGAGCCAAGCCACAAGGCCGATCTACTTAAGAAAGAGCTTGGCGTCGCGGGTTGGACCTGCGGCTCCTGTTCGAGATCAACCGACCAGTAAGGACAGCGATAGTGTGCTGATAGTGAAAGTGTAATATTGGAAAATGTTTTTTTTTTTTCCAACCAAGGGGAAAAAAGTGAAAAGCTTCTGCCAGCTCTACAAGACAACTCCCTGTGTGATGGCTGGGTGATGGTTGAATTTAATGGCAGCTCTGCAGAGAAACCCTATACTCGCTCCTTGATGTATCCAAACTGATGCCAAACATCTGAAGTTTGCTGCATCTGTTTTAAATAGAAGAACTATTTTTGCCAGCAGCCTCCATTATTTTTTTTTACTCTGGAAACATGTGAGATTATAATGGCTAGCCACTAAAGCCTTTAAAAGAACTATTGGATACACTAGAAATTCAACAAACAGTTGCAGATCACAACCGACTGAACGCTTCATCTGCTCGCGCCTCCTTTTCAAAAACTGCGGTAACGCAAGCCGACGAGTGCAAAGCCGCGGTGACGCCGCCTGCCTTGAGGCCATCTTTAACATTATAACAGTACTTTAGGCGCCGGGGAAGTCACGCAGTGGTTGGCGGTGCCGCGGCAGACTCACGTTACCGCAGCTTCACGGGTGCGTCGGACAAGTCAGCGTTTGGTTTGAGCTGCTGGAAACCTGTCGGTGCAACGCGGCAGACTCGGTGAAGAGGACCCGCTCCCTAGTGAGCGAACAAAAACACAACGGTCCTCAGTTCAAGGGGATTATACCCGGTTGAAAACAGAGTAATGAATATTATGTACACACTATATGGAGTTTTACTTTCATAACACACGTGTAGCGGTTTTGTACTCTCCTTGGCGTTGTTTAGTTTTTTCTTTTTACGAAGCACACTCGGAAGTGGATTGGTTCAAACCAGCCGTTTATTTAAATCAGACAGCTCCCGTAGCCGTACTGGCAAAACAACAAATACACACAGACATTAGTTTCCTCATGGCCAACTTGTAGAACCAGCTCCGGCACACGGAGGCAACGTGCTGTGGACTGGGCCGAGTATACGGGTTGCACCACTTAAGTCTGCAGGGGGCCCAGCAAAGGGCGCTAATATCACACAGCACGCTAGTCTCCGTAAGTAAATGATAATAATAGTAAAAAATAGACAGTGATGGCAAGTGGAATCATCAACTCCGTTACACACGGAACAAACAACCAAAAGGGGCGACCGTGGCTCAGTGGTTAGCAAGTCAGTCTTTCAATCAGAGGGTCGGTGGTTCGATCCCCGGCTCCGGCAGTCTGTGTCGCTGTGTCCTTAACCCTAATTGCTCACCGTTGCTGTGTCTACGGTCTACTGTATATCATGTAAGTCGCTTTGGATAAAAGCGTCAGCTAAATGAAATGTAATGTAATGTAAAAAAGGCCGAGCACACGTTAATATTAAAAACCTAACTGTTAACAAATTGCAAGCGTGTTACGAAACAAGACATCTTAATATGGACGTATGATTCTGATTTCTACACGCATTGGAGTCACCAACTCCTTTCTCCTTTTTATATCACTCCTATAACAGCAATGTTTCTACCTGTTTGCTGCATAAATATTATCTTGGGCACTACAGTTTGAGGACAAAAGGAAGTCAACATGGCTGCAAGTTGGAGTAGTGGTGTAGTTTTTTACTTTTCAACACCTGGTTTTACATCCGTGTCTCTCGCCTAAGGTACCGCCACAACAGCGGTAAGGGAGGAAGCTGCTGGAGTATCGGGTTTCCAACCGTGCTCACGCAAGTGGTTAATTTTTGAACAGGATGAGCCAAGTTAAAACTGTGGTATTCATCTTTCTCCGACCTTGGCCTCATCTTGAGCAAACATTTCAGCTCAGTAGAGGTATTTACTGTAAGTTTCATGGCTCCTGCAAGATTGGTATTTTAACAGTTCACATTTGCAAAAGACTTTCCGATCAGTATAATGGAAGCCAAGGATCAGAACACTCCACTGTCTGCACAAGTTGTGCTGCATGGAGCTCACTCGCTCTTGTAAATGTACTACTGCTGACGTTGCGTCGCATGCTCGGAAAATTCCCCCTGAAAGATAAACATGAAGAATGTGCTTCCTTCCTATGCAAACGTGATTTATGATCCTTTCTCTGGACCTCTACAGGCCTTGGACTGCAGGAAACTATAATGTTTTCCACTATGCTCGCAGAGGAAGATGTACCATATTGCTGTGAGGTTCTTATGTGTGTTTTGACTGTAACCAACACACCTCAAAAAATAGAAAAGAAGGAACACATGTGTATGCAATTTGCTGTGCATGTTTGACGTGTCGCTGCAATCCTGCCAGAGAAAGCAGCAACTATTCGGTTAGCTGTATATTCTGTATCGACTCCGTCCAGCGTGTTCCTGTGAAAACACAGCTAACTGGGGAGTTATCAGAGCTTGGAAGAATATTTAGTTTGCTCTGGAACAACTCTCTCCGGTATGAGATTTCTACCTCCAGATCTGGAGTGGTTACTTTCCTAACCAGCATGGTGGATTTTACGAGCCGCCGTGGCTAACTTAAATGTGCTGACATCTTTGGCCGCTCCCATCAGGTGTTCACATCGCTTCCAGGTCGCTGGCAACCTGGAAATGTTCCATGTGGGATCCAGACGTAAAATGAAAGCAGAACTTCAGCTGAGCATTCAGATCCACCATCTTGTTATTGGGAAAGGCTCATCAAATGCGTTAACGCTCTATTCGCCGCCTCAGTGGGTTTCGTTTTCCGAAGCAGTGAAGAAATCTGTCCGTCTTCAGGACTTAAAGAAAAAGCAGTATGCAAAGCATCCCAAAAAGAGAGAGATAGAATAGGAGAGAGAATAGATACTTATCTATGAACTGGAGAAGCATATGTTGCAATATTCACAAGTTGGTCACAGTGTATAATCTAGTTTACACGGGGGCCTGCTGGGATCAATAAATTGGATAAACCAACGTTGCAAAAGCCTCGAGGACTGAGGGTTGATTGCTCGCCGTGGGAGGAGTTTCGGTCCGAGACGGGGCTCCATGGGTGATTGCTAGGGCTGTGCTGAATAGCTTCAAGCTCCATTCATAATGTTGGTATCCAAATTATCATCATTATTAATAACTTGCAGAAACATTGTGTGTTGACCTTTTTTAATCTGCTCTTCTCCCCATAACACACAATCCTAACCTGTAACCTAACCCTAGCCTTAAACCAAATCTTCACCCTTAAATGTAATCATTCACGTTAAAGCAGGGGTCTCAAACTCAACTTACCTGGGGGCCGCTGGAGGTAGAGTCTGGGTGAGGCTGGGCCGCATCAAGTATTCCACAAAAACGTACAACTGATCCAATCTTCTCGATCTTCATTAACAGTTCAGAACATGAACGGTTCTTCAGAACATGAACGGGTTCTTCAGAACATGAACGGTTCTTCAGAACATGGGCTCTTGCCTAGTCCTTGCTGCCAGAGACCTGGCAGCGCTTCCTCTCACACAGCTGAGCCACATTTGGCTTGAGGGAGGAAGCAGTTGAGACCCTCAGTATGGCTTGAAGATGCTAATCAGTAAGTTTGGACCTGTACTTTGACTTATTAAAGTTCATGGTGGAGAAGAGCTTTTCACACAGATATGTGCTCCCGGAAAGGCACATGGTCCGCTTGAACATCCTGGAAAGCTCAGGGAAGGTGGGGGGCAATTCGCTCAAAAATTGTCCAAGCTTGTCTGCTTTTCCACTCACCTCCCTGAACTTGGCCTTGAGTTCAGAATTGCACTGCCGGTCAATGAGCTCCATTTGAAGCACAGGAGGAGCATCTTGCACATCGAAGGAGAAGGGGTCAGCAAAAATAAGAAAAGTGGCTCTGTGTCTCTTGAAGTCTGCAAACCTGTGATTAAATTCCTCCTGTAGCTTTATAATGGCATCAGCATACTTCTCACCACTGAATGGTGTGCCTACATCCATGAGTGCCTTGCATGCTGGGAAATGGCAGAGGTTTGTCTGAGAGAGCTGGGCTTTCCATAACACAAGTTTTGTGGAGAATGCTCTTACGTTGTCATAGACAGCACTGACGAGCTGCCCCTGGCCTTGCAACTTCTTGTTCAGTACTTTCAACTCCTGTGTGATGTCAACAAGAAAAGCTAAGTCCATGAGCCATTTGGGATCATTGAGCACAGGAACAGCCATCCCATCCTTCTCCATGAAGGCTTTCACTTCTGCTCTCAACTCAAAAAACCTCTTCAAGACCCCTGCTGAGCCAACGTACCTCGGTGAAGTAGAGCACATCCTCATATGCTGACTCTATTTCCTCCAAAAAGGTGCTTTAAGCCCCTGGATCTGATATGGTTGATGCATTTCACAACAACAGACATTACATTGTCAAACTTCAGGCATTTGCTGCAAAGGGCCTGCTGATGGATAATGCAGTGCAGAGCAATGGCCTCCTCCACACCCTCCTCTTCCAGTTTTCTTTGAACAAGTACCACCAGTCCATTTCTCCTTCCTGTCATTGATGGCGCTCCGTCGGTTGTTATTCCAGCAAACCTCTTCCATGGTAAACCGGCATCCACAATGGCATCAGAGTTGGCGGAATATCTCCTGAGCGGTGCTCTGGCCATGCATTGGAATCACTGTGAGCAACTCCTCCATCACTTCAAAATTGTTGTCAACACCACGGACATAAATTGCGAGCTGCGCAGTGTCAGTGATGTCTGTGCTCTCATCAAGAGCGACAGAGTATGCATGGAAATGTTTGGCTTTCTCACGCAGTTGATCATATATGTTGCCTGACAGGTCAGAAATTCGCTCTGCCACTGTGTTGGCTGAAAGGCTGATGTTGCTAAACTGACTCTTCTTTTCCGGACAGACTATACTTGCAGCCTGTAACATACACTGTTTGATGAACTTGCCTTCTTTGAATGGCTTTCCCGCCTTAGCAATCATCTCATTCACCACGTAGCTAGCTTCGACTGCCGCATCACTCTCTTTGCTTGCTTTCTTTAAAAAATCTTGTCGCCTCAGTAGACATGTTTTAAGATTGCCGACCCGGTCCTCTCTCTCATCTCCCTGGTATTTTGTATACTCATCAGCATGTCTAGTGGAGTAATGACATCTGATGTTGTACTCCTTGTGCACCGCAACGTTCTCTGTGCATATAAGACACGTCGGGGTGCCCCTGTGCTCAACAAAAAAATATTCCATCTCCCACTTTTCCTGAAATTGTCTCTGCTCGTCGCCGACCTTTCTCTTTCCGGCAGGTTTTGAGAAAGACATCACTGGGTCTGGGTGACAGGATATATTTTCCTTCCACTTGGTGTCACTCCGGAATCACGTTTCAACCGATTGACTAACGTTGCTCAGTGTTTCCCCCAGGTTTACCGCCTTGGGGGGGGGGGGGGGGTCTCACGGAGATCGTCTCTTGGCAAGGTGACAAGAATCGGCGAGTATTGCATGCGCAAGCGTAAAGAATTATAAAAATAATAATAATATTCATAAATTATACAAATTGTCAATATTTGTGTTTTTGCGATATGGAATATACCCAGTAATATTAGTAAAAATAGGATATCTGCGCAAAATATATGCTTTTCCTGCACATCCTCTCCGCCTGTGCACGTCTCAACTGCACCCGTGCACTGCGCCGCTTCGTGTGCCCGTCTTGGGCCAGATCGCTTTGGCCCCAAAATAGGCGGGATTACAAGCAGTTTAGCCAATTGTTGATTAAAGATTAGGGCTGCAACAACGAATCGATAAAATCGATAAAATTTGATTATTAAAAGCGTTGGTAACGAATTTCATTATGGATTCGTTTTGTCGCGCGATTATTACGCCACTCAATAAGTCACGGAGATGTTTGAGTATGAAAAGTAAAGTTGAGTTGAGCGCGGAGCAGAGCGGAGGTCGAGGAGAGACCAGCTGAGACCGTAACGTTGACTGAAACACATCGCGGAGGCAAGGCCGTTCAACAGGCAGCTAGTAGAGGCACTTCCGGTTGAGGCTCCGGTGCCGCGGCTAGTCGGCAGGTTGTGTTCCGTTTTGAAGTGAAGACGTAACGTCCCTCCAGCAGCTTTCTGCTGTTTACTCGTTATTAGCTTGACAAGTTAGCGTTAGCTCGTAAGAACAATGTGTCTGAACAAAGGGAGTGAGAGAGAGTGTGTGCGCGCGCGTCTGTGAGTGTTTGAGTGAGTGAGTGTGTGCGCATCTGTGAGTGTGTGTTTGTATGTGTGTGCGTCTGAGTGGCGTGCGTCTGTGCGTGTTTGAGTGTGCGTGTGTGTGTGCGCGCGTCTGTGGGTTTGTATGTGTGTGCGTCTGTGAGAGTTTGAGTGTGTATCTGAGTGTAGTGTAGAGAACCAGTTCTGACGTTCAAACAAATCCTGTTAAGTTTTCTGATTAGTATTTTCCTTTATTTTGTATAAGTTATTTATTGTTCTGACAGCTCAGGTCCCTTTAAACAAAATGTTGTGCAAAATGTTTTGTGCACTTTATTTAATAAAAGCCTATATATTTGGCAGATATAAAGCATACATGTGTATGTTTGTGTTAGTCTATTATTTTTTTAATTATTATTACTTTAACAGCTCAGGGATGTTCAAGGAGCAACCTGTTTGTGCACTTTCTGAATATTTTTGCACCGTCAGTTCTGTTTTTGAATAAAGGGTTGGAAAGTAATGCTTTTTTGTTTTTTATCCGATTCATCGATTAATCGAAAAAATAATCGACAGATTAATCGATTATTAAAATAATCGTTAGTTGCAGCCCTATTAAAGATAGAAATGAGTGATATACAATTTAGCCAATCAGCGTCCTAAAAAACGTGCAGCGCGTTCCCGTCTCTTGTTCTCGTCAGGGGCGGGGCTAGTCTCTTGTGTGAGGCGCCACTATAACGACACCACGACAATGGCGAGGTCGACTGCGAGCACTGATCTTCCAAGAAAACCAAACCCTAACTCGGTAAAAGCTCTCCTCCAAGACCCGTTTGAAAGAAGAACAACTGGTCCCAGATCAGCCTGAGCTCAGCATAAGACAACAGACTGGCCTGAAAAGGAAGCAGCATCTGAATGGCTACACCAGGACGGTTTGGCTAAGCTAGCTGCTGGATGCAGCTTTTTGAATCGACGGGGACAGATCCAGCATGGACAGATACGGGAGTACGGGACATGAAGCACTTGGAGAAAAATGAAGACAACATGAGAACACCAGGACACATGGATAACTCCATCAAGCTAGCACAGCAGGCTAAGTGAACATCGCTACCCAGCTGGACGACGGACACAGGATTGCGGTGAAGAAACACAATGTGGCGGTAAATAAAAACGGGCACACTTTATCCAAAATAATTGATTGTGTGAAGTTTTGTGGGGCTTTTGAGTTTTGCACTACGAGACCTCCCTAGACGCTGTACTGAGGGAGCACCGTGACACAGCCAGCGTTTTTAAAGGCACGTCAAAGTGACGGCATGCTGTCGGTTATTATATGATATGTAAAACCCAATGTGTGTTCTGGCTTTAGAAACGGGTTGTGAGTCAATGTTGTTGTTTTTGTTGCGTGCTTTTTGTCTGCCTTATGCTACATTCATCTGGTTTCCTGTTTTAAGATGAGATGCTTTTATTTTGAAGGCGGCTCGCGGAGTTAACAAGGAAGTCTCATTGTGCGCAGATTGAATGGCGAAAGCTACGGAAAATATATTAAAAATGTTTATACAAATAGAAACAGTAACGGTATTAGCACTCCCCCGAAGAGGCACACGGTTAGTTAAAGTTGTTATAAATGTAATTAAGTTTTACGTAAATTAGCATAAGTGTTGGCTCTGTGTCTGTATGCTATTAATGCAAACAAGGAGTAAACAAACAAATATCGTTTTTGTCCCTTTGTACTCAGCTCTTACGTTGGTTTCTGGAATGTATAAATACATGTGTCAAAGTGTTGGAATAAATGTAAAATATTTAACTGCAAAGTAGTAATGCGTGATACGTTTTTTTTTGCATTGACTCATACGGGATGTTTTCTGAAATTGATTAGATGGCCCTACCAAAAAAAACATCCACCACCTGCCACTGTCTTGAAATAAAAGAATTCTGCATTTGCTCTTGCTGCAGTCACCTGTCGCCCCAGTTTGAGAAATACTGACTTAAAGGAAACATGGTGTTCATTTATTTTAATGACAACCACAAAGTGTGCACGTTTTGCTGCTGCAGTGTATTTTTCGGGGCTTTTGGAAGAACATTTCCAGAGCCTCTCGTGTGTGTGTGTGTGTGTGTGTGTGTGTGTGTGTGTGTGTGTGTGTGTGTGTGTGTGTGAGAGAATCGCGCAATGACTCGGCAAAAAGGTGCGTGTGAGAATAACGCACGGGCCGCACTAACACTCATCTTTGATGTCAAGTAGGGGGCCACAAAATATCGTCCCGCGGGCTGCAATTGGCCCGCGGGCCGCGAGTTTGACACCCATGCGTTAAAGGGACGTGTATCTTATCCCCAATGTGTTCCCTAAAGGAAGGCGAGTCCCCACAATATGACTGCGTGATCACATTTATGTCCCCACAAGAATGGTAAAAACCCGGTGACTCTTTTACTCGCACCTGTATTAATGAGGCGGTCTATCTAACGCCGTCATACATCCCATTTATATAACCACAATAACCCAAAATAAGACTCATGTTGTTACTTTTCTTTTTGATACTCTACATGAAGCATAGAGAAAGTCAGAGAAAAAGCACAAAATACATAACAGGACCATTATTGCTGCCGTGATATCGCCCCGGCCTATTTTCTCTCGGATGTGTGGATTCTGTGAAGTGCATATCAGTGCTCATTGGTGCCAAAACAAGTACTTTCACAATACCAAAGGCAAACTGTGTTGGAAACGGCACGCAGTAATCCCCAAAGTGTAGCTCGTAAGCTGCTGCCAGGTTAGGAAACACTGAATCACGTGTGTTCAGGCTCCGGAGACATCAGCAGCGCCGGCTTTGAGACAGAAAGGCAGCGGCACGGTTAACCCGAGACAGCGTGAGGCTTCCGTCCCTGAGGCCTGGAGAGATGCTCTAGAGTTGACCGAGAATGAGCCATTGGCTTTACGGTGGCAGGTTCTGACTCCCTCAAAAACCAACAAGTGGATGAAAGGAGACATTTCCTGGTGAATAATGTATGTGGGCCTTTTGTGTAAGTTCATCTAAAATTACACACCTCTACTGTGAGCGTGTGGGCATCTTGCATGAGCAAACAAATCTGACAAAGGCGCCTTGCCACCACTGTCCAGAAGGTGAATATTCAGTTTTGTATATGCAGGCATATATGCAGACCATATTATTTATTTACTTGTATTATTTGAATGCAGTAGCAATTGCATTGGCGCGTGTATTTTGGAGACGAAAGGTTGACCCTACAGTTGATCTGAAAGAAGTAATTGATAATATGATATGATATACAGCAACTGTTCGGATTATTCGTTTTCCTCCTTTTTCTTGCAAAAATGTCGCTGGTTCTAGTTTCTTCAGTGGGACAGCCTGATGCTGTTGTTCGTCATACGTGAGCATACATTTTTGGGATTCTGACCCGTCGGTCGGATCAAACAGCACATTTCAATGTGTGAACTTTCCTTTTTAGAAAACATATCTGTCCTCTCTTTTTCTCACATTGTACGAACAAATTGATCAATACCAAAAATATTTGTTAGTTGCAGCCCTTCTCTTTTAGAATGAGACATTTTGATGCATTGTCAGTGTTTTTTTTCTTTTTAGAGTTGTCCCTGGGGGGGCGGTAATTGTTTAAAATTGTTTGATACAGATACCTATTTGATATTGAAGAGACCTTTTTGTTTTAATTTTTGATGAATGAGAACTTCATGGCCTAATTGGTGGACCAACTATATTTCTATAAATGACCACGTCTTAGGATATAAAAACATTTTTTATGTAAACATTCAGTTTTCTTGAAAGAACAGCACATTGTGTGAGACAGTATTAATTTATTGCAAAACCCACATAACAAGAAAATGACCCACCTTGTTCTACCGCCCCACCAAATTCTGTTTTCACATTGAACACCCCGAGTTTCTTCAACCAAGTATCAGATACTTTTCCAAATATGTTTCGGTCACCTTTTGGAAAAGCATATCAGACTTTTAAATTCAGCTCTCGACAAAAGAGTTCCAGCTGAATGGATAGAAGGTAACGGTGGGTGGGCGAGGGCTTTTAGAGTCTACCCCTTGTTGGAAAATGTCGCCACTCGTCACTTTGGATGAAAGCCCCTCGTAGCGCCGTGCGGTCCGCTCGACAAGGCGGCTATTTTTACTACACTGGTCGTGCATTATTGATAGACTTGTCTGTTTAAATATGTGTCGGTTATGATGTGGCACAATGTCTCTGGGGTGTGTGTGTGTGTGTGTGTGTGTGTGTGCCTTTGACATCATTCTGTTGGAACGTCTATAAAAGATTAGTGTGACCCTGCTTCTATGGCGCACTTCTTTCAGTTTTGTTTCTTCCTTGTTCACTCTTGATCCCCCCCCCTTCCCCTGCTGTGTTTGTTGTCTTTATGGTGTGTTGGCAGTCTTAGGGAGGATAAATAGGGTGTTATCGAGCATGGGGATTATATCTGATCTGGCAGGCGGCTGACAGAGACAAGCAAGAGCGAAGCAGAGAACACTAGCTATGTGGTTCCCCGGCAAGTTTACACTGCAGCTTACAGGTGTCCACATACTCTTCTCTTTTTTTACTGACTCCCGAGAAAGCTTGGAAGGTAATAACATGCGAGGAGCTGGCCTACATGGAGGTCAATGGTTTTTGTGAGAAAACCTGCAAATCTGTATACACAATGATGGGTGGAAAGATGTAGTAGATATGAAATAAAATCTGAATACTATTGACATGATAGCAGCTGATGTAAAGGGGGCCTATTTTGGTCAGCCGGTCCACGTACTTCTTTCTAGGGATGCACCGATACCGATACCGGTATCGGTGGTCGATACTGCGTTAAATACTCGTACTCGCATCGGTTTCAATGGCCGATACCAAGAACCGATACTCACTCAACAGTATTTCACTACAACAAACTGGTCGCGCTTTGTGGAGAAGCAACCCCGTGGCGGAGCCGGAGACACTCTTCTCTGTCTCAACTGTCTCAACAGTCTCAACTTCTGAGCAGCCAATCACGCTATCCAAGTTGTTTTGCCGTCCAATCAGATGGCCAGTTTGTCTCAACAGCAGAATCTGGAGCCGCCATCTTGGATCCTCGCTACGCAGCGCTCACTTCTTTCAATAGACAGGAGAAAAGTGAGACGCGAGTACAATACAAGACTTTATCGATATTGTGCTTATTAACCGGTGTTGCATACGTGTGTATGACATATTAGTGCTCATATTAGTGCTCTTGTTAGTGGCTGACAGCCCCGGAGTTACTTGTAATCAGTCCGTCCCAACGCGACGCAAATGTTTCGCGCGACCAGATTACATGTAAAGTCTATGCACAGACGCGTGTGGTGGCGACAGACGCAAATTTACGCCGGCGGCACGTTAGACGCGAGAGTTGAAATTTTCCATATTTAATACATCTATAATTGAGAAGCTCTGCGCGTCATCACCGCCGTCCTGCCGGTTTGAATCAAACGGCTGCTGATCCACCTGAAGTAGCGCTGGCAGCGGCCTCATTCAGACGCTGTTGTGCGGCTACGGATGATATTATTGTAGCCGAGTGTCTGTTGTGTGTCTATATTTGTAATTCTAATAAAATGAAAACACGCTGCAGGGTAACTTGAACCACTTTTTTATCTCCTTCACACACGTATATCCCACAATTCCACTCTTTTCCTTTCCGTTTCTCCCTCCACAATAAAAGCACCGGAAACATAACTTGGAACACAGCTTCCTATATAATTGCTCGATACCTAATATTATCGCTTACATTATGAACCCGGACACGGGGGCGTTTTATGGTCCGACATTAGAGGGACTTCCACAAGAAGTTTAAAGCTTGGGATAGCCTTCTGTTAATTTTGTACTATAGGCTTGACATAATCTGCAGAGGATAAAATAAAATCTGCCTCCAAATTAATTGCACTTTCATGGAGACCAAATCTAAGAAGTATCGGTATCTGTACTCGGTATCGGCAAGTACACAAATAAAAATATCGGTATCGTATCGGTTTGTAAAAAATGGTATCGTTGCATCCCTACTTCTTTCCCGGGACTCAGTCAGAGATCCATTGTATAGAATTCTTCTAAATAAAAAAGTGTGCTTCTCTAGATTAAAAAAAAAAAAATGTTGTATGCATTTTCAAGTAGGTTGTTCTTTGTTAGATTAGAAACGCCCAAAGAAAGGTTAATGTCATAACGATAAATTGCTCAACACTTGAGCTGGTTGCAGTCGATCGAGCTCCGAGCTCTCTATCAAATCCACCTTGTGGAGCGAAGTTGGATAAATATGGCAACGTCTGCAAGCTGCAGTTTGTTGGAATTGTGTTCCTGCTAAACCAAATGCTCTTTTGAAGACAGCTTTATTGCCGCTGTTCTGGTTGGCTGCAATGAGTCAAGCAGGCAGAGTTGACGTTCTAAAACAAAGCTCGGCGCTAGAAAGAAATGGTGAATCTCGAACCTTGGTTTTGTTTCGCCTGGTGTTAAACACAGAGTGGTGATTTTATTATTATTGTCAATCATTTAGTGTCATTCAAGAGGTATGGTTTGCAGCATGAAGTTATGCAGTGGGAACCTCCCTAACATATTAAATGAAATGCCACATTAGCAAAATGGTGAAGGAGAAGAAGGCCTGTGTTCCGTGTGAGATAACCGTACTTGAGGACCACATGGAGCCTGTTCAGTTAAATGCTTTTTGAATAAAAGCCCCCCCTAGTCAACATTAGGCTAATGTGTCAGCTAACAATCCACAGGTTCATAGCAATGGCATGAGAGGAAGCGGTGCGTTTCCATCCACCTGTCTTCAAATCTTGCATGAAGAAAGATCACGATAAAGGATTCGGAGCATAAGGAGCCGACTATGTTCAACACGCTGTACCTGACAGACGTTATTTTAGTCATGGAGTACAACTAATGTGTAAAAGCTAGTGAAGATTGTGTAGTGTTTTTTTCCTATCTCTGAAAAAGCTCCCTCCCTCTGACACTGCCTTTGATCTCGAGCGGTAATCGGTCTCCTGGGATCGAGAGAAAGAGACACACACAGGACATACACACAGGAGTGTGTACTTGAAATCAACAACTTTGAAACTAAATCATGGCGGTGCACTGTGAATCTCCCCTCCTATCATCCTCGCTATCTCAAACAGACCGGTGTCGGGTGGCCCGGCTGTTTGAGGCGCCAGGTCCCGCACAGCAGAGCCACAGCTCTCTCTCTCTCTCTTTTTCTCTCCCTTTTTCTCTCCATCGTTCCTGCATCCGGCCTCCAGCAGGTAATTCGACGGTAATGAGGTTGTTGATGATTTTGTTCTTGCAGAGCCTTAATTTACTTACCATGCTGCACGTCTTCGTCCGACTGTGCACAAGATGAGCTTTTTGAGCGTTTTGCCTCGGCTTGACGTCTAAAGGTGTGTCTGCCTGACTGAATAGGCCTACTGTAGACCCTACAGTGTACACCACAGCTCAACTGTGTGTGTGTGTGTGTGTGTGTGTTTTGGGCTGTTTGCTTTGCTGTGTGATCTTTTTTGCCTGATCCAGTCATAGAGAGTTTGATTCAGCTTGATGTCTAAATCAAACCCCCTAAACAGATTTTTATTTTTTTCTTATTTTTTTCCGCTTTTTATTGGTGGTTTACGGTTAATGTTTGGAATGATATGTGTGGCAGCCCACCAATGCTGGCTTGTATAACACCTTTTTTTTTTCTTGTTTCGAGTGCACAGGTCTGCATCTGCACAAAAATACTGAAAGCAATAAAAGTAAGGTGTGCATTACACATTTAGTCCAGATGTTAATTGAGTTAATCCAGCTGTGACCCCTCACTGGTCTGTTCAGCGCTCATGCACATTTCATCCCATTTATAAATACATATTAAAGGATTTTCCTCTCAATTTTTATTTCATTACTCAATCTGCAATGAATAAAAAAAAACAAATCCCAAAATGGCGAGTGCAGGGTTCAACCAGAACAGATCACTTGGAGCACATGATGCAAATTCATCGACTTCTTTTTTTCTTTGGAAAAGGTGGAATACGTGACAAACCCGAACTGAAAACACAACAGCACAGGATGTGCCAAAGAACTAATCTGCAGGATTTCTTTTTTGTGCTCACTAGTTTTTATTGGTATTTTTATTTTGTTTCCTTCTCTCATTAGTATGGTTTGTTCTGTGGTCTGTCTCAGAATCCACTTCACCCACCTGAATTTCGATTTCGCCGTCTTGTTTTGTTGCCAGCGGACACAAGTGGCACGAGAGGGCGGAGCCAGGCACAGCCAAATGCTGAATTTTTAGGGTGACCAAAAGTTTTTTTTTGCATCCAGAAGACTTGAAAGAATGCAAGTTCTGTTCAGAACCAGACGTCGTTCACATGATGTGAATGATTTTCAGGGACCAGTTAATGTTCCCTTTGTATACATTTGTATATATTTGTTTATGTGAAACTGTGGATTGCGTTGAGATTATTCAGCATCTCTGTGTCTGTCTTTCTTCTTGCCTCGCTTCCAGCAGCGGTTCTGAACGGTCAGACAGACGGCAGACTTTTATTTCTGGTCTCAGCGTTGTTTCTCCCCCTCTGGTTTGGAGGGTGCTGTGACTGGAGGTTGGACTTACTGTCCCACTGTGCCCTTGAGTCTACAATGGAAGTACATTAAACACACAATTGTTTAACCCCCCCGCCCGCCTTCCCTCTCCTTCCCTCATCTCTTCTTTCGCTCTGTTTTTTTGTGTTGGGGAAAAAAAATCTCTGTAGGTTATTATCTCTTATTTTTTCCCATTATGTTACCCACTAAACCAGGGGTGGGCAAACTTTTTGGCTCAGGGGCCACATTGACTTTTAAAATTAGACAGACGGGCCGGGCCAGTATCAGATGGATAGAGAGTGTTTGTGTGAACCAATATACATTATAAATAAAAGCCAATAACTAAAAAGTAAAGAGAACTTACATTACTTACTAACGAATATAACTTAAATGACTCAGCTTTTTTGTTTAACTTGCTGGCTAAGTCTTCGTCAATTAGTTATACACGCCGAGTCACTGTCCTGCGTGATAAACTACATTTTTCGAATTTGTTTTTGCTCTCTGGACACAAGAGACCTGTTGCAGAGGGGCTCCATGCAGGAAGCTGGCAGGAGGCTGGCAGGCAGAACCTTATATGTCACATGAGCGCGCAGGGCGGCGCAGTCCCGTGGGTCTGATGTGCGTTCGTTATGCCGTATAAAACGGACCATGTCTCCGTGGCGCGCTGGCCTGTGGGGGAGGGGTGGAGGTGAGCAGCGCAGACAGCAGCAGCTGGACTCGCAGCCTGATGCGCTGCAGAAAGCACGGCACGTAAAGACCGCTGTAACGCTTCTCCGTTCCCGACTTGAGTTAAGAAACATCGATGCTGGTCTTTTGCCGTCATCGTGCTTCGGAAAAACGCCCAACGGGCCAGATCCGGCCCGCGGGCCGTAGTTTGCCCACCCTTGGTCTAGACTCTAGAATTTGCTGCGGGCCAATAAAAACTGACCCGCGGGCCGCAGTTGGCCCGCGGGCCGTAGTTTGGACACCCCTGCACTAAACCCTGTTAAGTTCAATCTTTGGGCGGTTGTGTGAAGAGAAGTCCCAGATGCAGAAAATTATAATAAAAATTGATTTAATAAAAAGATGATGAACAGCATTTCAAAATGAATCACACTAATAACTACACAATATATACAAAATATATCCCATGGGAGAGAGATATCCCATAAGACAGAGATCCAGTGCCCCCCCCCCCCCCCCCCCCCCCACCGGACAGCAGATCCATACATACCTGCCCGGCAGAAGGCACCCAGAGATCTGCTGATGTTCTCACAATGTCTCAGCTTTGCCAGGTTTGGGGTCAGCCCCCCTTCCTCTGGCTAGCCTCTCTTCCAGTCCATTGATTGGACAAGACCTCGTCCTCTTAGGTGTTGGTCAACCCAAACCCCCTCTCGCATAAACAACAGTACTCAGGACTTCAATCAACCCCCATCAGGGACATTCCTGAGCACGTCCTCCTTATCTGCTCCAATCTTCAGGCTGCGTAACTGTTTGTGGGCTCCTGATGTTTTCAGGATTCCTTCCACAATCACTCAATACATTCCATAATTCTAATTAATACATTTGTGTAGTACATACAGTGTCATCCATTCAATATTTGATAATCCATACAGAGTTATTTATTTGTCTTGACCCTCCAATGTAAACTCTCTAGCTCTCACTAGGAGCACTAAAAAGCATTATTTTCTAACAACCCTCTCTCTCTCTCTCTCTCTCTCTCTCTCTCTCTCTCTCTCTCTCTCTCTCTCTCTCTCTCTCTCTCTCTCTCCTTCTCTACCACTTTCTCTCAGCGTGTTAGGACAGTCGGCAGTAGTAATGGAGAAAGGATAGAGTTCCCAGCAGAGTGACGCATCGCTCGAGCGAACGGGGTTTGTGTGTGTGGGTGGGTTTGGGTGGTAGGGGGCGGGTTTCCTATGTTGTGTAGTATATATGTGTGTGTGTGTGTGTGTGCGCGCTTATAACATGTTTGTTATTTGGGTGTATACGTTTCCCATGTTTCCTTCCTGCTGAACACATTGTGAAAGCTCCTTAGCCGTCAAAGGTCATCTGTCAGTGAAAGTCCAACATGCATAAACTCTGACATGAAGGGAACGTCTTTGGCTTCACTACCACACTTTAGTGCTACTTATTGTTATTTTTACAATTATTAGACTCATCAAAAATGCCACAATTTGTGTGTATCTTCAAGGACAGCTTTTTTTTAAACACAATAATAAAAATAAAAAAAATAAAAAGATACATTTGGTCTGCTCTGCCTGTATCTATGTAGCTATCAGGTGTGTGTGTGTGTGTGTGTGTGTGTGTGTGTGTGTGTGTGTGTGTGTGTGTGTGTGTGTGTGTGTGTGTGTGTGTGTGTGTGTGTGTGTGTGTGTGTGTGTGTGTGTGTGTGTGTGTGTGTGTGTGTGTGTGTGTGTGTGTGTGTGTGTGTGTGTGTGTGTGTGTGTGTGTGTGTGTGTGTGTGTGTAAGGCCTTGCTCGATAACACAGAGCCGATGTGGGTGGGTGTATGTTTAAAGAGCCTGTCATTGGCTCACACAGAACAGATGTTTGTTGGGCCACCACCACCATCATCACCCTCCTCTTCTGGCTAACAGAAGATCCAAACTGTTCTGCTACACTTCAGACGCTAAACCAAACACGGCATACAGTAGACCCCCGAAACGAGAGCGAGGGGTTGGGGCCGCGTGATTGGTCGGAGCACGGTGCCAGGCGCATTGGCAGACGTTTAGGTCAGTATGCAGATGGCTGGGGAGTCTTAACTTAGACAATATCGCTTTGGAATTTTCCAAACCAAAGTAATAAAGTGCTGCGGTTTTGTGGTAATATTCTGGTACTGCCAGCTGACTCCAGTTGAACGTGGTCCAAACAGTCTAACACGGTTTAACACAGTTTAACACAGCCATGTTCCAGTTGAATTTGTTTGTTTGAAAAGTTTCCTGTCCTCTTTCCTCACAAGAAAACCAGAGCTTGTAAACGAACGTCACCAGAACATTTGCTTTCTGTTGCTGTTAACGGTTGTATTCTGAATCAACCCTGCTTTTTTGTTTGTAGGGAGAACTCAAAAATGTCTTGTGGGCAGAATAACAGTCACAATGCCTTAAATCCTAAAAACAAAGTTCAATTTATTTTATAAAATTGGAAAAGTCTATATATACAACATCTCTCCATGTGTCCACGAGTGTTCCCAATGTTGTGGTAAATAAATAAATATATATATATATATATATATATATATATATATATATATATATATATAAGAATTTAGATGAGACATGTAGAATAAAAGGTTTGTGATGAAATATCACAATTTTAAGCTCTGTTTTTGGCTGCTTTTTCTGACTGATGCGTTCTTCACACATGATGGGTTCAAGGACCGTCAGAAAGATGAAAAAAGTATAGTAATAGTAGTAGCAGTAAGTAGTAGTAATACTTGTGCCTAGAATAAATATATAAGTCACAATAATAATGTTTTGACCTGTTATTGGCGTCCATAACGCATGTTGGTTGTAAAAAACATGGAGGTGCACGTCATTCACCGCAGAGCTGTTCAAAGCACCGTCTGGCTTTCAAACGTTGTGACGCACACCGAAGCATGCCGTTGGCGTAGCGCCGCACCACTGGAGGACGGCTTGTTGTCCAGGGGAACATCTGTTTGGCCACTCCGTTCTGCGGTGCTCAGGCTCTCTCTCAGTTGACAGCCGCCGAACTGGAACAAAATGTCTCATCTCATAGGAGTGATTATAAACGCTGGTTTACCGAGCAAAAGAGAAGTCAGGACATGCCACAGGGAGGGAAACTACAAAACCTTCTCTTTAGGTCACATAAATGATATCAGCTCTGGAGAGAAAACCCTCTTTCTGCAATTTGTAAAAAAAGGACATATTTACTACCTTGTGAACATTATCATGTGGACCGTGCTCGCTATGCCTGTTCTTACGGCACCAATGCATAAAGCAGGGGATGCATTAGGGCGGGGCTTACTGTGATTCACAGGTCTCTACCAGAGCTGTACGCCCTTACTCCTGATACGGTCACTGCAAAAAGCCAAGATGGCGACGGCCTAACCGCAGAACTTGAGGCTTCAAACCAGACAGGTGGCGTCCCGGTGACCACGCCCACTTCTTACTCACAGTCCACGGCTAATTCACAGAGAACATGAACACACCGTCTAATTTGGAAATGTCAGTGTGCTGCAACGCCCCGAGTATTTTGTGCACTCAAATCCTGGCCCCTGGTTTGCATTAAGCTCACGGCGCTGGTCGCCATGGCGCCTCCTGTCATCATCGAGCTCCCCGCCCTCAGCAGTGTGTGAGACAAACAGCCAACACCTGCTGCGTGCAGATTGGCCGTCAGTGGCTGTCAATCTAATGCAGCTCCCACTTGATCTCTTCCTTCTCCATCATCACGTCCAGTGTTTCTCAGTGACGGATAACTCGTCCTCTCTATTTAATAAGTCACCAGATATACTCACGTTTCCTGCAGAGGAAACAGGAATTACACAGAAGATTCTGTTGCTGCGTGACCGACGGGCTCGGCCCAAGAACATTCGATATCAGCTAAACTTACTAAACAACGTGTGCTTCCTTGTTTCCTGGCCAAGACAGTGGCTGAACCAGAGTTATATAGTTCTTAGACCTGCGCTTATCTATTTTGTTGTAAAATAGCACAATAAAAGAGTGACACATTTCACCCACGATTGCAGTGGTGTTTTAAATTTAAAAAACTTTTTATGCTGGAATGTCAATAATGTTTGTTGTAAACGAGTAAACCGATGAATCAGTTATCAACATTGTTGATTCATTTCCCAACAGTTGACTGATTTTCATCCTTCTGGCTTTGGATTCTTACTCATCAAACCACTTCATTAGACCGCATGTGTACAGTCGCAGTGTATTACGCCAGCCATGGATATTATTGAGCAAGCCATAAGTGAGTGGTTCAAAGTGTGAAATAACTACACGTTTTATTCTTTATACCCAAAACACATTGGAGTCAAAGTTCTTACAAAATTGGTGCTTGTCAGACTCTTGGCAGAGTAATAAACCATTTGTGTTAATTATTGTGACCGACTGTTGAACTAATAACTGACATAAAATAACATGTCCTCGAATGTATGGAGATGACTCACACGCGCCTACATAGTGATGCACTACCTGAAAAAGTTGTGCTGAATAATATTACTAAATAAATACTTTAGGGTACTACGTGTGTGCGTGCGTGTGCACAAGGGCAAAAGTGTGCAAGTGTGTTTTTTTCAGTTAAGGATTCAACCCATTATGCATTTCAGCATTTGTTTACATGTAAAGTTGGCGTCAGTACAAACTTGTGTGAGTGTGGTCTTCATCTAACTGTGTGTGTGTGTAGTGTGTAGTGTGTGTTTGCATGTGTGTGAATAGCTGGCATATGGTAGCCATCTTGCCCTGGCGGCCGAGTTGGAGGAAATTCCTGCGTTGAAGAGCTAAAGCCAAGATGCTGCCGCCACGCACACACACACACACTCACTCTCACAGAGTACAGGTTTGTGATACGCGTGCCAAAGACGCACACACAATTCTATTTGTACTTTTTGAAAGGACTAACAAGATGATGGAAACTATGTTTTGCCGTGATGAGCCAGCGTTCTGATTGCTTCTCATGCGATTAGTTCCTTGGAGTATTCACTCACCCTTTCTGTCCGTCTCCCCCACTCACGCCTCACACACACACACGCATGCACAAACAAATGCGCACTCTGGCCTTGGTCTGTCGGTTGGCTGGGCGCTATCTCTGTGCACACATGGCAGCCATTACTCCATGTGTGTTTAGGCCTGGGCAAAAAGCTGGAAGTAAGCCCAGCGGCTCGGCCAGCCGCTAGATCGCACCGTCAAGGTCCAGATTCTGTACACGGCCTGTTTCCCAGCATTCAGTGTAAACCGGGGCTGGAGGTCTTACAGCCTGCCGGTCTTCTATTTATCAGGGTTAGAGCGGTTAGAGAAATCCAACCTGATGTATTCTTCCTAGCGGTGCTTGTGTGGCAGGGGGCTTAAAGTGAATGTATTTGAATTCGATGCTGTTTCTATCTCAAATGTCTTCGACCTGTGTCTGTGCCGCTCCCCCTGGCTGCCCAGATGTTACCACCACTGTGCTGCCCTACCCCGGTTATCGCCTTTTCTTATCTTCCTCGGGAACACAACGTCTAATTTTTTTTATCCACTTGGCCACTTCTTTATCCTCACTCCTGTCCACATCAGCTGATTTTGATTCCAGAGCCCCACTCGACCTTTCTCGGCCTCTGCCCCACTGGCTGCTGGGAACTTTTGCAATTGCATAACTTTTCTCTTGGCCCAGTCGTGTCTTTCGCCACACCACAGGCCTCAAACAACCAAATGTAAGAATTTATTCAAAATGTATATATATATATATATATATATATATATTAAATATATGTCTTTGAGCAAATACATCAATAGAAATGTATGTGAATATTAACGGACAAATGGAAGAATGTGTGTTTTGGACAAAGTCAGAAATGTGGCCTCTATGTGTTTTTCATCTTTGCTCCTTTTTCTCATCTGTTAACACCTTTTTTTTCTTCTTTTCCACAAGATGATTAGCATGTGGCCCAGGCCGGTGCTGCAGAGTAACACATCTCAATGAGGCGCAAAGAGGGAAAAACACGAAGGGCATTCAGAATTAAAATCACTCAACAAAAAAAATAAAATAAGAAAGGTAATGTGCACCAGTCAGACGGATATTGGCGTTGAGTATCGTCAGGGAAACGGGGCGTGAAAGAGATGGAAGGATAGATATACGTAGAGAGAGAGAGTAGAGGCAGAACGCTATTTTCATCCACCGCCATCTGTGGCTTTACAATTGAGGCTTATCACACATTTATTGTTATTTTTTTGTTTCTGTTTTTAATACAGGAAGAAATAAAAAGCTCCCAATATGGCTGGCACTACAGTTGCCAGTAACATTTGAAGAATAAACGATCATATTTCTGCCCGTGAATCAATATCCCCGAGTCGTCACCCTTCACACATGTTCCGCAGGCCCCCAATCAACACAAACACATCAGTCAGCGGTTTTATCACCTGGAGAAGGTCAGACGGGACAGGGTGACCAGTGGTTGCTGGGGCGACCCGGGTAAACACCAGAGCCCCACACACACACACACACCATCCTGGCTTGACCTCCCTTTGTTGATGTTGGTTTACACGCACGCGAGTCCCTTTAGGTTCTAGACGATCACTCAACATGCCATCGTTTCCTTCTCATTACTTGTGACACGTACACACACACACACACACACACACACACACTGATGATCAGCTTGTGCAGGCGGTGGGTGAATTGGACCATCAGTCTTTGTTAATCTTTAATCCATGACAAACTCTTATGTCCTGTCCTCATGAACAGGATATCCTGTTATAATTTGTTATGTCACCGGACAGTGTGCGTGTGCATGTGTGTGTGCAGGACACAGACTTCCAATATTGCCTTCAGAGATGTTTGTGTGTATTTTTTATTTATTAGCCGTATGTCCTGCATTTTAGCTCCACATTCGGCCCATCTGTTTGCTTTACCATTACATTGGAGCCGCCTCCTTTCTTCTGCCCCCTCCTCCCCCTCTTCACTCTTTCATTCCTCTTTTTTCTGTCTCTTCTTGCTGCCTTTGCTTCTTCTCTTGTGAAGCTGACTGAATGTGCAGTGACATGCCACAGTGTGAGTGACTCACTGTGTGGGATTATGCTGCCACAGAGGACTGGTTTACAAAAAAACTAAAATGAAAAGAAAAAAAAGGCCCTTTCGAAGTGGATTACTCAGCATGTGTACACCTCATTTTACTATGAAGTCCTGGTTTTATCATCAACTGGATTCGCTCATGGAAACAATAAAGCCCTTCTTCTTCTTCTGCCTTTCCTAAACAGTCCATTGGTCCTTTCCCCCTTCGGTATAGCCCCCCCCGACCCGACTCATCACCCTTGACCTCGTTATTGCCGTTGACTCGGAAAAGGAATGTTTTTTTGTTGATTCCCCCCCCACCCAGGAATCTCCGAATGTTCCGTTACTGCAATTATTTTTAATTACAGTTGCGGTTCTGGTCCAGATTCCTAAAATAGGAGTAATGTCTTTTCTTTTTTACCCTCGAGAACAACAAATTGTGTGCTCAGGTCCTCGCTGTTGTTTTATAGCATCTGCGTGCATTGCGGGCGCGTCCAGGTGACAGTATCCATGGCTACATTCCCCCTGTCTATTCTGGGTCTCACTTGAAGAGTTACAGTGGAAAGGTGACTGGCGGGGGGGGTGAGTCACAGAATAAGCTCGCAATCACACACAGACACACAGACACACACACACACAATTGCGGGAAGAAAGCGTGTTGAAAGCGGAGAAGCTCACTGTGGCCCTTGACTATTGGTGGTTACAATGAACACCATGGCGGCTATTTTGCATTATTCCTCAGCGGCCAGTAGGGCCGAGGGAAGATACCAACCACCTTGCAGGTAGCCTGGCACCTCAGGTGGCATCGCCGCCCACCTTGGACATGTTTACACTGGACCAAAGTGTGGTTTTCTTCTTTCTACATTTAGCTTCGGAGAGACCTCCAGCTGCTGAGGAAAGTGGGTTTTGAGGTGAGATCAGGCTGTTACAGATCCCAGCGGTCACGTGGCTTCCAAATGGGGAGTTTATCTGTGTCCTACGCACTGGTGTTACCGAACGGTTTGTTTCTTTTGTGCTTCAAAGATTAAAAAAAAGTCTAATGTTTGCGAGTCCGGCTTTCTTTTTTTCTTTTTT
The DNA here is from genome assembly GCA_023566465.1 of Cottus gobio. Taxonomy (NCBI): domain Eukaryota; kingdom Metazoa; phylum Chordata; class Actinopteri; order Perciformes; family Cottidae; genus Cottus; species Cottus gobio. The sequence continues at coordinate 17,878,153 of CM042237.1, forward strand.
ACAGGGATCTTGCGCAGGGATCCTCTGTTTGTTTAGAGGACTCGGATATAATTTACTCAGCAAAGATTAAAGAAAACTTTAACTCTACTGGTATACTGGTGCAGTATGGGACATCAGATATACTGGTGCAGTATGGGACATCAGATATACTGGTGCAGTATGGGACATCAGATATACTGGTGCAGTATGGGACATAAGATGTACTGGTGCAGTATGGGACATCACATATACTGGTGCATTATGGGACATCAGATATACTGGTGCAGTATGGGACATCAGATATGCTGGTGCAGTATGGGACATAAGATATACTGGTGCAGTATGGGACATAAGATGTACTGGTGCAGTATGGGACATCACATATACTGGTGCATTATGGGACATCAGATATACTGGTGCAGTATGGGACATCAGATATGCTGGTGCAGTATGGGACATAAGATAAACTGGTGCAGTATGGGACATCAGATATACTGGTCTGATTGTCCTCTAACGTGGCCATCTGCCAGCAATAGCTTTAAAATATTTTGGATGGAACGTGAGATCGTCTAATATAGAGGGCTGTCAAAATTGCTCAAAAATGACGTTTGAATATTCCCTTTAAAAAAACACATTGAACATATTCGAATATTCAAAGTTGCGCGTTAGGCATGTCAATAACAGGACAAATTAATACAACGAGACATAACTACTTGTAAAGATAATTTATTTAAGTTTAAACATACTTAACAACATATTACCTACACGAAAATAAGTAAATTAACTAATGGCCAAGACCGCAGACCTCTCGCTCGCACACGCACATGCACTCTTTCTCTCTCTCTCTCTCTCTCTCTCTCTCTCTCTCTCTCTCTCTCTCTCTCTCTCTCTCTCTCTCTCTCTCTCTCTCTCTCTCTCTCTCCCCCGCACCGTCGCACTCTCTGCGCATAGCGGTTTAAATGAACGACAACAATAAACAAATGCTGAGTGCTGATCAAGAGTTTTGTGCAAGCAATTTAAGGTTGCGAGTCCCAAATATGGCAGGCTTCATTCAGTGATTGAAACACCCGCAAAGCAGACAGTCCTGCCGCTGTTTTTTTTTATTTATTTTTTTTACATTCGAATATTCATTTTCACTTTCGAAATTCTGTTTTTAACAACTATTCGAATATATATTCAAATATAGAATATTCGTTGACAGCCCTAGAACAGACCCAGTAAACAAACACAGCAGAGCCATAAGAAAGAACGAAAACAACAATGTGTGAGCAGGGACATGGCGCCTGGGTCTGAGAGGACAGATTATCCCTTCGCTCTCAGGGAACATCATTGTTATTGTGTACACTGGACTTGGTGCTGTGCGGCATTAGCAATGGAAAGTTGGGCGAGTCCACGCGGGAAAAAAATGCATGGAGGGAGAAAATAGACCTGAAGATGGTGAGGGGGAAGTAGAGACACGTATTTATTCACATCTAGAGGAGGCACACACAAAAATAAACCTATTCTCCTTGATTCATTTAAGCATAAAATGGGCACATTTCCCACATCACAGCAAATGCAAAGTTCCCAGCAATGACCCATCATTTCATATGGATACTGAGGTATGTTGATGTGGTTTTCTATTAATGGGATCACCACCTGTAGGCCCACTTTGAAACCACCTCACAAGCCGATTTTGTGAATGTTGGATACTCAAAAGACAGCGAATGCTCCTGAAGCAGACATTCTTCTTCTGTGCAGGAGGGAGTAGCATCATTGAAGGGTCCCGTGTCTATCTATCTATATATATATATATCTATATATATAGATATACATATATATATATATATATATACTCACCTAAAGGATTATTAGGAACACCTGTTCAATTTCTCATTAATGCAATTATCTAATCAACCAATCACATGGCAGTTCCTTCAATGCATTTAGGGGTGTGGTCCTGGTCAAGACAATCTCCTGAACTCCAAACTGAATGTCAGAATGGGAAAGAAAGGTGATTTAAGCAATTTTGAGCGTGGCATGGTTGTTGGTGCCAGACGGGCCGGTCTGAGTATTTCACAATCTGCTCAGTTACTGGGATTTTCACGCACAACCATTTCTAGGGTTTACAAAGAATGGTGTGAAAAGGGAAAAACATCCAGTATGCGGCAGTCCTGTGGGCGAAAATGCCTTGTTGATGCTAGAGGTCAGAGGAGAATGGGCCGACTGATTCAAGCTGATAGAAGAGCAACTTTGACTGAAATAACCACTCGTTACAACCGAGGTATGCAGCAAAGCATTTGTGAAGCCACAACACGCACAACCTTGAGGCGGATGGGCTACAACAGCAGAAGACCCCACCGGGTACCACTCATCTCCACTACAAATAGGAAAAAGAGGCTACAATTTGCAAGAGCTCACCAAAATTGGACAGTTGAAGACTGGAAAAATGTTGCCTGGTCTGATGAGTCTCGATTTCTGTTGAGACATTCAGATGGTAGAGTCAGAATTTGGCGTAAACAGAATGAGAACATGGATCCATCATGCCTTGTTACCACTGTGCAGGCTGGTGGTGGTGGTGTAATGGTGTGGGGGATGTTTTCTTGGCACACTTTAGGCCCTTTAGTGCCAATTGGGCATCGTTTAAATGCCACGGCCTACCTGAGCATTGTTTCTGACCATGTCCATCCCTTTATGGCCACCATGTACCCATCCTCTGATGGCTACTTCCAGCAGGATAATGCACCATGTCACAAAGCTCGAATCATTTCAAATTGGTTTCTTGAACATGACAATGAGTTCACTGTACTGAAATGGCCCCCACAGTCACCAGATCTCAACCCAATAGAGCAGGGGTATTCAACTAAAATTCTGCAAGGTCCAGTTTGAGACAGGTTCCTTATGCAAAGGTCCGGAACATCACAATAATGTCTAATTTGCACTATATGATTTTGTGCTAAACATATTGACAAAGCCAACAGTTGAATTAACATCTGTATGTAGTCAACGACTGACTGTCAAATTAAATAAAGTACAATGAATTAACATCTAAACAATATTTATTATTACAGATTTCAAATTTAACTGGAAGAATTATAAATAGTACATACTATAATAATAGATACATTATCTTCTCTTATTTCAAGTAAAATAAAGGCTGGATTTAAACAGAAAGCTTTTGAAAAATGTGACTATAAATTACATTAATAAATAAAGTCCTTAATTTTAGAAAGAATTTAACTGAATTGTCATGCAGCTTCAAATTCAGTTTATTCGGGCGTCAAGTGATGTCACATCGCTGCTTTTAATATCGCTGATATATAATATAACATGAGACATACTGCTCTTGAACTGGTTGTGGGAATAATAAACATATAAGAGTCCATCCATTGTTAAAGGCTCTCTTTAAGATTAGCTTAGATATATAGATATTATATAGATAAGCGGTCCACATTTCTCTGACTCTCGTACTTTTCCAACTATCCGGTCTCTCAGTCTCCTGTCGCTCCGTGTGTGTGAACATCTCACTTGAGTCGAGGGCGGGGCTTAACGCAATACACACATGTGATTGGTTGAGTAGGCAAGTGACAGGGTTTTCAAGGCGTGTGATTGGTCGTGAGTGTTTCCTGGACCGCTGAATGAGAGCTGCAAAGGCAGGAAAAGCTGCGCCGGTGAAATAGAAGCGATCCATCAATAGTTAATAATTCGGTAATAATAATTAGTTTTCGGTCCAGGGTCCAGAGACAACTACGTCTGGGTCCGGACCCGGACCGCGGTCCGCCAGTTAGTGACCACTGCAATAGAGCATCTTTGGGATGTGGTGGAACGGGAGCTTCGTGCCCTGGATGTGCATCCCACAAATCTCCATCAACTGCAAGATGCTATCCTATCAATATGGGCCAACATTTCTAAAGAATGCTTTCAGCACCTTGTTGAATCAATGCCACGTAGAATTAAGACAGTTCTGAAGGCGAAAGGGGGTCAAACACAGTATTAGTATGGTGTTCCTAATAATCCTTTAGGTGAGTGTATGTATGTATATATAGAGTTGACCACCGTACCAGCCGGGCTACAGGTACAGAATGTAAAGAAAGCACAAGAGGGAGGGGGGACGGACCGGGGAGGAGAAATGTAAGCAAGGGAGACGGGGGTCCGTGAGATTAGGATTTTGCTGAGTGTGCCGTGTGAAATTCGTGGTGGCGATTGTAACACCCTCCCGCTACATCATGAGACGCTGGTCAAAGTAAAGGTGCTCTCCGCTCCCTTTAAAGCGCTCAAGGTCTCAGGTGTGCACTTCAAGTCTCAGCCACACAGTTCTGTTCATCTTTATCTCGGCGGATGCGCCACTCAAATGGATGACGGATTCACCAACTGGTCCATTGATCGGCCTGTTTAGCAATGTACTCTTGAATTGCTCAAATGTGTTTTGGAAGCCGGCCAAGGGGATTTAGACCGACAAGCGGACGGTTAATACACGGACCACGATTCTTTTTTAAAGTTGGTTATGGTGTGTCATCAAGTGGGATCAGATTTTTTTAACCTTCTGCTAAGCCCCGAGTGAGAAGTACTAGACGGCATAGCTGAGCAAATACAGGTAGGGCATGAAAAAAAGCAGAAAAGCTGAAGTACATGGGAATATTTAGCACAAAGACTGTGGTGGATTAATAAAACAGTGCTGGCTCAAGTGCGCTCCGTCATGAGCTGTAGAATACCTGTCTTTCTAAGGATATGGTTACAGTTCCCCATCTTTAAAAAAATAATCTCTCCTGACCTGTTGCTTACAAGGAGGCCAAGAACTGGAAGGTCACAGGTTTGATCTCACAGCCACATTAGAGAGCTTTTAAAATGCCTTGTGGCAGGTCGTCAAATCCTGCTAATTGCAGCCATGTCAATGCCAGATGCCAGAAGAAGACACCTTATTTCCATCCCATGTTCCAAAGCTTCCTTTCACTATTCATGACGAATCATATTTCTAAAGGTCCAAGTTGCAGTCTCACCTCATTCATACTCCCAGCCAACCTTTCTCTGCGAGCTCTCCGTGACCACCAGAGAAGATGCAGAGCCTCACAGCGTCGTAAAGGGCTGCCTGACTTCCTATCGCTCCTTGGAATAAACCTCGTCTTGGTTTTCCTCCTGCTGGCGAATGGCGCCGGACGACTCAGAGAAGTCTGCGAAAAAGATGTCTGTGTGTGCAATGAATTCAAATATAATATTTTAAATGTTTCCAAACCACAATCACTGGTTGAATATATATATATATAATGTATGCAAGATAAGGTGCAGTCACTGTGATTCACAATCTCCTGACTCATCTTTCTTTGTGCTCTTTGTGAGGCAAAACTCCAGTTTGACATTGAGAAAGAAATGTCTCGATGTCTCCATTCTGTACGAACGAGCGCTTTGTGACAACTGCATCCGGACTATTATTCATCCCACAGAAAAGCTCTCTCGCTCGCTCTCTCTCTCTCTCGCTCTCTCTCACTCTCTCTCACTCGCTCTCTGTCTCGCTCTCTCTCTGCACAAACCTGGCATTCAGTGGTTCAGCAGGTGAAGCAGAATGATGAATGCGCTCGGCAAGATAAACACATTCGATTGCTATTTTCTTAGATTGCCTTCGGCTGGAGAAAAAATACTTTGTCTGACTGTTTTTTGCTCTCCCTTTTCCGTACAACTGATATATTTTGCGTCTTTTTAAAAGAAAAAAATACATCCTTTAAAAATGATCTGTACCTTCGTCTTTATATTCCAATTTTTGTAATTATTATTATTTAGCGTGGTTTGTGTTTTCTATATAGATGGTGTTATTGTGACCCCAGCTTCAACAGCATCCTATTGGAACAGGAAGTGCATCTCACCAAAGACGTAATGAAAGCATGTCCCTGGGCTTCACTCTCCCTCCTTCACTGGGTGGGAGCGTTAATATGCCACTCCACAGCACCAGAGATAAGATAAGCGTGTTTGCGTTGTGTGACTTTAGGCTCAGTAGCTCTCAAACACATACGCCAAGTAGTCCTTCATACTTTATCACGTTCCCTATTCTTTTTTCAGAATATTCCTTAAGTTCAGTTCAAACTGAAAGTATATTTTGTTTGTTTGTGTCCTGTCCTGTTGTCAGAGAGAGAGAGACAGACAGGGATGGAGAGAGAGACAGGGACAGGGAGAGAGACAGGGATGGAGAGAGAGACAGGCACAGAGAGAGAGACAGGGACAGGGAGAGAGAGACAGGGACGAAGAGAGAGACAGACGGAGAGAGAGACAGGGACAGGGAGAGAGAGACAGGGACAGGGAGGGAGAGACGGGGACAGGGAGAGAGACAGGGACAGGGAGGGAGGGACAGGGAGAGAGAGAGAGAGAGACACAGTGACACGCAGGGAGAGAGAGAGACACACAGAGATAGAGAGACAGACAGGGAGAGAGAGAGAGAGACACAGTGACACGCAGGGAGAGAGAGAGAGACACAGAGATAGAGAGACAGACAGGGAGAGAGAGGGAGAGAGCACATCTTGGTTAAATTACGTAGAAACAGATCTTGACGGGACCAAACCGCTCCATGAATCTGCTCTCCAGCACAACTGGAACTGAAGCTCAACAAAGCCAGTGGAAACAAAAAAACAATAATTTCCAACATAATCTCCCTTCTGTTCTTTTATGAGAAACATGTTGTTAGTTTTGAGACAGTTCCACTTGCGCTAGATAGAAGCAAGCAGTCTTTGCATTTTTGGGACATGGAGTTTGTGCGCACGGGTAAAGAACAAAAGACAGACACGGTGTGTGTGAATTTACACGTTGTTACCGAACAATTTTCACATCGGTATGTCGTTACAGCCGCTCCACTGAGCAAATTGACCAAAGAAATTAAACATGTCTGGCTGGTTTCCCCAGACATTTGTTTTCCTTTTCTTGCACAAAATGGACTCAGAATGATGAAGATAATGCCGTTGCTGATGTTTTATGCTGACTGCCAAACCTTTTAGGCTTGAAAATAACTCCCTCCCCCTCACTCCCCCTCTCTCTCCCTCTCTAGATGCCAGGCCTTTTGTCCAGTCCTGTGTGTCTGACAGTCATCTGGTTTTTATCTTGGTCGCTGCGCCCCAGTCGAGCTCAGATTCGGACTGATGAAGGTGAGTCGCGTCCCGAGGACATGTTTAAAACACATGCAATGTACAACCACATTCTGTTAAGGATCAGGCACGGATTCCTTTGTGGACTATTTTGGGCGCTCTTGACTTATCTCCACTCAAAGTGCTTGTGGGATCTAAAGCCGCCGCAGAAGAAAGGAGCGAGCAAATCCAAAGCAGAGTTGGAAAACTTTATAGTTCTCTCTCGGTCCAAGTTTTGATGTGCAATTTTTTAATTCTTTTTTTATAGCTGAATTGGAATTCATCTTGCACTGCAAACAATACATCTATTGTTGAAGGGTTCTTAGTTTTTTTTCTTCCCCCGCCTCACGCAGCGCTGGAGGAATCTGTCTGACATTAAGAAATGCTTTGTTTCGCGCTCCCTCGCTCTATTTCTGTATCTTTCTGACGCCAGCCAAGTGAATCGCTCCAACAATAAGAGCACGCGCCCTTGGCCCTTCAGGTGAAACTGTCAACGTTTTCCCCTCCCATTCATTTCACCCTACGGCAGCTTCCAGGGTCCTTTTTATTTTATTGTTTGGAAAGTACTGAATTTCACCCAGCTTGCAATTTCTGTGTCCACTCTGCCATCTGATTTCAATGTCAGGAGAAACCTGCGCGTGTGTGTGTGTGTGTGTGTGTGTGTGTGTGTGTGTGTGTGTGTGTGTGTGTGTGTGTGTGTGTGTGTGTGTGTGTGTGTGTGTGTGTGTGTGTGTGTGTGTGTGTGTGTGTGTGTGTGTGTGTGTGTGTGTGTGTGTGTGTGTGTGTGTGTGTGTGTGTGTGTGTGTGTGTGTGTGTGTGTGTGAGAATCAGATATGACTGGAACGCTGCGGGTTTGGGGAATAATGTACTTCACTGCCAATAAAACATGAATACACACATTCAGACCAGCCAACTCTTTGCACTACACCAAGGCCCTAGGTAACGCGCACTGTGTGTGTGTGTTTTTTGGTGGTTAAAGGGAAAAAGAAAATCTGGAAAGAACTGACGAGAGGCATTGAATAAATGTAAAGGTTCGAAGAAAGGAACAGTTTCTTCCCGTCTGCAGTCGGGCTCATCAACAGAGCCCGGGTCCCCCACTGACTCTAATGACTCTGTCACCCCCAGACAATTCCCACCGGACACTCCCCTGCACATAGCCTTATGCTTAAATACACTTGCCACTTTGGCATTGCACTTGCCACTTTCACACAACACTTACACTCATGCACATTCCATGCACTTTATCTTATTTTTGGTATTTTGATATGCTGCTGTTTCAATGTAGATATTCATTCATCCATTCATCCATATTTATTGCACTGCGTTAACTGTTAAATGTGTATTGTTAAATGTTAAGTGTATGCACCTTCCCGCCAGGACAAATTCCTTGTATGTGTAAACATACATGGCAATAAATGGTTCTGATTCTGATTCTGAGAAAAGAGACTAGAACGTTTTAATAATTTAGTTTAGTACAAACAAACTCAATTGAAGGAGAAAAGCAGTTTTTAGGAACTTTGACCAGCTGGTTTTGTGGACACAGTTAATGGTCTGAATGATGTTTAATTTTTATATTGAAATTGCAGTTTGAAAGTGCAGTTGTCAAAACGCAAGAGCCACAATTGAATTGTTGATTGTATAATTTATCAGTTTCTCCTTAACAAAGAAAATAACAGTTTTACAGCAACTGATGACAACAGCTAACATCACCACTGTTGCAGGCGAACTTTAATTCATTTCGTGAGTTGGAGAAACTCCGGGTAATTTGAGAGGAGCAGGCTTTGCTGGTCATAAAAGACCAACCGTGTGTGTTTCTGTGCATGCGGTGATCAGTTACAGACAGGTAGCTGGCTCTCCAGTTGTTGAGTGTTAACAGTCAACGTTTACGCAGATGATGGTGCGCTTTGAGCTCGTCCCTGTCATGGCTCCCATGTTGGGACCTCCAGAATGCACCTGTGAAGCAGAGCAGTCAATAGTAGATGTGGTTTGATATCAAAACATCATAAAACCGGTTTGTTGTTATCGCCACAGCTGGGCAGCTGTTGTCAGTGTATATATAAGTGCATCTCACCAAAGACGTAATTACTGAGTTATGTCAAGGATACCTCCAATGTAACTGTAAATGAATGTCTTCTTTTTTAGTGGAAAAACAAAAGCCAATATAATTTGCAATCTCAACTTCCATGAACATAATGAATGTTCATTCTAGCTGTGATGTCTCCATCTGTCTGCTTTGTTCATTCTTGGGAGCTCAGATTTATGAACACTGTGAAGAAATAGTTTCCCATACACACCGCAGCAGAATGAACGGGCCTCCATTTGCTAATTAAAGAAAGAAAAAAAGAAGCTCATTGGAGTTCATTGTCAGAAACATGAATGTAGCCACAAATACACTTTGCTGCTCTTTTTCTACCCAGCTGTCTGGTTTCCCCACAGCCACTAAAAGCAGGAAGGCCAGAAGAGCGATCTTTTTGGTGTGAGTGAAAACCAAGCTTTGAAAAGGCCCTCAGTAACTTCTGAGGATAGTCGGGCCCTGAAGGGCACATGTGGTTTTTGCAGCAGGGAAAAGTAACATCAATACATACCACATTGAATAATAACATCCCCATGAAGGCTCCACCCACCTGGTCCCCTCTGATGCAAACAACAAAGAATCCAACCTAAAGTTTGTATCAAAGATTAAAGAGGAAACAAAAAAAAGGAACCAAAATGCAATCCCGGGACAAGTTTGTTACTGAGGGCGGCGAGGCCAGCAGGGAGTGTGCATGCCTGAGTGATTGAGGTTGGGAATTAATGAAGGTGTGTGCGTGGCAGACTGGCAGTCAACGCGATGTTTTTCCACTCCAGACCCACTGTAAATGCCAGCTTTTCATAATATGGAGCCAAGCTAAACATGCAAACGCATACTGAGATAGAGTATCAGCCAATTACTGCAGCCACCACAAAATATTTGCTCAGGCATACACTGCACTTATTGCTCAAATCAGCCCGCCTTCCGATTTCGCTGGATGGCATGTTTAGCCGCCGCTAAAACTCTGTTATGATGGCAAGTGGTTGCTTTGTTCAGTGGCGTGCTCCCCACACCAAACTCACTGCATGCGGCCTGTCAGCTTTTTTTCTTCTTTTTTCACCGGTCACCGAAGGTTTGGGGGGTCCTCTTGATTACCGCTTTTCCTCGTTGTTCCCCGTTGAGTTACAAATGTAACACGTGTGTGCTTTTTTAACGATGTGAGACAATTCCATTCACCGCTGTTGTCTCAGGGCCAGAAACCTCAGAGATGGGATATCTCAAAACCGCCGCACACAAAGCTGAAGCTGTTTGCGTGGATGGATACCACAAAAGGCTAGATTTTGTATCCAATGAATCAATCTCATGAACAAGCGAATTTAGCAGAAAGCAGCTGAAATCTGTCCAGATCGACGTATTCTGGGGCTTTTGTTTCTCAGCAGGATCAGCACCAGTAACAGCATCTACACCGTCACGCACAGGCATGAATGGTCATGTGATGCGTATTCGAAGGTATGCCGTGTGGATGGAGATCCTTTTGAAAACGATGCTGATACACCCGTGTCTTGTCACAGTTGTCTTTTTTTTTCACCACGTTGTGTAAAGTACCAAATTGTGCTCCTACGTGCGCCCATTGGCATTAAATAGGGGCGTGGTCAGCGCTTTGTGGACACATTGCTGTCTTGAGTCAGCAGAAAGAGATTGCGCCACTGAGCAGTATTTTCCTGCTGTTCCTGCGCATTATTCTGATAACAAGATGTGCCTACATAGGCAGGTAGGCTATCAGTGCATTTGACCATATGCCCTCTAAAGGGAGCTGCTGGTGGGACAAAGGATTGGGAAACGGCGAGGACGAGGTCACTTTCACTTGGCGCACAAGCAGATGCGTTCTCTTCGCCAGAAAACCTGCTCGCTCCTCGGATTGACAGACTCCAACATTTAAGTAGCAACGCTCCAGGCCTAAATCCCACCTATCGATGAAGAGACCACTTTAGACCTCACTGGGCCCGGTTTAACTAGCAAACCTGGAGTCCCTACATCACTATCTTGTTCTTCCTAAAACGCAGCACTGCTTTGTGCTATGTACTAAGATATTAAAGTGGATTTGCTAATACGAGAGATTTTCTGAATTGTGACAATAATAAAGCAGCTTGAGCAGCTTCATGCGGCGTGCCACAGTGTCCCGGCCTGCAGGATCCCAAACCTTGTACGGTCATGTTATTGTGATGCCGTTGACTCCAAGCAGTGGCGCCTAAATCACCCTGATACAGGCAATGCAGACATGTGGTATTTCTGCATGCTGTCCGCTTTAATATTTGATGTGATGTGTTTGCAGTGTCAGGCGTGCAGTATGGGCACATGCAGTCGAACGTGACACTGGCCTGCGGGAAGTCACAAATCAGGTGAGGAAAGAAAACCGTTTCCTGTGTACATTGAAGTTGTGTTTTTTGTCTTCTCTTGACAAAGAGATATTTCCAGCACAGTCATATGGGAGTTTGAAAGATTATTTTTTCTTTTTTTTGCGGATGCTCCAAAACAGCAGTTTATTATTATTAGTAGTAGTAGTAGTAGTAGTAGTAGTAGTAGTAGTAGTAGTAGTAGTAGTAGTAGTAGTAGTAGTATTATATTAAATAGTCATTCAGGAGCAAATTCATTTGTATAATCATTCATCAGCCACCTAGCTGTGTTCATATGGTCACCAAATGAACAGAAGAAGTGTTCTGACAGTCAACGTTTTTTTTCGAGGCAACGGAAGATAACTTGTCATTAACCAAAGGTTTAACCCAAGGGGGGGGAAAGGGCTGAACTACCTGATTTGAGAGAGAGAGAGGCACAGTGTATTCTATTATTATTTCAAAAAAAGAATAAGTAATATGTGTATTGCATTGTATTGTCAGCAAATCTCACAAAAAGACAAACCGTGGTTCCTGTCGGTGTAACAAAAAGCCTGATCGTCATTCTTATTCTCGTGTGCCATTGATCTTTATTGTTATTCAAAATGCAGTATTGCAAGATAACTGTCATATGCAGATGTAGGTACTCCATACCTTGTATGATGCCCTTTTTAAAGCAACAATTTCCCCCAAAAAAGTTCTGGGAAAAAAATACAAAATAATAAATTGCAAAACGATTGCGACCCATTTCACAATGACCTCATCGTGATCCTGATCATCTGCACTGTCATTTATGTGTAATTTTTCATGCTCTTGAACAGGTGAACAGCTATTTTAGAAGAGATACTTTTTGATAAATCACAACTTTATTGTGTGATTGAAAAACATGTAAACGCTTATGTTATACATATAGGGAGTAGACAGGCTCTCGTATTTTTTCCTCATCAATACTTGATTCAAAGTAGGCTACAAATAAATACAAAATAACCCAATTATCCAGGCTCCCTCATGTGGCTCAAGGGCGTACTGCAGATACGTATGGAACAAATCTATTCTTGGCGACCCAGTGAAAATCTCATATGACCGTCGCGGGGATGACTGCTTCCAGTCGTAGTCCTTGTTCGGAAATAACAACTAAACCCGTACGTGTCCCCGATCCAGGATGACGGTGACGTGGCATCTCAACCATAGCTCGCCGCTGCCCCGGCACAGCGTGACCCCCGATGGCGCCCTGGTCCTGCTGCACGCCGACCTCTCGGCGCAGGGCAACTACAGCTGCCACGACGACCGGGGGCTCCTCCTGCACTCCGTCCAACTCAGGCTGGGCCGTAAGTATCGCCGTGTCGTGACTTGTCCCCGGCTGCGCGCCGCCTGACTTTGGTAAAAACAAAGTACGGCTCTGCCATACTTTTAGTCTCTCGCCATGGGGCTGCTGCCTTTTTATAACAGTCCCTGGTGTTTTAGGCACAGTTGAGTTCAGTCTTTGGATAATTCAGCATGAAAGCATAATGTAATGTTTCTCCTGCTCCCATGTTCTCGTCTCCCTTTAGTTTGCCTGAGCATATTCTCCTCCCAGCACCTCAGACATTCATTGTCCTCTATTGTGCTCTTTCTTGTTTTATTGCTGCTTCTATTGTTTGTCTTTACAATGTAAAGTGCCTTGAGTACCTTTTGAAGTACCTTTTAAAATGTATTATTATTATATATTATTATTATATATTTCTCTGCCTACCCTGTTTTCCCAATGAATGAGTTCCTACTCTCAACATTTGATTCATGCCGGCTCTCTGGCTCCCAATAAGGCGCTTTATTGCCCCTGATCAGGACAGAACCGGGCCACTGGTCCTCAGGGAGGTCTTATCGGCCGTCACATAGACAAAAGCCTGCCGCTTCCTGTTACTGTCTTGAGCAGGAAGTGGCTCCCTTAAGTGGGCTTCCTTTTTATAGGGAGGAGGGTTTCCACAGAACTGGCCAAGCCTCCCCTAAAATATTTTTGGTTCACGACAGGGACACCAGAGCACTGATCTGTTCAGTTCAGACCTGAGGACAAGACAGAGAAACATTTCAAATATTACATTTAATAGTGCCCTTGATAATAAAATCCTTTCCCTCCTGACGATAAACTGTCTGAATCCCGTCTCCCAGACCCCCCCGGGCTGCTGAGCGTTTCCTGTCAAGTGCCCAACCACACGCATGTCCGCTGCTCCTGGACGGAATCGGTAACGACCTTCCTGCCAGCCAAGTACAACGCCTCCTTCAGGTAAGAGCGAGTTACTGCATTGCTCAAACAACTACGCACACGGCCACATTCACAGCGGGCAGCAATGAAAAAAAACAAACACAGTGCCCATGCTACAGATGTGACATTTTGAATCAAGTGCATGAGTCACATCTATTTTCTGCAACTTTTTCCACGGTGACACATCGCAGCAGTGCTTCTCTGTGTCTTTCAGCACCTGTTTTTGTTTCTTTTAAAAAGGGGGATTGGTCAGGAGTGGAGGCCATGCATCCTGGATCTGGCCCACAAGCACTGCGACGTAGATCATCCCGCCTTCTGGCAGACCATCCACACCCTGAGAATCACAGAGAGCAACAGCCTGGGGTCGGAGACCACGTCTGCCCACTTAAAGTTACACGAGCTCTGTAAGCTCACACACACACACACACACACACAGCAAAAGGGGTGGTTTAACAAATGTTACAAATGTCTACGATGCAATTAAGGGGTTGATCAGTCGAGGCGATATATGCAAAGAAAGAGTGGTCATTTTGAATCAAAGTTGGATTGATTTATTATTTCTATATTTTTAAATAGGTGCCCAACACTTGTGGCTAAATCCCTCTTTCTTCTTCTATATATATTTTTCTTTGTATCTGTCCTTGCTTGCAGTGAAACCAGACCCTCCAGAGTCCCTGCTGGTGAAGCCCCTCGAGGGCCATTCAAAGAGGCTGGTCGTCTCATGGGACTTCCCGGCCTCCTGGCCGCTGCACGATGCGTTCCCCCTCATGTTTCAGATCAGATACCGGCCCCAGGGCTCCGTATACTGGTCGGAGGTTAGTAGTATTATTTAGTATTCAACTGGTGCATCTCAACACTCTGTATACACTGTATGAAATGAGGTATTAAATACAATACAGCTGTCGTCTCCCCACATTGCAAAAGCACTTGACGCTGAACCTCGTGCACATTTATTGTACTTTCACAAACTCAAACAACATCATTTCTGAAACCCAAGCCACTCGCAGAACATGCTGCTCAAAACACGACAACTGCATATCAAAATATGGGGCTGAGGTTAAAGGAATAATCATGGGCCATAATGATTCCTGAAATCACGCCTCTTGAGCGCCATGAAATACTTTGGTTTAATATGTCTGTTGGGATGGTTTTCCTTTGCTAAAGCAGATAGTAGATCCACTTGTTATAAGATATTTATACGATATATCCTGTCTCTGTCTCCATCATTCAGGTTTTCTCCGAGTACAGTCCAGTCGTGATATTTGACGCCCTGGCTGGTCACCTCCACCAAGTTCAGGTTCGAGCCCGTGACGAGGTGAACTCTGAAAGCCAGTGGAGTGAATGGAGCCCCCTGCTTCTAGTCAGGCCGTGGGAGGGTGAGGAGAGCACTTTCTAAGACTCAAAATAGGAGTGATGACACGACAGTCACCATAAGAAACAAACATAACACCTTGGACTCTGTGTCACATGAACATTATTTTTATTTTCTGAGGTGTTATAAACCAAAAGATGAATCTCATAAAAATTATAAAACAAAAGATGAATCTATAAAATAATCTGCATATTCGTCGTTACTCACTAGAATAAATCCCTAAAATGTACCTGTTTGTGTTTGTACTCCAGTCTCCTCCACGTCGGAGCCTCCAGAGGAGCAGCTAGAGGAAACATTTCCCTTCAGCACAAAGCCTGCAATCTCAACCGTAAAGTCGACCAGTAAGTTATTATTATTTGATTTTTTAAAGATATTTTTTGGGGCTTTTTCTGCCTTTATTTGACAGCACAGCTAAAGACTGTAAAGGGGGGGATTTAAACCCATGCATCTGCATTTTGGCATTTCAAATGATGTGTCAGTGATTGTATTTGGACGCAACAGCAATACTGTGTGTGTTTATGTCGTCACTCAACAGTAGTACAATCACTGCCAGGGCTTTTTTTCATCCTTTTCTTTTTCTTTTCATGAGCGCTTCTGCCAAGAATTCTGCTCCATCTTCCACCCCAGTTGCCTCTGCTACAGTTACTGCTGCCGCTCATCGTACATGTAGCACTACTCTGTTACTGCACATTGACACTTGGCTGTGTCTTGTACGTACCGCTGAGACATGGCTGTCACAACTAATGCAATGGCTACCATTACTCCCCCCTGGAATCATTATATCAAAAATCCCAAAACATCCATTGTCTCATTTTGAGGTGAAAATAAGTATTTACACTTGTCAAGTTGATCAAAGGTGGGATCTGTTTCAAACAGTTTATTTGGCTCCGACAAGAAACCACGTCAGTCATTGATGCAACAATTATTGACTGTTGTTATTCTCCAGGTAGAGCAGTAGTAGTACCTCGCGTCTGGCCTCATCACCAAATTGCATTTAACTGCAGTAAATTGTACCTGCGGGCTGATTTATTCTCTCATTGGATGAAAAGTTGAAGTACAAAGCAGCTCACATGTACACGGGCAGAAAACAAACAAAAACACACAGAGGAAAAAAAAGCAGCTTGCAGTTGCAAGTGAGCGCATCTAAAAGATACTGTTAAGTTCTAAAACCTCGAGCGATCGTGCGAAGAGAAGTCCCGGATGCAGAAATTTAAAGTATAACGGATTTAATAAAAAAATAGGTCAAAAGTGATGCAGCATAATGCAGAGCTTTCCCCTTGCAGTATGATAAATGCATGTTTGTGTGAAAGCTGTAATGCCACATTTAAAATTAACTTCTCACCAGGGAGCAATTAAATCCGAGAACACATACACACAGCGCTATTTATTTTGCCTCAAAAGCACACAAACACCAGTGGATGGAAAAAAAGAAAAAAGCTGAAATATGAATGTTCACATATTGCCTTTCGTTCACCACTCACACATCTGTCTCTTCTATTGTGCATCTGCTCCCACCTTGATCTGTGGGATCTGCCCCCCCCAAAACTTATCACCCTGCTCGTTGTGTTGACCCATGTTGTTGTGTGTTTTTTCCTCTCTCTTCCTTCTCATTCAGATTCTGTACATCCTGAGGATGAAGGTAATTTGGGTTTGGTGATTCTGCTGGTTTTGTTCTCCGTGGTCATCCTCACCACCGTCCTAACCCTCATCTTTGTCGTGTGGTAAGACACACACACACACACACACATCCCACATCCGCAGGCCACAGCTGTGTGGTCTGCCTGTGAGATTTAGATTTTTTCTAAAGCATGTTTTTTTGGGGGAAACATTTTTTTGTTTACTGATTGTTTTTTATTTCCAGGGTGAGACAGAGGCGGCGCGACAATGTGACCAAACAGGAACTCACCTCTATGGTCAAGATGAAGTCCATGCCAATCTAATGTGAGACACAAAAATATATAACTATGTATACACAGATATTGATCGTCTTTTTGTGGGGGTCATTGATGGCATTTGGTGGAATTTGTCTGGTTTCCCACATGTTGTGAAGATGTTGAGTTCCCACCGATGGCCACACACACACAGCGCTTTATGCTCCTTCGTTTAGCTCGTTTGGCAGATAGTTTGCAACCTCTGGATGCCGACCAGCCTCCGCGGCGGAGATAATTACAATCCTAATGAGGCGTCACTTCTTTCAGATTTATGAGAGAACCACTCGAATGGGAGTTAAGCCAGTGAGAACCGAAATGGTTGAAAGTGCTGCTGTAAACAACATTCAGACAGCCAGCCAACATGTGATTATAAGCCTAACACACACACACACACACACACACACACACACAGATTATAGCCCTGAAAGTATGCCTGTATGTCATTCAGCTCTGTTATTTAAATCTGTACTTTCAAGGCAACACTTAATTACATTATGATTTATGCTTGTTTTTGAAAGTTGCCTCTTTTTTCTTCTTCTGTTTCCATCAATCCTACACTTCTTCATTTCCTCTTTTCTCTAACCTCTCTTCCTGCTTTTTCACATTAATGTATTTCCTCTCCTCTCCTCAGGTTGATCTCCAGCATCATCTCCTTGTCGGCCCGTTCTAGGGCTCCTCCTGAGAGTCAGCCTCTGCCTTGGCCTTGCAAGCTGACCGTCCGTATTCAACTACATTAACCACAATGCATCTGCCAGGGTCCAACCAGGATCCAGGCAGAGTGAGCCCGTGCAGGGAACTTTGTGGACTAGCGTAAAGTTACCCAGTGGAAAAGCTGACTGGAGGGTATGTTTTGAAGACTTCCCCGGACAAATCTAATGGTCACATTTACCTGCACAACCCATAATGCATCAACAGTCCCTGGTCAGTATTTTCTTTTTTGTTTCACTTCAGCAACATCACTGTAGTTCAATCGGACAGTAGGAGCGACACTGCATCAGGACATTTGAGTTCACTCAACCAATGCTGCTTCAGGTGCACCGGCTCCTCACCCTTTATGTTTTTTGAGAGGAGCAACATCTTTGGAACTTTTAAGCAACAAGTAAGGACAGAAAGTGCAGCTGCCAAACAGGAGAACATTTTCTGTTTTTCGGCAAGGGGGTGGTTTTTTTTCTGGAGAGAACGTTCCTCTCTTCTCCCCACACAGAACTCCTCACGTTCCTATATTTTATTTTGTCTTTAGATTGATGGGGAGGAGTCACAGATGAATGTGCGTCCGTTTTTACACCGACTGACTGACCGACTGACTCAATGCTGTGAAGGAAGCATAATGCCAGTCTCTCTCTCTGCGTGTGTGCGTGTGTGTGTGCGTGTGCGTGTGTGTGTGTGTGGCTTGCACGCATCTGATGCCAAAGCAGCAACTACGGGCATTAATGGTCTCAACTGAGGGGGCGGGAGGCAAACCTGCCACCGGCTCCTGAGCGTTGAGGAGTTGCCATGGAGGATAAGGTCCTGTGGGCTGGCAGGTATTGGGTGTCTCGACTTTATTTCATTTACGACGAGTGATTTCATGTTGCATGCTCTGCTCCTTTTCCTGTCTTTAGCACAGATCTTCTTTGTGTCTTTTGTTGCACCTCTTTCTATTCATCCATCCACTGTTACTTAATGTGTGTGAATGAAAGACACACAGGGAGAGGGGGAGAAAGGGAGATATACGGGCCTTTCACAAACCACCAGCATTATGACATTACATAGATACTCAATTAGAACCGTAGATATCAGCAGTCCTGTCCACACACCCCATCTGGGGTCGAAGGTTTCGTCCTGGTTTTTGTAGTTATTTTTTAAAACTCTGGCCTAGGATGTCAAACATGACACTGATGTCCTGGAGTGCACCGTACATCACCGGTGAGCAGTGATTCAAGTTCAGTTTCAGGTGTGGGGGTGTAAAGTTATTCTTTAAAATCAGGATGGCACTTTATCTTTGTGGTTAGCACATAGTTGAACCCCTGTAGACAAAAAAGGTCATTTAAATGCATGTAGTGTTCACAGCAGGACTACAGCTTCATTAAACAACTGGTATCATTATTACACTGTGAGATCTTTTTTTTTTTTCTAGGTATTACTTCACAATGATATAAAACTGAGAAAAGCTGCAAAAACTTTATATTTTATAAACTGCAAATATTTGGCAATTGAATGATAAATGACAAACAATCTATCATCAAAATTGATACATTAATCGGCTCTCGGGCATTGATACAGCTTTGAAGTTACCACAACCCTTTTAAAACACAATACAACGTCACATCAAAACGAGGGTGTAGGAATATGATAAGGAGCTCATTGATATGATAAAATGTATAACGTCTCCTGACAGTGCTGCTGGAGGTGTGGGTCTAATGGGAATGGAAAGCTTACGAGAGCAGCCCGCCGCTAACTTCAGCACGGGTTCTCTTCACATCAGGAGTGGGCTTCACGGTCACCGCTACCATCCGCCGTTTAACCAGAAATAAATACGATGGGAACTTTTAGTAGCGTATGTTCCTGAACGCCCCATGAAACAACAGAGAAGCGACCCCGACCGACTGACAAGAGCGGCCCTGGCTCACTGCTCGTGGGTCGCCTCCCGCCAGGCCAGCGGGGAAAGCCCCAAACCCCCGTAGAGCAGTGTATCTGGATTAGGTTGCCAAACTGTACCGTCCAGCAGGACGCTCGCATCACCTAGACACAGATGTTCTTCTTTTTAGTCGGCCTGGTGGTTATGGAAGGCCATTCCCACCCAAGTGATGAAAATAAACCTCTTGTATGTCAGTTTCTCAAAACAATGACTTAAGTATAAGTAAGTATACTTATTTACATGTTAATACGTATTTTGGTATTTTGTGAGACTGTCATGTTGTGATATTTCTCAAAATTAGTCAATATTTTGAGAAAGACACACGACACCATGACACACGTGTGTAACAATGACTTTTCTCACCACAAGGTTCACAACAAAGTTTTCATTGTATTCTTTTTGGAGGGGTTTCTTCAATAGGTATATTCGTGTCATGTTCTCTTGATCCAAACTATTATAGTTATCATCTATTCGACTGATTGATTGATTGACTATAGTTTTGATGAGAAACACAAGGTGTATCCAAGTCAAACTTTATTCCAGTTCGACAACTGTTCTCTCAAGCTAGCTCCACATATTATGCATGGATCCAGTTTAAGCTTTTATATATATATATATATATATATATATATATATATATATATATATTCTATGTTACGTTTGAAACAATGTATGTAATCATACGATATGTTTATATGTAAAAAAAAGAAAAGAATAAAAAGAAAGTAAAACATATAAAGGGAAAGTTTCACAGACATGGTGTGACTCAGGCTTGTGTTAATAAACCAAATTTCCGTTCATTATATTATAGACAATTCAATTGTGGAACCCAGTAGACAAAATATAAATTTTATTTAAATGGAAAACATTTATTTTACAACAAATCTAATCAGAAGAAAATGGCAATACATATTCAGTAAATACTCTAAATCAAGCTTTTGAAGGTTTTTGTAGCAGAACGTTGTAAATGCCTCAAAGTGGATGGAGGAGGTTCCTACAGAACTAGAACAATGAGTGGCTGAGGAGGATCCGTGTCTGGAGAACCTTCCCTGCGTTGTGTATTTGTGTCTTTCCCCAGTTATGAAGCTGTGTTACTGTACCATTACTGTAACGTGTGTTGTAGATGCATCTTCTCCGCCTCTTTACTCCATGTTCCTTTCATTCCCTTCTTTGAGTCAGATAAATTACCTTTTCTCTTTCTGTGGCAGCGGCCACAAACACACAGTGTATTCACAGCTTGTGTTTGAAAGATTCCTGTTTTGAATTGTCAAATTTGTCATGAATATTTACACGTAGTGAAATGATCTACTATCAAAACATAATCTAAATTATTGGCACAATTCATTATTTTCAACCAAATTTGAAAATTGTTAATGTGTGAGCCAGTAATGAATGTAAGTGTTTTTTTAATCATAATAATATCCAAATATTCAGTCGCTGATCATTTTCTTCAATGCTGGTCAGTTCCAATAACCTGGATATTGAATAAGATAACGAGCTGGTCACCCGCTCACACATTTGCTGTTTAGTGCAGCATAACTCATTTTTTTATAACTGCTCGGTTTCACGGGTAACAAAGTCAACATTTTTCCAATCTGGACCGCAAAGTGAAATTCAGAAATCTATTTTTAAAGTGATTTTAGTTTTTATGATAGATTTCTATAAACCCTGCATTAGACTGAGTGTGGGCCGTGTCAGCGTCAGTGATGTTCATGGTTTCTGTCTGTCATCACAGACTGCCGTCTGCATGTCTCACTCTAGTGGGGTTTCTATATTTTTGTGGTATTCTCAGTTTTTCGATGTTCCTCTGCAGAATGTGATGATGGCCGATAGACTGTTTAGTTCTTAAAACTTAAATTACACTTGAGGTATCCATTCTCAGATGTGTATATGTGAATATACACGTATATGTCAAATATATGTACATAGATATACATATATACATATATAAAATATATATATATATATATGTAATGTATATAAATACATATACATATATAAAATATATATGTATATATATATATATATATATATATATATATTCTTTTGCTTTATGTGTATGACAAATATCACTAAGCTGTTTTTTTTTCTTCCTCCTTTCCTTGTGTCTGTGAAATAAATACTATTTTATCACACTTTTAGCATCATGGGTTTACTTTTGTTTCTTTTATTCTATCATCAGAAACATATTTGTTGATCTGCTTCTTCTCAAATTTTTTTTTTTTTTTAAAAACATTCACAATCTAGAGAGAGTTACTCTTAACAGATGAGCCAGTGTTGGACACACTGTTATCTGTTGTGGTGAATCCCGGAGGCACAGTGCAGGGTTTGGTGTTGGCCCTGGGAACGTGGGGGGAGCTGTCCCTCCATATTCTGAGGAATGGTGACCCTGACTCAGGCCAACTGCTTCCTCCCTGCTGTCGTCAGGATATTCCCACTTAGCGGTAGCAGCTCCCACATGAATACTCAGAGCAGCAGCACGGCCTCCTCGGCTCCTCTGAAGTCTGGATGTGTGGTTTCTACAACAGCATTCATTACATTACATTTCATTTAGCTGACGCTTTTATCCAAAGCGACTTACAATAAGTGCATTCTACGGTTACAAACAAGAATCAGAACAACAAGAATCAAGAAGGTACAATTTCGTCCAAAAGTTCAACTACAAAGTGCTATCAGTAAGAGCCATTTCAGTGCTACTAAAGTGCTACATCCTTTATTCAAGGTATAATCGGAAAAAAATTTGTTTTTAGTTTGCGACGGAAGATGTAGAGACTTTCTGCTGTCCTGATGTCAATGGGGAGCTCATTCCACCATCGAGGAGCCAGGACAGAGAACAGTCGAGACTTTGTTGAGTGTTTAGCTCGCAGCGACAGAGCTACAAGGCGATTGGCAGAAGCCGAGCGGAGCGCACGAGTTGGGGTGTAAGGTTTCACCATGTCCTGGATGTAGACTGGACCAGATCTGTTCGTAGCACGGTACGCCAGTACCAATGTTTTGAAGCGGATGCGGGCAGCCACCGGTAACCAGTGAAGGTCGCGGAGGAGCGGAGTAGTGTGGGTGAATTTCGGGAGGTTAAAGACCAGTCGAGCTGCAGCATTCTGGATGAGCTGCAAAGGTCGGATGGCACCAGCAGGTAGACCCGCCAGGAGGGAGTTACAGTAGTCTAGGCGCGAGATGATCAGAGCCTGGACGAGAACCTGTGCCGCCTTCTGGGTGAGAGGTGGACGTATTCTCCTGATGTTGTGCAGCATGAATCTACAGGAACGAGTTGTTGCGGTAATGTTGGCAGTCAGGGAGAGTTGACTGTCAAGGGTCACACCGAGGTTCCTGGCAGTCGGGGTCGGGGCCAAGACTGAGTTGTTGAAGGTAATCGTCAGGTCGTGAGTGGGGGAGACTTTTCCTGGAAGGAAAAGTAATTCCGTCTTGTCAGGGTTCATTTTCAGGTGGTGTGCGGACATCCATTGTGAAATGTCAGTCAGACAGGCAGAGATTTGTGCTGCTACCTGTGTTTCCGATTGGGGAAACGAGAGCATCAGTTGGGTGTCATCAGCATAGCTATGGTAGGGAAAGCCATGTGAGCGAATGACGGAGCCAAGAGAGTTGGTGTACAGGGAGAAGAGGAGAGGACCGAGGACGGAGCCTTGAGGGACCCCAGTAGTGAGAGGACAAGACTCAGACACAGATCCTCTCCAGGTTACCCGGTAGGTGCGATCGCTGAGGTAGGATGAGAGGAGGGAGAGCTCAGTGCCTGAGATACCCAGGTCCTGGAGGGAGGAGATGAGGATCTGGTGGTTCACTGTGTCAAAGGCAGCAGAAAGGTCCAGAAGGATAAGGACAGAGGAGAGAGAGGCTTCTCTAGCAGTGTGAAGCTGCTCTGAGACAGCAAGGAGGGCAGTCTCTGTTGAGTGGCCTGCCTTGAATCCAGACTGGTGAGGGTCCAGAAGGTTGTTCTGATGGAGGAAGGAGGAGACTTGGTTGAAGATAGCTCGCTCCAGGGTTTTGGAAAGAAAGGGAAGGAGAGAGACATGTCTGTAGTTGTTGACTTCTGACGGGTTGAGAGTGGGTTTCTTCAGGAGAGAACTCTTGCCTCCTTCAGAGAGTTAGGGAAACAGCCAGTTGAGAGGGAGGTGTTAATAAGATGGGTGAGAAAGGGAAGAAGGTCAGGAGCAATAGACTGGAGGATGTGAGATGGGATGGGGTCAAGGGGGCAGGTGGTTGGGCGGGCAGAGGTTACCAAGGTAAGAACTTGATTGGGGGACAGAGGGGTGAAAGAGGAAAGCGAAGGGGAGGCGGATAATGTTAAAGGAGATGTAATTATGGGAGGGGAATCAGTGAATGAGGAGCGTATGTCATCTATCTTTTTTGTAAAGTAGTCGACAAAGTGGTTCGGTAGAAGGGTGGAGGGAGGAGGAGGACAGGGGGGGTCAAGGAGGTTGGAAAAAATGGAGAAGAGTTTTTTGGGGTTAGAGAAAGAAGATTAAATTCTGGATTGGTAGAACAGGCTTTTGGCTGCAGAGATAGAGGCAGAGAAGGAGGAGAGAAGAGAGTGATAGGCGTGCAGGTCGTCTGCGTGTTTGGATTTTCGCCATTTCCTTTCCGATGCTCGCAAAGTGGCTCTCTGGGCACGGACCGGGTCTGACAACCACGGAGCCGGAGAGGAGTTACGGACCTTACGTGTCGTAAGAGGACAGAGAGAATCAAGAGAGGAGGACAGAGTAGAGAGGAGAGTGTCTGTGGCAGAGTTAGGATGCATGAGTGAGAAAGAGTCGGTTGAAGGAAGGGCTGACAGAACAGACGAGGCCAGAGAGGGAGAGAGGGAGAGAGGGTACGAATGTTGCGACGGACAGGTGCAGAGTCTGTTGCTGTGGGAGGGTTGTCAGTTCCCAAGAGTGGGAGAGTGTAGGAGATAAAGAAGTGGTCGGAGACGTGAAGTGGAGTTACAGTGAGGTTAGATGTTGAGCAGTTTCTGGTGAAAATATAGTCAAGATGATTTCCAGCTTTGTGAGTCGGAGGTGAAGGACTGAGTGAGAGAGCAAAGGAAGACAGTAAGAGCACCAGGTCACATGACTTCTCAGTCTGGATGTTGAAGTCACCTAGAAGAATGAGAGGGGGGCCGTTTTCTGGGAAACTTGATAGGAGGACGTCTAATTCTTCCAAGAAATCTCCCAGAATCTCCCATTCACTACAGGATCAATGGGACAGGAGACTTGTTGGTCTCAGATGGCATCATTATGCAAAGAGATGAGCGTATTCAATGAGACTGAGCAGGAAGGATATCTTTCTTTAACTGGTTTTTAAAACATTTCAATATCTTTCCGTCCTGAAATGCAGGATAATACAAGTCTAAAGCCAAAAAGAGCAAAGACATAGTGTTGTGAAAAGTGGCATAAAAAAAACATGAACAATGCATAGTATGGAATGATAATAACATGAAGAATGCTATATAAATAGATATATAAATAGAATAAGATATTTAAAAAGTTATATAAATCGTATAGTACTCTTATTAGAAGCCATTCAAAAGTCATATAAAACTCAAAATAATAAAGTAAAAAATGTGTTATATTATCAATAAGCATAGAAATATAGATGGCATCAAAATCGTCATAACAAAAGTCTTAAGTACTATGTGCCAAAAAGTGTCATAAAGAAATCATGGTGTATGTATTTTGTGTTTTTACATATACTATACTATTTTTGGAAATCATATGACTTGTCATGACATGTCACAGTATGTTATCTTATTAAAAAAAAGTAAAAGTATAGTATTTTGAAAAAAGTAATTCTAATGGTAAATTGACCATCACAGATACTTATATATCTTATATTTCTCTTTTCTAGTCTTCCGACCACTCAAAGCGCTTCAACACACATCACCATTCACACACTGATGGGAGGAGGTACCATGTGAGGTACCGCCTCTATATATATTTAAATGTTAATTAAAAAGCTTCACGTAAAATTACTAGCTTGTATAAGCGGCGTTATCTGGTACCATGAGTAGGAGGCACATTTATTTTCTACACATTTATTTTAGGAGTATTGTCTAAAATCCTACGAATCTGAAAACTTAGTTATCTCCAGCAGAAGAGAACATCTTTTCAATATTAAAAAATGTGTTTGTAAAAACAGATTTTTTTCCTCAGAAATGACATGACATCCAGAATTCACAGTGGAGAAGAATTTATTTGTACAAAGAAAACTTCTCACCAAAACAGAATGTGAAAAATAAATACCCGAGAGCAGTAGAACCAGTAGAATGTGGAGTGTACTTACAAAAATAAGTCAATGAAATCTATTCTTTTTACATATCTGTGGACACCGTCGCTTTTTGTTACAAAAATGATAAACCCAAAAAAAAAAAAAGAAATGACACTGTAGTGGACATTCCCAACAGCTGAAATATGAAACTCTTACACGCAATTTATGTTCCCATTAAAAAAAAAGAAAAAAAAAGATACACCAACAAATGTAAACATAACAGAAAATTCAAAATGTATCTGAGCGCTAGCTTCAACAGGACCGGCGCACACGGTCGGGTTTGTTTCCTCAAACTCAATCACACAAAGTTCATCTTTTGGATTTTTTTAGGTACCGATGAACTTTTTGGACATCGTCACTATTTGAGAATGAAATCAGTGAGTTTTCCCACTGATGACTTGAATTGAAGAACCCAGCCATGTTTGTTTATGTGTGATTTCCTCCAAAATAACAGCAAACAGAACAGCTCATATAAACCGGGTTTCAAACACAATCCATTATTATTATTATTATTATTGTTATTATTGCCTCTTACACACGTTGCATTAACGCACATCTTGGATCAACTGTCTTGAGACATGAATTGGACTTCTGAGCGCTGAAACACTATTACACTTTTAGAAACTGTTTTCATTCCACTTTATCATTATGTCTTGTCTGATTTAAGAACATTTTGATACAATACAATTTACAAAGATCGATATTTAACACCAAGTGTGAAGTGAGATTATTTTTCTTCTTATTTGCTGACAATCATATTTCATAAATCTTATCTCATGGACAGATACTGTAGTGGCACAGGAAGTTACATCAATACAGCAGCTTACCCCGCTTAAATACCTAAAATACCCCAAAAAATAAAAATCATCAATCTCTAAAATCATACAATTCATTCTCTAAAATAATTGTTTTGCCCTGCAGGCAAATGCAAATACAGACAATTCAATTATCTGTGAATCATAAAAACAGAAACAAAAACAGTTTAATATAAATAATCTCATAATTGTTCCTGTGTGTGAATCAAAAGAAGCTACAGCTGCAGTTAGAGCAAGTTGTGAGTCACGACCAGGTAATAATAATGTCAACAGCCAGTGTGGGATATGTTCAAATACTAACAAGGAAGAACATCAGCAAAGCTCCACCAAAGCTAAAACAAATATTCATGGAACCAGTTTGAGTGTGCACATTCTTTGAGAAAAACTTGATACGAATGAAAATGAGTCCCGTGAACGCCACCGTTTGGACTTCAGGTTATTTTAAGTTTATTTTAACAGCAACTACAAGAAAGAAAACGGGGAAAAAACGTAAAGCTTAAAAACTTCAAGGCACCTTTTATCAAATCCTCGTCATGTTTAATTTGCCCTTTGTGTTTATGTCAGCGTCTCTCTGCATCAAGCTCCTGTACATTTAGCGGACGAGCAGACCTCCATTCTGTTTAATATTCTATGTAATAGAAATGATGCTTGTCTGACTTCATTGTTGACTTGTGTGTCGAGGTGTCTGTAACACCGACAGAGAGGCTGTGAGTCCACCAGGAGGTTCTCACTGCTCTTTCTGTGGGCTTCCTGTTTCTTTTTTTAGGTCAACAGTTTTCTGTTGCACTTCCTGCCTTTGGCCAGGAGAGGTCGATAAATATGTAGGCTCTGTAATTTCCTTAAAGGTTTCATGAGAAGTTTCCTGCAAGGAACTTTGTAATTTGATGCTAATTATAGAGGAAACACTGCAGCCACAGTGTACATGAATAATATTATTTTAGTCAGTGCATGTAAGAAGTCAGCAAAACATGTACACATTCCAAATCATTTCCAAGCATCTTTAAGGAATAACTGTCATTATTTTAAAGCCACCTTCTAGGAGATTAATGGGAAATCACAAATTACCGTTACAAAATTTAACATAACATAGTAAACTGTCCTGGTGGACTTTTGGGTTTGATCAAATTTAGCTTTTATTTTTGTTGCCCTCCCATCTAAGAGCGTGAGAAGTCATGATTCGTACCGAGAGAATGTGTTTAGACTTTGGTGACGTTGTTTGGGAGCTGCTGCTCCTGCGGCAGCTGGTCTTCGTCTTCGACGCTCAGGTCCAGCCTCAGGTTATCCAGAGTCTGGCGGATTGACAGGGTCTCCTTCCGCCTGTGAGGAGAAGACGGTGAGACTTACGGCGACGTACTTCACGCCAAGGCGATAATATTAATGCAACCGGGAACGAGGCCGTGTGTTTTTGAGCCTTAAATGTGTTGGAAACCGATCTGCATGTCCTCTTCATGCCATGGCTACGGTGTGTGTGTGTGTGTGTGTGTGTACGTACTTGGTCTGAAGGTGTTGGTCGAGCAGCTGCTTCTGCAGCCGGCCGCTCGTCTCCCTCTCCTCGGCCAGCTCCCTCTGGGTGTGGCGGTACTGCGTCTCCTTCCGGCTCGCCTCCTCCTCCGCCTCGTTCAGCTGGCGCTTTAGAGAGCGCATCCTCTGGGCCATCTGGGGGACCAATCACAGAGCGATTTAGGGTCGGACAGAGGGGCGGGACATGTTCACACATGAAAACGCCCTCAAGGTTGTCACTGCCTACTTCTTAACCCCAATAAATGACGTGACAGCTGTTTATTGTTCGATAACGCGTGTGTTAATGGCTCACGACCAAATTTATTCCAGGGTAATGTTAAAATGAAAAGATTTCAAAAGGACAATGTTGGAAAAAAGTCCCAGAGAACTGTGTCCCAAAGAGCTCACTTAACTTAACTGAATGCGACCATGAAAGGGCAAGAGGCATTTTATGTTTTTATTCGGATTTCCTAAAAAGAAAATGTTCAAAGAAGAACATCCAAAATAAACCAAACTGTAAATATCCAAAAACAATGCATTTTTTAGAATTCTGCATCCTTTTTATCCATTTATTGCAATAATTCACAGCATAATTGTTTAGTTTGTGTTCCTACTGTAGTAAAACAGTCGACTTGTCTCTTGCTACAAACATTACATACAGTTAATTTAATGCATATGTTTAAAGTATTAGCTTCAGCTAATATAGGCACTGGTTATCTTCCTGTGGCACTGATGAAGATTTCTAGTGTTTTCCCCTCTCAAATGAAAGTAGAAATGCATATTAGCATCAGACTTTTCTGTAATGCGGCTTCATGTCGGGAGGGAGAGAGAGAGTTTGTGTGTGTGTGTGTGTGTGTGTGTGTGTGTGGTCTTACCAGGTCTTTCTGCTCGGTTGCTATCCTGTGTTCCTCTTCCATCTGGTCGCTCAGCTCGTTGCTCCTCCTCTCCAGTTTACCGATGGTGTTCGTGAGAACGGCCTTGTTCCTGTGCAGAACACAAACACCGTTAGCTGCTATGGCGACATCTTGTTTGCCATCACTAGACCTTTGGAAACTGGCTAGAGGAGGAGACTAATCCGTCACACGAGTTATATACCCAGAGCGGAATGGTTTTATGTTTAGTTTTTGTTCCCTTGTTCCAGATCGAACCATGTGAACTCCAGGTCAGAAAGGGACCCGAGAACACAGACAGAGAACCCTCAGGAACAGGTTTTTATGAGAACATTTAGAGTTGTCATCACATGTTCATCTTCAGTCCATCCGATTGGGTCACATTTGAGTATATTCGGATGGCGGTTCCAGTGACCTTGACCTTTGACCGCCAACGTTTGATCAGTTCGTCCTTCGGTGAAGAGGTCGTTTGTGCCAAACTTGAGGAAATTCCCCCGAAGTGGTTGCTGAAAATAGACCGGACGTACGGACAATCCCTGAATACACGGCTTAATGGTTTGTTTAAAAGGTCACAGGACTGACCTCTCCTCTGTCCTCAGGATGTTCTCCAGCTCTTTGACTCTGCTCTCCGCTCTGGAGATGACATCCTCCTGAACTCTGGAGCTTTGAAGCTCCTCCACCTCCAGACGCAGCTCCCGCAGCTACAGAGAGAGGGAGGGAGAGAGAGAGAGAGAGAGAGAGGGAGAGATAGTTCATTAGCGCATTAGCTTATACAGTTGCATAGATAGTCGGACGATAAGTAACTAGACATGTAGTACAGAAACGTCAAAGACATAGAAACAGTGTCTCCATTACACAGTTTGTCCATCAGAGGGCAGTCAGCTGTAAGGATCTTTAAGGACACACACACACACACACACACACACACACACACACACACACACACACACACACACTACCTGTCTCTCCATGGCGACCTTGTCAGTTTCCAGCTGGTCGTTCAGATCCTTCTCCTGGATCACCTTCAGCTGCAGCTGCTCGTTCTGACAGCAAACACACAGGTAGACGTCTTAATAACCCGGTCAGCCAAAAGTCAATGAAACGGCACGTGAAGCAACAGACGGGGAAGCCGATCACTTCCTGTGTTTACCTGCTCAATGGCTCTCTTGTGTTTGTTGGCCCATCGCAGCTCGCTGTCATGCAGCTCCTCCAGATCGCTCTCCAGGTCGAGTATCTTCTCCTGCGGGAGTCCAACAGTAACAACTCATTATCAGAACACTTGACTTTGTTTGTGTTTTTTTAGGCGGCTTCTGATCCGAGGTCAGCCGTCTGCCGCCGTCCCATCTGCGGAACACATTCAGGCTATTTATAAACTAGGCGCAGACGAAGTATCTTCAGAAATAGCGACACGATGAACATTTAGGATTATGGGATTAGCACCCCAATTGCTTGAACGGGATTTGCATAATTAAAACCTCATTACCACGCACTCTTGACGGTTTGCTTGACTGAATAATTCAAGTGGACATCTCCGTTTGAATCATAAGGTCACGTATGAGAACAGACTGGGGATAGAGAGTTCACTAAGGGAGTTCAAATTTTTTCCATTGGTTAGCAGTTTCACATCCCATACAAGTGGATACTAATATATGTTATTGTGCTGATAAGTCTCTATTTTTCTTATAGTCATTCAATCCCATGAAGAGACACAAACCAACAATGAATTACAATATAATTATTATTTTGAAAGGGGAAAGTCAAAAAGCACGGACAGCCACATTGTTGCTTTTGGTCTTTTCATGGGACGAGAACAGAAATGCAATACTAAAACTTGAATAATTGTCTAATCATTAATTTCATATGAAAGGTGTGCGTTGTGAACCAGTACCTGAGCCAGTTTCACTTGCTTGGCCAGCTCTTCTTTGGCCTGGTTGGTGCTCTGCAGCTCCATGTGCAGGTCGTCCACCGACCTCTCCGCCTGCTTGCACTGCAGCTGGATCCTCTCCCTCAGCTGGATCTCCTCCTCCAGCGTCTGCTCCCTGTCAATCAGCTTGCCGGAGACCTGCAGGCACGGGACAGTACGCGTGAGGCGTCATGGTAACGGGCCGATGCAGTCGGGTCACATTTTGCTAGTATCGGTCGGGGCGTGGGACGCACCTCTCCCTGCAGTCTGCTGACGAGGACCTGCAGCCTCTGCAGCTCCTGCTCCTTCTCCAGCAGAGATTCCTCCAGCTCCTCCACTCTCAGCTGGCTGTCTGCGCGCAGCTTCTGCTGCAGGCTCAGCTCGGTCGAGGCCTGCGTGGAGCCCAGCAGGGCGTCGCCCAGCTGGAAGCACACGCGGGGACATGCGGGTTAGCAGGTACGCACACGGCTGTGCTCACCCGGCTTTACCAGGAGTGTCACTCAAGGGAAGCATCCTTTACATGAGGACCTTCATCAACCTCCTATTTGAGGCAGTTGTGACTTTGCCTTTAGGTTCGAATTTGGTTAAACACAACTGCATCATGCTGCTAAGTGTTATTAGATTTTAACAAAAGTAAATAAACAAAATAAAAAGTCCTGGGTAAGATGGGCTTGTATCCACTAGTTTTGTTTACGGTATTTGTTTATATAAATTAATGCATTTCTTTGGCAGATGCATGGTTTATTACTTTTATTCTATCTTATTTTCAAGGGATTTATTTGTAAAAATATCTAAATAAAGTATTATATAAAAGTAGTAGTAGAAGTATATAATATATAATATAAAATAAGTATAAAAAAATGAATGCATACATTTTCATGTTTCCTAAAAACAGTTTTACAAGTTGTAATTCAAGTTGTTAATTCACTGGAGTTAAAACTACAGTTTGTTTTTATCTTAATGTACATGTATACTTTTTTTGCATTTTATTATGTAAACAAGAGCAATAAGTCGGTCCAATAATAAGTCCAATAATACGTATGTAATATGGATTATCAAACAAATAACATCCCCGAAGCGTCTCCGTCCGTACCTCTGACTCCAGCCTGAGGATGGTGCTGCTGAGCTCCGATGTCCTCTTGTCTCGGCTGTCTTTGTGGACCTCCAGCTCCTCCAGCTGTCTCTCCGCCAGCCACAGCTTCTCCGCCAGCGACTGGGCGTGCAGCGTCTGGTTCTCCAGGTTCTCCTGAACACAACACACACACAGTTCAGACCTCTGCCTCCTCATAATATGCATAATGTAGCACTATAGTAGCACTGAAATGGCTCTTACTGATAGCACTTTGTAGTTGAACTTTTTGACAAAATTGTACCTTCTTGATTCTTGTTGTTCTGATTCTTGTTTGTAGAACCGTAGAATGCACTTATTGTTAGTCGCTTTGGATAAAAGCGTCAGCTAAATGAAATGTAATGTAATAATGATATGTCTTAATGGGCCTGTTGATTTACTTATTGAATGACACCAATTTAAAAGCTGACACTAAGCTGATAATCTTTCACCTCCATATTTTCAAGTTGGAAAGTGGAAAGTGATTATGTAACTACACCCAAACAATGTCATGTTAACGTCACCTTAACGTCATCAGCTTATCTGGAGTTGGAAACTTTTGCATTGTGAAAAATTAACAATATGAATTATTATTGTGTTTTTAACATGGCCTTGTTATCTATGAGATTAGACAAAGAGAAGAATGAAGTGTTTCTTTATGAGCTCAGAAAATTGTTTTCAAGCCAAATAAATCACTTCAGAAGCCATCGGATTATGTGAATTTAGAATTCTGCATTTTTGCGAGCTGACATGACTTTTTCTGGATGACCAACTGGTCCTCACACAACGGTCTGGATGAGGTCTCATGAAAAATAATTTTGTCACGTTTTGGGCGTTTTCCCATGAATCTCCAGCAACACGTGCAATCAGTGCACCTGTGCACTGTGAAGCTGCTGCGTACCTCAGCGTCATGGATCTTGTTTTGGAGGGACTGCTGGAGAAAGCTGAAGGCGTACTCCTGAGTGTTGGCCTCCACCATCATTTCCCGGGCCTGCTTCACCTCAATCTGATCAGTACAGGAAAGAGTCAGTCACGGAAACCCCCCATGGATACCTACAGTCTAAGAACATCACCCATCCTCCCACACCTCCATCTCCCTGTATCTCTCGCCCATGGATTGGTTCTCCCTATCCATCTCGATCATCTGCTCTCTCATCTTCTTCATCTCGTTGGTCAGCTGAGCGTTGGTCCTCAGCAGGTCCTCGTTGTTCACCAGCAGGCCGCGCATCTCAAACCTGCAGAGGGAGGCCGTTATCAGACAGAGATGGGGAGGGGGGGCGGGGGGGAGCAGTAAGGGAGTCAAACTGTGTTAAAGTCCCAAGTTAGAACGATCTGAATATTTGAGCGATGCAGAGTACACAGGTATTTCAATCAAATCCTTTGCATTCAATTGGATCTTTAAAAAGTGTGCGGTCCTCGAATGTAGATACACGTTTAGATTGTTTGTTGGACGTATGTCATAATATTATTGGTTGCAATTAGATTTGGACATAAGAATTCTAAAAAATTCTATTTATATATATTATATTATATAATTTTTTGTTATGAGCTAACAAAAAAAATAAGGAAACGGAAAAATTTAATTTTTCATTGCATCTCGACTTTAAGTTAATCCCTTAAGAAAAACTTCAGTGTGCCTTTGAAGAGCTTAACCAGCTTCAAACTAATTGTTCAAGCAGCTGAGAAGCATCACCTCACCAACCTCTTCTGGGTTGGAGGTTCTCTTTAAAAACAGTTCACAATAAAGTGGAAAAAATAAGAAAGAAACTAAAAGGAGAAGAAAAGCAGGCAAGAGAGCAACAAGATGAACCAAAGAAAAAACAAGAAGAGAGAAAAATAACATCATGTCTGACCTTATTTGGTTCCTCTCCTTCTCCATCTCCACACTCTCTGCCTCTAGGAACTGGTTACGCTGGAGAGAACACACACACACGCACACACACACACACACACACACACACACACACACCATCAAAATACATCCTGAGTTGTGGTACAGTAGGAGTACACGTGCATCCCGGAATGAATCAGGTGAGGCCTACCTTCTGGCAGCCTTCCATCTGTTTGGTCAACTCCTCGATGTAGTTTTTTTTATTCGGCGCTCCAAGAGTGTTAGAGCGCATACTGTAGTGGTTGGAGGGGGCCACCTGGAGCCAGGAAAACAGATCTTAAATATGGGGGATAAACATTATGTGGACACGTGTGTGTGTGTGTGTGTGTGTGTGTGTGTGTGTGTAAACGTACTGCGTTGGTGACCTCGCCCCTCCTCCTCACCAGGGTGTCGTAAGCGGAGAAACGGGGTCGGGGGGCGTTGAGGGTGGGCGTGCCCACGGGACTGGTGCTGCGACTGTTGAAGCTGTACATGTTCATCTCTGAGTTGGCAGGAGACAGTCCACCTTGAACCTGGAGATGAGGGGTGGGGCGAGTTATGTAAGAATACAGTCATGTCTTTGTTTTGGCTAGAAAGGTGTTTTAATCGTCACTATTCTGACATTAATAAGGAAAACATGAACGCTTTTAGTTCAGAACACGAGGTGGTGGTTCACCATTTGTGACCAAAATGAGTACTACAACAACAAACACCAAATGATCCTGACAGAGGAGAAAACAATCATGTTAAATCAAAAAAAAAAAAAATTAATCCAAATTTCGCTGCCTGTTTTGGTATGAATGTATGTTTATGTGACATTAAAAGTACTAATAGAAAATAAAAACAGATGAACTAAAACAAGATAAGGAATAGGAAACCACGACAAACCTTGTACTCCGACATGCGGTACATGGGGTTGTAGTCCACGGAGGCCGTCGTGGCGTACGGACTGTGGAAGGCTCTGGGGGGGCTGTCGACAGGTCCCCACTAGGACACACATACAGGAACACTGCTTCATACGAGCAACAGAGCAGACGGACACAACCAAAGGCTGGAGGCCCATTCAGTGTGGATCCAGACACGATTATCGGTTTGCAAAGGTTTGCAATATTAAATAATAAGAAGCAAAGACATTTCTGGTTTAGTACGTATGGTATTTGAAATTATAATTTTAATCAATTGCAAAAACTTAAAATATAAAGATCTAAAATATCTGAACACATGATGAAGAGTGGAGCTCTCTCACATACAGATTACTACAAAATTACTAGTGGTCCATAAATAATCACACTAAGATTATTCAAAATGACAATATGATTGGCTATTGATTACAAGTGATAATATGTGGTAAATTATTGTGTTTATTTATTCAAAGTAGAAAATACTTGTCATTGTCATTTAAACACATCATATTGTATTAAAGGTGCCGATATTGATTACGTTTGATGCAGGATAATTGTATCATTAAGAGTTTCTCAACTTGACTTTATTAGACATGAGCATTTTAAATTAAATTATAGGATCTAAAAATGTGATAACAACCAAGAAGAAGTTGAGGAACTCTTTTTTGATCTTGTGATCAGTGAGGGATTCAGGTCGCCCAATGAGAAACCTTAACACTTTGTTTTGTCCAGTAGAGGGTGCTGTTCAATAACTGGAAAGGAAACATTGCATTATACTAATGCTGCAGACATACATTACAAGTATCCTGATGATTTGTAAATATTACTGTAGTAATATATACTTAATTAGATTTAGAATAAGAAAGTTCTTAAATGAACATGAACTAATTCATGCAGGGCGACTGTGGCTCAGTGGTTTGCAGGTCTGACTAACCCTAACCCTAACCCTAACCCTAACCCCGGCTCAGCCAGTCCGTGTTGTTGTGTCTTTGAGCAAGACACTTAACCCTAATTGCTCACCGTTGCTGTGTCTACGGTCTACTGTATATCATGTAAGTCGCTTTGGATAAAAGCGTCAGCTAAATGTAATGTAATGTAATTGAGGATCGTCTCTTTGAAAACAATGTCAAAGACCAGACCACATGGAAAACATGAGGTATTAACAACGTATAATAACCAAAGTAAATGTCAAGGCTTTACCAGCTGACTTTGAGTCCTAAAAGTCAGATTCTTCTGTCAGTGCATTATAGAATAAGATTGTTGCACTAGAATTACAGAAAATTATACTCATTTGATTGCGCTTGCAGATTATTTCTCGTGTTTTTTTTTGTCATTAATAATAAGATGGAGGTCATTGCAGTGCATGGGCAATAAGAGACCTCAAAGCTGTGCTCTGTCCAGGAGATGGCACTGTTTGATAACTGGTTCTGTGATTCAGGAATCACAGATATGACAGAGACAGTTCTTTATGATAATCAGAAGTCTAACCTATCCGAGACCCTGGGTCCGCCTCACCTACCCTGTCAGGCATAGGGTCCCAGTCCCGCGAGGCCAGGGACTCCAGGGACCCTCGGTAATTGTTATTCCCCAGCTTGTTGGTCTCCCATCGGGCCAGCCTGGGGCCATTCTCCCCCACCGTCCCGCCTCCTCCTGGACCATCTGCATCCCTGCCACTCAACCCATTGGTCCTGTGCTCGTTGTTGAGGAACAGCTGATACTTAGGGTTCTGGCTGGCCAGCACGGCTCGGGGTGTGGTGGGCTCCTCCTCTGACGGGCTGTCCGACTGCTTGCTCAGATCCAACTCTGGCTCCTGGAGGAGACGGGCAGAGGGCGAGCAAGGAGGGATTAAGTAGATAAGTAGTATAATCTGTAATGATGGCTTCTTTAGCCGATAGATGTTTTTTTCACGAGCTAGTTGCTAACTCCGTCTGTCTGCCGCTTGGTGCTGGACAGGTGGCTATTACCAGTAATAATAACCGTCTTTATTACAGACGTGGGTCTACTA
Organism: Cottus gobio; assembly: GCA_023566465.1. Taxonomy (NCBI): domain Eukaryota; kingdom Metazoa; phylum Chordata; class Actinopteri; order Perciformes; family Cottidae; genus Cottus; species Cottus gobio. The sequence continues at coordinate 17,915,025 of CM042237.1, forward strand.
CTACTATAAAACACAAAAAGAATTGCAAATGACTTTAACACCAAGGACTCGTGACTTAATCTGGCCTTTTCACCTGATATTTTCCCAAAGCCCAAATATTCAAATCAATAGATTGTTTCTGACAACACACATAGTTTGACTCAACTAGAGAGCAGCCAATCACAACGAGTGAGTGGGAGGGAACTTGTGTTTGGCAGCGCAGACAGACAGATAATACACATGTTTAAAGAGTGAAGCACAAAGTTTGGAACTTGTTTTGTAACTTGCAAACCAATGACTTTGGTCCACCTTTACAGATAATAAACAGAGTCATGTTTTCTCACCAAGCAAATGATCAGGCAGAAACAAATAGAATGCAAAAATGCACAAAAGTGTCCTGATCACTGTAATTTGTCCCAATTACTGCAATCATGCTGTGAAAATCAACACATTCGTAGTGTGAAGGTTGTTGTTATTATTTTAGACCAAAGGCAAAAAAAAAAAATGGCAACATGCTCATTTACAGGAAAAGAATCAAGGAGAAGTGAGAGTAAGTGTAAGTGAAGCCAGAGAGTTTCAGGCCGTTTGATTAGTACGATTGATGAAGGCTTGATAATCTGGCTTTCGGGTCGTCATGCGGATTGATTGCGTTATAAACTGCGGGGGCCATGCTGTCGCGCCGTCCTCCGCAGACAAGACGCAGAGCTTATCGTTGCATGCAAGGTCATCGAAATGCTCGCTCAGGACATTTCTTTGTTGCTTACCGATCCCATGCCGGAGTCAGTCACTGAGTCTCTACCAGACTCTGCGGTTTGGGTTTTGGGTTTTGTCTTCTCCGCACTGCCTCCTACTGGACAATCTATTCTCGCGGTGATCTTACTAGTGTGGGTGCCTCTCTGAGCCGACAGAGCCACGTTCTGGGTCACGCTGAACGGAGGGGTCACGGTGATGCTGGGAACCGCACCGTTGTCTTGTCCGACGCTCCCCAGTGTGGGACTGGACGGACTGGACGTGGGCTTTGGAGGCTCGCGAGCTTCTGCGGGTGCGGACTTTGGGACTTGTCCTGATCCAGATGTGGGGCTCTGTGGGGAACCGGAGGAAGAGACGTGATCTGGGCCGGAGAATTTACCGATCAGGTCTTTGACGCTGCCGGCTCGGTGCAAGTTTGAACTGCGGGACAGGCCTGTGGCTGGTTTCTTAAGACTGGCCCTCCAGGCCTGCTCGGCCTTGTCTTCAGTGGCTGCCGGGTGGGGGCTAAGCGGTGAGTGTAGGTAAGAAGACTCGGGCGCATGCTGCAAGAAGTGAACACAATAACAAATCCCCAACAACACTGTTAGCAAGAAGTCTGAGCAGCACTTGTATCAGGTTAGTAGCGGGTGATTTCACAGACAATACAAAGTGACCATATAGTTCAGACCATGCATTGTTACTGAGCTTCAGATCAATGAGTGCAAAACAATGAGCAGGGTTACTTTATGGCAATGTTGGGTCTGAACAATATTCCGTATAGGCCATAGGCCATTTTGTCTATATGCTAGTCCATATATTTATTACAAGTCCTATATGATAGCACTCCAAAGTCCGCTGGAAGTGGTTATTCCAGCGGACAATTATGAACCAGGACACGACGCAGGCTGGTTTTCCGGAGTATCTGGGACTTAAACAACGTGTACGAAGCAGCAATAGTGGCTATATAGGTTCATAAAACGCTGTTGGTAGGCCATCATGGAGTAATGGGTCCAATCTCATGCAATTAACACAAGCAATGACATTTAGTGTGAGGCCACGATGAGCAGCACAACTTTAGACAATGTTAGTAAGGTTGCAATGAGAAAAGGGAAAGACTGTGCTACTTCCTCTTTCAGATGCTACTTCCTTTAAACCTAGAAAGCAGTGAGTTTACACAAACAACACAACGAGATTCAAAGACATCATTCCTCCGCTTAGATTTGAACTTTGGAATGATTCCTCCGAAGCAGCATGTCAACGTGTTAGTCACGTCTCCTGTCTTTACAGGGGGGATGTTATTGAGCATACATAATGACATGAAGCCCAGAGTGTGAGTGTGTATGAGTGTGTGTGTGTGTGTGTGTGTGTGTGTGTTCCTATCCTGACATAAATCCCTCTTGAGGAAGTGCAACATCTGCTCGTTCATCTGAAACATCCCCACCCTCCCCCCAAAGCGTTACATCCCACTTTCTCACACAAAATAAAAAAGACACATAAATATATAAACAGATAGACTCCAAAACAAATTATAAAATTAACTCTCACACACACCTACCCCGCCCCCTCCCCCTCTTACACACACACAAACAAGGAAAAGAACAGAAATTCAATAATTTCTTTTGCCAAAAAGCCACTTGATTAAATCCAACTTTAATTAACATTATGACAAGGAGGCCGATGCCACTTAGAGAAATGACGTGGCGAGCATCCAGGGGTTTAGCTTCCGGGGCTCAAAGGGTCCAAAGCATTGAGTGGCCTTAATCCAGGGTCTCGCCTGGCCACCTCCCCCAGGGACGGTGAATCAAGGCTGAGCCTGGGAGGACTGGGAGGGCTGCGGTTTAGGGATCGCTGCTAATCACTGCGGGATTAAACTGTTTATGGGGATTGCTATGAGCTGAGGACTTTTAATGTTATTATTTTTGCTCTGTGAGCTCAGTTCTCTGGGCCATATGGAATGAGGAGACGGGGTAACACACGCGATGGTGATGAAATGCGTGTGTTCTTGTATTTCTGCCTCAACATTCAGGACAGGATCACACATACTGTAGGATCCCTGGGTTAACAGGCAGGGTCACAGGATATTTATAAGGGCAATTAATTCATTATTAGTTTAAATTTTTAGTTAATATATTTTATTTTTCAGGTACTATTTTTTTCTATCCTCATATTCTTATTTTATTTTTTATTTTAATCTGTGTGCTTTGGATATGATGGTATAGGACTCTTGTTTCTGTTGAAAACTGATACAAATCTTAAAAAATAAAAGATTAGTCAATATACAATATACTTTGATTAATGATAAATATGATTGAACTATTTCACAACATCTTATATTTAGAATGCCTGAATGTGTGGTATTTTTGACGCTACAATGATTAATGTATGAATGTATACAAAATGAATATTAGAGAGGCCTTTCAAAATAAAACATTACACTCCCTATACAGCATCACAATGGCCATGACAGCAGTTTAAGGACGATTTTATTAGTTTACGTATGATTTTAAACCACATTTTCTCAGACATCCTGTACAAATGAACATATAGTTAGTGGTACTACAGCTGTATTCAAGCAAAGCTAACTACAGTGATTGGTTTTGGAAAGATTATGTTCATAGTTTAAAGAAACCAAGGCTGAGTTCATAGGAGACAGCACGAGTCTGCTCTGAACTTATCCTGAAGACACTTCCAGACGTTCTGTGTGTAAATAATGTTTAGCTGTATGTCTCACTGCATGCCATTTTAATTAATTCATTGGAATAATAGGACAAATGGACATTTCTTTTGTTTGGGTGAACCAGTTGTTGAAAAACAAAAACAAACTGAACAATCACCCAGGATGACGTGCAGACGGAGCTTGATTCAGGAAAAACAGATCTACATTCCCTGAAGTCATACACACACACACACACACACACACACACACACACACACACACACACACACACACACACACACACACACACACACACACACACACTCCCTGACATGAAGTCCTCAATTCCCTGTGGCCTCACTACAGTACAGACATATGGCGTAGAACTGTAGACCATCTGACCCAGATATATGACAGCAGTGCACCCTGGGAACTGCAGTGAATGCACCACTGATGTTATGGTGCCAGAGAATAAAAAGTTCAGGCTCGTCCAGTGACTGCTTGATTCAGTGTTGAAAAGTGAACACACTGTTGATTATTAGTATGGAATTTCATTTTGTGGTTTTAGGAGCAATTCTTGCAGAAAAAAAAAGCACTTTATAATTTCTGCGCTAAGCTGGTGCAGAAGGCCGTCGATTCCACTTTTTAATATGCATGTTCTGGTACATGCACGAGTAAATGAAAAGTGACTTTATCTGATATAACTCTAAAACAGGGGTGTCAAACTCATTTTCACCGCGGGCCACTTCAGCATCATGGTTGCCCTCAAAGGGCCGGTTGTAACTGTAACACTATAAATGTAACTACTACCAAGCATATTGTTAAATAACTGTCTTTGTATTGTTTATTCAAGTGTAACAATATTGTACATGCATTTATATACATGTGTGTGTGTGTGTATATATATATATATATATATATATAAACCCACATTACTCTATCAAAGATGAAACTTAAAACAGAAGAAAATAACAATGACAAAGATCAAACAATCGTTGTTATATTAACTTTGTTCAAAGCTTTTTTTGTCACAGTTGAGAAGGACATAACTAGCCAATAAGAACATGCATGTGGTCTGGGGCAGTGGTTCTACTGGTCTGGCTGCACCATCACCCCTGAATGAACCGAGATCCAAAGCAAGGAACATGTTCAACTTCTCAAATGGATTTAATGAAAAGATGGAGCAGTTTGAGCCTGAAATGGTACAGAATCTCACATGCCAACACAAAAAAACTAGTTTGAAATATTCCCTTTTACACTCAATCAAAAAACCCAAAAGTGCATCTTAAGGACACAAGGTAATACAACACACATAATAATTTTATAACTTCAGCCTTTAACAGACTCAGCAGTGCTTTCATGCACAAACATAATAAAAAGGTCGGGAATTAAGTGAACTATCACAAATAGTGCGTGTGTAAACTCATGCAAGTGTGTTGTGAACGCAGTGAATAGACGCACTCTGCTGCATTCAAAATTCCCTTCAAAATAAAATCACAGGATTTTTATATTGCCCATGCAAAGGTCCGCAACCCACTGAAAACGGGTCCGCGACCGACTGAAAACGGGTCCGCGACCGACTGAAAACGGGTCCGCGAAGAACCGAAAACGGGTCCGCGACCGACTGAAAACGGGTCCGCGACGAACCGAAAACGGGTCCGCGCCGAACTGGAAACGGATCCGCGACAGACTGAAAACGGGTCCGCGACGAACCGGAAACGGATCCGCAACAGACTGAAAACGGGTCCAAGCCGTCGCGGGCCACATAAAATGACGTGGCGGGCCACATTTGGCCCGCGGGCCTTGAGTTTGACACATGTGCTCTAAAACATTGTATTCTACATCTCCCATAATGCAACTCAACATTGTTTTGTTTTTGTCAGATCCATGTCTGGTGAACTTCCACATCTCCAATCTGAAATGCCGCCTTTACTAAAAATGGTACAGCCCCCTAGACCCCAATGAGGTCACTATGATGTCATCGGGGGAAAGCCTCTGTGCGACTGTTCTCACAGGTTGAGTAGAGTCCTCCTGACTGCTAGCTATAGTGGGATGCCCCTTCAGCAGCGCTGCCTCCTCCTCATCGCACTAAGAGAAGTGTAACTGGGTGTTGGACATGTTTGTGGGAGCTTACATGGATCTCTTTGATAAGACAGGCTGGTTTACTCAGAGATCGCACAGAGATTCAGCTCCTGCCCATCTGCACACCCAACAATGGGGAAGTCTTTGAGTTGGGAACAATAAATTTGATCATCTGTTGGGACCAAACTTACCACCTCCATTTATAGCGAACACACTTTTCAAACTTTCCATCCTCTTCGCCAGGCGTAAGGAGGGTGGTGGGAGGAGCGCGTGTTTGTCCGTCTGTCCACGGCTAAACTCACATAGTACTGGACCCATCAGCCTCATTTTTTAATGTTTTTTAGTCCTCATATATGACTCTACCCTCAAGGACCTCTCGCGGTGATTCATACGCTTTGATAAGCTTGTTTTATTGTCTCATACCGGCCCTGACTGCTGTCTTGACGCTCCTCACAGCAATCAACAGCTGCTTCAAAGCACAACGCCATTCCCGGCAATCGGCCTTTTAGCTTTTGTCGTGGCTCAAAGTTTGACATCGATAGAAAAGTTTAATCTCTGGAGCATCTGCAGATTAACTCCTGACCCAATGTGTTGTGTTCTAGCGTCTCCTGCTTGTTTTTGTAGCTTCTTTGGGACGTTTCAAACCCTTCATGGTTGTTCGTTATCGCCTGGTCGCTTTCGAGCTCCCTTGTTTCTTTTCTAGTTTGTCATGGTTGTTTTCTAGATTCTATTTTCTCGAAAACAACTGTAAATTTGTTCTAAAAAGACAATCAATTGGCAGTTTTCTTGTTCCCCGGGTTGCGTTCCAGCTTCTTCTCTTTGTTTGGCTTCCTAATGTGGTTTTCTTCTTCTCCTGGTCGCTTTTTTTTTTGTTTCTTCAGGCACTGTTCTGCCTTTTCATGGTTGTTGGTTGTTGTTAACTTTTGGGGTTGTTATTCATCTTCTCCAGATTAGTTTCTCTCTTTTCTAGGTTGTTTATAGCTCTTTTTAAGTACTTTTTTATACGAGATATAGCACATTCTAAGGTCACATTCTAAGGTCATGTTCTAAGGTCACGTTCTAAGGTCACGTTCTAAGGTCACGTTCTAAGGTCACGTTCTAAGGTCACATTCTAGGGTCACGTTCTAAACTCAGATTCTAAGGTCACAGTCTAAGGTCACAGTCTAAGGTCACAGTCTAATCTCACGGTCAGTTATTAGGCCTGTGAGATAATACAAAATAAAATAAATAACCAATTAGTGGCAGCAGTCTTGTGTTGGACACGTATGTAATGAATGTCCAGCTCCGTTCAGCCCACAGCAATATGCTTGGCAATATGTTCCTGTGTTGTTGACCCCCCCCCCCATGACTGTAAATAACTGAGATTATTAACCAACTGGCGCTCCGTCCTCGCCTTAAGGCCAGCCCATTTTTACACCTTGCTCAGTCGGCGATTATCCCTTCAACGGCAATATTTGTTAGAGATCAGCATAAAATCCGGTCCACCCAGTCCTTGATGTCTCGTTATATCACGTGGGAATAACTACAATGAGCACAGATGTATGATCACTGGGTAATCCTGTCAAATATGTCTAATAGGGATGTGTTGAATATGGAAAATGAAAAGCGGCTTAGTAAGAGTCCCAGGAAGACCGACCGCTCAGATTTGATCTGAAGTAACAGGAAATGCTGCAGATGCTCATATAAAGCTATACATATGAACTTTATATGATAAACAAATAATAAGCAAATATGTTGATGATTGAATAACAATATATGGAATGTTTGTCTAGTAGAACTGAGACAATTCATCAATTCAACTGATTTAATAGAAAATGAATAAGCAAATATGTTGATGATTGAATAGTAACCATTTTAATCACTTATCTAGAAGAAAAAAAGCCAAAACATGATCTGACCCAGCGTCTAATGTGTGGATTCACTTCCTCTCTTATGTGATCGTGGACACTCTATTTTAGGGTTTTATAAATAATCTTGGGCTTGCGATGGGATTTATTTCATGTGTAAATATGGTTGTTTTGGAACTAATGCAATGAGATGACGATCCAAATGAAGAACATATCTCTCGTACAAAAGTCTAAAAGACTTTATGAAACCAATTATTTTCTAATTATTTTTCAGAATAAATACATTAAAAAAAATGGTGTTGACCTTTTCACGCACTTGAGAACATAATCCAGCATCTGTTCCCACACTACATTGCTTTGTCTTTTTAAACTCAACAGCACCTCTAATCACAGACAAAACTAAACACATTTTCCCCATGAGCTGAAAGCTGCAGAAGCGTCTCTGCTCCGCAGATGTCCTCATCTGATGACTAATTGCACCTGTGTCCAACCTTTATAGAACATGTCTTCTTTATTGTTGAGGTTCTGGAGAAATTCATATGTGGTTTTCTATAATTAGTAAGGGCGTGCTTCTGTCTCTGAGAGCGGAGTCGCTCATCCAGCTGCTCCTCAGATACGTCCATAATCGGACAACGCCTGGTCTCACTCTGTAATTTACACATTTATAGTTCTTACTTCAGCTCTTAATAATGATAATCAGTAATATTCCGTTGTGTAATATAGTTCTACAGTAGCCCTTTTTACAGATTGCTCATAACTTCTGTAAAGACGAGCTGCCGTTTTGGTTTTTCACACTGAACCAAACAAGGTAATAATAAAGAGCACTGAAGACGTCTGCCATCCAAACCTTTTGAGCCCAGCAAGGCGTCAGGCAGTGTGGGCTTTAGGGCTGGGGCCTGAACCTACAACCTGAGACAAAAGGGCAGCTATACAATCCTTAATCCAGGATGGATCACAGAATTAAATCAAAAATCTTAAATCTAAATCTATTAGATTTAATGTCTAATCAAAATGATGCGTGATTATACAAATCCAGGCTCATTTTCTGACAGATTAACCTCATAATCTCATAAAGAGGTTACTGAGCCCCCCTTCGGCCCAGAGCGGCTCGTCTAGATTAACGGGACAAAGCGTGAGACGGAAGGTGTCGAGGGTCTGAATCCTCCCGAGCCCCCGTCCCCGTCCACAGAGACCTGCTGCACGAAACAGACACAGCATGTTGTCTTTGGCTTTTGCTTTATGGAATAGTTTTTAGGGGCAATCAGGGTTGTACAATTCCACAAACCAGTTGTTGAATCCAGTTTCTGAGTGACTTCAGCTGTCAGGACGTTAAATCACGGTGACAGGTGTTGTCAAACAATGAATTTATGTATTTTGAAGACTTAAATAATAACCAATGTACATTGAAATTATTCGGACCTGATACTGTATGAATTGTGCTGTCAAATGTGAAGAAGCAAAGTATGAACTTCCACCTTCCAGAATATACCCCAAAACACTAAAATGATCTGTTTTGTTTGGTGCAGTTTCACTTTTAAATCCTGCTTAAAAAATTAATAATCAGGTGTTTTTCACTGAGAATCGGTACGTTGTGAAAAGGGTGAGCCTGATTCAGTGCGGGAGACGCAGCAGCATGTTGGCAGCCGGCCCGTCTGCTGTTTGTGTTTAAGCTTCACAAGTTAAACTGTGGTGACACTTTGACAGGTTTCCTGTTATAATAAGACTCCAAACCAGGTTCCTTCCCTCATCGTTCCCCGTCACAACTGTGTCAGTCTATTATGGGTTTTTGTTGTTTGTTTTTTTTTTGGGAAATGATGCTCTCACTGTGTGTGTGTGTGTGTGTGTGTGTGTGTGTGTGTGTGTCGGTCTGCATCTGTGTGTGTGACAGACAGAGCCAGATGAGCAGGCAGATGTTTCCTCTGTCTCCACACTGACTGTCTGAGAAAGACTGACAACAGCTGGACCAATGCCAGACAAACACACACACACACACACACACACACACACACACACACACACACACACACACACACACACACACACACAGACAAAGACACAGTGTTACTGTTCTACCTCAACATGCTTCTTTACCCTTTTAATTTTTGCTTTGTTTGTGAGCTAAAATATTTTAGATTAGATTTAAGTCTGAACCGATCGTGGATAACTGCATCTTAGGTGTTTTTTGGAAAAAGGATTCAAATGCAACAATGTGAGGATAGACTCCTGCACTTATTTGCTTGTATCTACTGCTGGAGGACCAGTACTACGAAAGAGTGCTGAGTCTTGTCTCCCACCGCATCTAACCGGCTCAAGTGTCCTTCCCACCAAAAGAACAACTAACATTATCATAATGAGCGTGACCCAAGTTATATCCTCATAATTGGACCTAGAAAGAGTTATTGAGCCTCTAACAATGCTCTACTACTCGAACAGGACCAAGCCTTGGCCCAACGAGTGGTCTAGATATCCGCCTGTGAGGAAACCCCTCGCCTGGCCTGGAGAAAGAAGTGGTGCATATGTGACGGCGGGTATACAGATTGAAGGATTCCTCTGTACCTTTGTCCACTAAACAGATCTGCCGAGTCAGGGGGGAGATATGGATTCATCAATCAGGTCCGAGGAGGAAAAGACGGATACAATACCAACCCAAGATATTACAGAGATTTAGACCTCCGTCTGACAAAGAGGGACATGAGAGCATTGAATGGAGTGGGACCCACTTTACATCATTACGTGTATGATTGTCCAAGGTGCATTCTGATTTGTCCGGCGACTTTGAATTGAAATTGCCCAGCTCTACTGTGTTTGGAGTGTTAGCTAAACCCGGCCCTACAGAACGGTAGCTACAGGGTTAGGTGTGCTGTTAGTTTGTTTTGCTAGGCCCCAAAAAAAGGCGCCGTCATACAAACAACGAGTACCGTTAGGCATCGTTGGGTCGAGCCCTTGGCTGTGCCAAGAACGAGCAAGCAGAATAAAAGCCGAAAGAGATCAGGCGCGGAGTTAAACTGTACCATGTTGCTTTCCTGCTCGGTCTCGTTCTTCCCCTGCATGCTTGGTCTGCTGGTTGGCGTTTCCTCGCTGAAGGAAAGATATCGAGTGCAATGTTTAAATGGTTTTCTAGTCTGAATTACACATTTTTAATTATTTTTTTCTGACCTGTGGGTTTGCGCCAGTATTTTCTGCGTGAAACAGGTCAACCTACGTGTCTCTTCCCGGTACCTCTGCAGGTCTTGGGTCAGCAGGTTACGGAGCGCGCTCAGTGCCTCCTCCTGGAACACCAACCTCTCTGATTGGAGTAGACGCTCAGTGATGGAGGCCTGAAGCTCCCGACAAGCACACAGCTGTAACTGGGGAGGAAAGTGGAGCGTTTCACCAGGACACCTGGTAGGGGGCTGCCCGACAGAAATACACCTTTTCTCAATCAGAGACATTTTGATGATCATAGGTTTTAGTTTTATATATATTTCTTTTTATCATGTCTATATATTCATTCCGTGTGGTCTGTGTACAGTGGCTCCCTGCTGGGGTCACTTACAGTGGACGCCTGAAGGCTGGAGTTCCTCTTCAGCTCCTGTTCGGTCCGTTTCTTCTTCTCCTGAAGATTAAAGAGGTCTCTGGTCAGCAGTTGCCGGCGGCCTTCAATCTGCAAGAGTCTGACAACATACAAATACAAACACATTTAGTTTACAAAAAATATTTTTTGATATATTGGCAATCACAATGTCAGGTTTGACAGCTAAAATAATAGAATAAATACTTACAAGTACTTATACAAATAGTTACAAGAAGACACTTTCTGGGTTCGTGGGCTAGAATGTTTGTGGATTGGCTGCTTGATATTTGGTTGGATATAAATGGCCTTTGATAATATTAGCAAGAGCTCTCTCACAGGTCATAATAGAAATATAATAGTAATGGTAAAAGCTGCTGTATATATACTATTTACAGTACGTATACTGTATATATCAGTGGCAACAGGACAGGCCGGAATGGTCTGTTCCGTTTTGCATGCAGCAGCTGTGCGCTTCGCCTGAGAAAACACTGACGATGGATACAGCATCCCATTTTCTTTGATACTTTATTCCATATATAAATATTCCAAATATTTTTTATATTTGGGAAATAAAAAGTTTGTCGTGGTCTTGGGATTGATCCGTCAACCCTCCGGTCTCCCCTCCTGAGTTCTCAAAGCGAACCCTGCCTTGAGCAAACACAGCATAGTTTCCATGGATACACGCAGAGCTGAACAGCTGATGCAGAGTTAATGATTAATGCTCAACGTTAAACGCAGACAATTATAAACATTTAAAAACACTCTCCACACGCTAGCAGTGTGGCCGTCACACTAGTAACTAGTAGTCAGGCAGAACAGAGTAAGAGCAGTAGTAGCTTAACTAGCAGTACTAGTTGTGGTAGTATTGGTTTAGCAGCCTACTGGCAGAAGCAGAAACACCAGAATTGTGGTAGTAAGTAATAACAACCAAAAGGGGCAAACATAATAGTATTTATGTATTCATATCTGCATCTACATATTAATAATCCAGCCATAAGAAGGCCCTCTGTATGAAGAGTGCAGAGGCTTCAGAGTGCAGTTCACCACCTGCCCACTGGGAGGCACTAACCCTCTGTAACAGAGAGCGAGAACAGCAGGCGATGAGAAGTGGGGTTTAGTTTGGGAGGAAGAGGAGGAGGAGGCTCATCTGAGGGGAAGCCTTTGATGAACTAACGAAGACCACAGAAAGACAAATGAGTGGAAAACGACACAAACAACGGTACGGCAACACAAAGGCCCTCTGGAAAATATAATAACTCTGTTAATGAGGTTTTCAAGGACTCACGGTTTGCGTGATGAGGAGGACAGAAAGTAAAACCTTGAAGGCCTTGATGAACTCTCTGGTTCACAATCACTCGGCCTGCGGGCTGGAACACACGCTTTAGGTCAGTCGGCTTTTTGTTGGAGGTTTATGGATAATCAAAATTGATATCAAAGAAAAATATTATTTTATATTCTAACCCAAGGTATGTCAATGTAATATCAATATTTATATACAGTATGTGTAGAATATCGGAGTTAAATGTGGGTTGAGTTTTTTTCATGATAATAATATTGTAATAAAGCTTGAATGTTGTCTTTTTCCGCTCTAAAAAAGCTGTGAAGTTTGCGGTGAAGTCACACTCTTCTGAACAGACTTGAGTTGATAAATGGACTAACTTTCTTACTGACTGGTGACTTTTCTGAACTGTGAACTTTTGGGGCCGGTTATTGTTTGCAACTTTTTATTTTAGAAAATATCTTCCAAAACAAAAAGAAAAAAAGCGTAAATATATGATCGTATGTTCAATGCTGACGTTTGAATTTTGGTGTTGAAGTCTAATTCTGCTTCATTCTCTTATTTATCCCAAATTGCTTCTATACAAACATTGTAATAACAATAAGAATCAGAAAAGGAGATTAGATTTTAGATAGAAAAATAAATAAAAAATTGAAGTGATTCTTTTTTTTCCTCATTTCTGCATATTATATTTGAATAATTTGTATTTTTGATTTGGGTAGAAATAAAGGTGTGATTCCCCGAAAAAGTTACAGCATTACCATGGCAACCAGTACAACAGGCCGGTTCCTCCTCGACTGGCGAATCTCCCATTGTTCTGACTTCAGCTCAGAACTCTTGTGAGATGTTTCTGCTTTGTTTGAGTTAAGTGTTCAGCACGAATCAGAATCTCGAGGAGATTTCAAGACTTTGAAGCTTTGTGCAAATGAGCTATTTTGTCACCTGTCAATCAAACTTGATCTTCACCAATCAAATGGCTTCATTAAACGCTGCGGGTGGCGGGTAAAATCATCCATCGGTGTGAAAAGACAGTAATTACCAATGAATATCTCACACACAGACACACACACACAGCCAGCTGTCAGTGTGTTCTGATTAGGTGCTTACGTACAGAAACGCGTGAATAGGGCTCCATAATTGCTTGCATGTATGTGCCAAACACATTTCACTCCATAATTGCAGGTGGAAAAAAGTGTGGGCGTTATTTATGTGTTTATTTTTTTAATGTATCTCACCACTTGCAGCCCGTCACATATATAATTTCTTTGTCGGGGTCACACGGGATGTATGCGTACACCTACAGCACAAAAAGAACCCATTCGATGAATGAAATCCACTCCCAGACAAAGGTGACGCTGTAGACGCGTATGGAAATGAACACGGCTCATAGCGTTTGTGTCAACGCGATCCACATGCATATCTGCAATCACCAATTTTCTTTTCTGTGTGCAACTATAGACCGTATATAAGAAGTCGACGTAGTCATCCTGACGTCACCCGTTGGTTTGTGGACTGACGTTTTGAAGCCTTGAGTTTTGGCCGACGCCAACTTGTGTTTTTCCCAACCAGCAGTACACGACGGGCAGAGTTAAGAACAACCATAAGATTTAAAACATTTTAATGCGACCAAAATGTTACAATTAACTTCCATGAACAGAAAACTCACTGTGAAAGGGTTAAAGTTCTAAAAATAAATACACAACAACTCCCAGACCGGACAACGCCGTGGTAGCAACCTGTCAATCACTTTGTTGCCCGCCCTAAAGCATCTCCTGCTTTATGGTCTGTTTGACTCTAAATGACCATCATGTAGTAAATGAACATCATGCTGCATTGAAGAAGACTTGAAACTAGAGATTGAGACATAAACTCATGTTTACAATGTTTACTGGAGGGAATAAATCAAGAGAGAAGTAGAGTCATTTATATAGACTTATAGAGGAGTCGCCCCCTGGTGGTCAGTAGAGAGATTGCAAGTTCAAGGCACTTTAGCATTGATTTCACTTTTTTTAGAACCAGAGGTTGCTGCCTGTTGCAATCTTATCTCTTTTGTATTTATGAATACTGTGCACTAAATATAATTTGGACTGTTGGTCGTACTGATATTTGACAGACCTGAGGATTAATCGATCAACATATTGAATTTAGGAAGATCAGTGTACAAATGTGAACAAAAATAACCTTGTGAACAAAAAAAGTCGAAATGAAGAACGAGTGATGAAAGATATTGAGTACAAACAGGAGTAGAATGGGTCACAAAGAGCAGAACAACTTGAGACAAGATAATAAACAGCTGAGGGGAGGAAGAAGAATGCAAAGATGGAGCAGCAATGTTTTGACAGGGAGAGCAGCAGGAAAGAGAAGGTGATGAAGACAGGTAGAAGGTGATGAAGACAGGTAGAAGGTGATGAAGACAAGATCATTCATGTTTAGTTTTGTTCTGTTGCTCAACTATCAGAAGGAACGATGTGAGAAAAAGAAAGTGAAAGAAAAAAGAAAAGAAAAGTACAAAGAAGAAGAAGATGAAGATGAAGATGAGGAGAGAGTTGGCGGAGTTCAGCTGGGTTTTTTCCAAACTGCCAGTCTGCCTGTTGGTCTTGGCAACAAGCTGAACTCTCCTTGCGTAACCAGACCAAAGACTCGTTCCGTCTCTCTGGGAAAAGAACACATTAAACCACACTACGTCTGCTCCTCAGCCGAGTGCTCCGGAGTCTTTTAAGGTCTCTGGATATCCGGTTCCAGAGTTTTCCCATCATGTGTGTTTGCTGTTTTAATACATTTTTTTGTCGTTTGTTCATCATATCAGTCAAATAACTTTTGATAATTGTGACGCACATTTTCCATAATTTAATGATCTCTTATAAACAAAACAATAGAGCACGTAGCCTTTGGCCCCGGACATGTGAATAATAGTCCCCCTGAATACTGCAGGAGAGGGAATACGCCGTTTAGTGTGTTTAATGAGTAGCAGGCCTTTCAAGGAAGTAGCAGAATACAAAATGTGTCAACAGCTGACCCCTAGAAGGTCAAAGTTCAAAGGCACTTCCACAGCACTGCATGCTGCCTGCATGCTGCCTCTGAATGTGTTTCATGAAAACACATTCAGGAGAAAGTTGGACGATGAACGTGACAGGAATTCTTTTTTGCACTTAAGAGGTGCAGGGTGGCCGACGCACATAATTATTGCCATTTTGTTTGATTTCTCTGGAAGCAATCACTGTAATGGACTATAACTATCAAATGAAGAGTAGAAAAAAGAAAAAAAACATAAATTGTGTACATTATAATGCAGGCCGTCGGATCTGAGTTCGCTGCTTTGGAGGATGGTCGTGCTTTACGTAATGCTCTTCGTCCTACACTCTACCTCGCCTGGTGCGATTACGTCTGCTTTAGCTCTACCGCAGAGCCGGAAGGGGCACAACTGGGGTGGGATTACATTCTCACTCACAAGACTTTAAAAAGGCATTGCTATCACCTTGACAAAGAAACTGAACTAGAGCGGAGTTCTGAAGAACTGTTCCAGAAGTTCTTGGCGTGAAAGCCACTTGATTTGGGCTCCATCCTCTTTTCCCACACAAAGCCCAACCCTGTGTTTTGGGGCCAACATTACCACACAGGCCTCCTTAAAGCCGAGGAAAACCCAGCAAAATGAAAGCAAGGTGACGTCTTCCTCCCATAAGCCAAGTGGATCTCATGTTGGGCAGGGCAACATGATGGAGGCATGAGACGGTGTATAATAAGAAGAGACTCATTAGGCCTTTGATCCAAGCTGTGAAAGGGTCCGCCCACTTGGCGATGAGAACCAACGCTGCTGAGAAATAGAAGATGATCCCCTGGAAATTTGTCAGAACAATGTGCTCATTTGTGTGTGTGTATGTGTGTGTGTGCGGCTGGGTGTGTTGTCTGCTGGCACACCTTGAATCCCGAGATGTGTTTTAGCTTGCCTCGTCTTACAGAATCGAGACCAGTGTAAGTGTTGGTCTGCCCGACTTGCCTGTCTTAGCAGGAGTACAGAAAGGAGGAACGAACGGGGCGGGGCAGCAGCCACGACAACCATCTGAGCGCTTACCGTCAACCAGTCACGCCGAAACGAAAATCCGGAATTTTAACCGGTGCTTTCACTTTCTCACGTTTTGTGAAACAAGTTTCAACATCAACATTCAGATCCGTCCAAACAATTTAACACTTACTGTTTTTCCAGCAAGCCTGATGTCCCAACCCAGTGTCACTCCCACTTGGTCAAAGCCCTTCGGCGTCTGATACCATGCACCGAGGCACCCGTATTCGTCTGTATGAAATGCACCGGGCTTCAGACGGAATGCTAACCCATCGTGTCATTACTGGACGCTCAGAGCAACTGTCGTAGGAGAAGTAGTCAAGATGTCAAACGAACACCTGACCTTCACTCAATTCAATGGAGATCAATGTCCGTGTCCCGTGTGAAACCAAGTGAATGTTGACTTATATGACCTTACTTTTATTACGTAACTTACGTACTTGAGCCTAAAGCACAATATCTTCCTGCACCTAACCAAGTTCTTTTGTTGTGTAAGTAAACTGAAAAACAGAGTAAACCTGCATGAGAAGTTTATTTTGAGGAAAAACAGGTAACGAGTGGAAACTTGACACACTGACCCTCACACGCCCAAAACTGACGCCGTAGGGGAAACGAGAGCTCAGTAGTTGGAAGCGTCAGGCCACTGACCAAGAGTGTTTGATGAGAAGGACCCAGCACGAGGTGGACTGGTATCTGAAGAGGTGCTCTGCACAAGGCACCGGACCTCAAACTACCCCCAGGCAGCAGTATAGTATAGAATATATACACTTTTCTTTCCTTTTTTTACATTTACATCATTACTACAGTAGGAGTTAAACATTGTGGTTTGTCTGTCATTATGAGATTCATGCATTGCAATGAACATTGTCAACAAACTCAATTAAGTTCACAAACGCCTAATGGGATGTTGCCAGACAGAAGTGAGATGTAGTTACAGTCTGGTATTACTTAATGCTCTGGAACAGTTCCACTCAGAGAGAGGCACATATATTAAATCTGAGACAAACCTGATCACTGTATCGGATCCATACTTCATGCAACCAAATGAGGAAATAGAAGAATAAAATATAGATTTGTTCATCCTTGACTTTTGGGAGGGGTACATATACACACAGAGAGTAACAAATCAATCTGAGCTCAAAGGCTCACAAAAAGAGATTTACTGGAGGACACACACACACACACACACACACACACACACACACACACACACACACACAGGATCCTGTTGTTCTCCCCGGCGGAGCAGAACCTGCTGCCGTTATGAGATACAGTGAAACTCCCACATCCGTGTTTCAGCTCTGTGACAAAACCCCACAAACCAGCACGGCTGCCTTCTACTCCGACATGTTCAAACACTACATGACATGGTCCCAATTTATATGGAGACCAGAGTCCACTTTCAGAAAGAGGAAGTGAGGGTTTTGCCAAAATGCAAATACCATGTTTTGGAATATTTAGGACGTTGTTCAATGTGAAGAACCAGGATTGAAGAATGAAAGCTAAAGAGATTTCTTCTTCTTCTTATTTTTAGATTTATTTTAATCTATGGTTTGAATTTGTCTCTATTACAGTCAGTACCCTCTATGCGCGCTGTATGCCTTGCTTATATAATCCATATTTTAAGAATGATATATATATATATATATATATATATATTCATTATCATATTTTATGAGCAAGTGCTTACAACTTTTGGAAAAAATGAGTTTCAGGACAATTGTATTAATTTGTAAAGGGTCCCAGGGTTTAGTTACAAGAAACTGTTCTTCACACAAAACTCAGGTTCAACCCTCAGCCAGCATCCGCCCTGCTGAAGTGTCCTTGAGCACTGAACCAGAATTACCGCCTGGTCAAATGCCTCTTGCCAACCAGTCAAGTTGCAGTTTACTTAAAATGTAACCACTTTCTCATTTTATCCAATTAGTTAATTAGCAATTACATGTGCGTGAAATTGTCATAATTGGGAGTTCACAGTGACCTTAAACCACCACATTTTAACCAGTTCATCCTTGAGTTTGTGCCAAAATTTAAAAAGGATTTGTGAGATGTGAGAATGTCATGGAGGTCAGCTCCGAGTGACCTTTGACCTCTGAAATTCTAATCAGTTCCTTGTTGAGTCCAGGTGGATGTTTGTGCCCGATATGAAGAAAGTCGCTCAAGGCGTTCCTGGGATATCGCGACAATGAGGCGGGCGTGAGGTCACAGTGACCTCCACCTTTGACCTCTGACCACCGAAGTCTAATCAGTTCACCCTCGAGTGTGTGTGTGTATGTGTGTGTGTGTGTGTGTGACAACTCACTGTGCGTGTATGCTGCTGAGCTCCTGCTCTGTCCGTCTCTGCAGCTGCTGGAGGCGAAAAGTCAGCTCCTCGCTCACAACGGCAAACCTCCACAGTCCTCCTCTACCTGCGTTCTCCTCGCACAGCGAACCCTGATCCCGAGGGAGAGGTAGAGGAAGAAAAAAAAAATTCAGAGAAAGCTCAGTAACACGCCCTCTGGCAGCCATGTTGGAGGTGCAGTAATGAGGTGACGCCGAAATGGAAAGCAAACATTTCATCAACATGTCAATCTCTTCGTCTTGCATTGCGAAAGTCTGGCCTTTCTTAACCCAGCAGCAGGCAGAGAAGGGAATGCACGCCTTCATCTGCAGTGCTGTAACTTCTCCAAAACTCAACGCAACAAAAAGAGGGAACATCCCCCCCCCCTTAGCTACGCTGCACTGGTCGCCTTCAGCCTCCAGAATTGATTTTAAAGTCTGTTTACTTGTCTACAGAGCTCTAAGCAGCTTAGGACTGGTCAACATCACATTCCCTCTGTTCCTCCACGAACCCTGAGATCCTCCGCTGCTGGGTTACTGGTTCCTCAAAACCGCTCAAAAAAGGGAATTGGAGATGCAGCTTTTATCCAGTTTGTGCTTCAAAATTGTGAAGCATGAGACGTTAGCGAGGCTGCCTCTGCTGACATTTTCAAGCAGCTCCTAAAAGCGTATCTCTTTCGCCAAGCCTTTTTTTTTTAAACAGAACTTTATGTATGTTACACAGCTTTTTATTTTATTTTATTTGTCGGCTCTAATTCATCTGTAGAAATTATTTAAATTACATTTAAAATGTGAGGGGAAAATGCTTTCTTTCTACCACTTTTTTATTTTTGTATTTATTTTTAAATCTACAGCACTAACTTTATAATAACAAAATTCTGTATTTCAAACCGACGAATGAAATATTGTTAATAGTAGTATTATCACTGTCCCATGATTGTGTGTTTACATTACATTTAGCTGACGCTTTAATCCAAAGTGACTTACATGATATATAGTAGACCGTAGACACCGCAACGGTGAGCAATTAAGGTTAAGTGTCTTGCTCAAGGACACATCGACATGGACTAGCGGAGCCGGGGATCGAACCACCGATCCTCTGGGTGAAAAAAGGACCTGCTAACCACTGATCCACAGTCGCACAGTACATGATGTCAGTCCGTTGACTAGCTGGCTATAGTGAATTTATTTGCGCTAATATGATTATCATGCTAACATACATGTAACATATTAGCATGTCAACATCCTTTGAGAAAGAAAAAAAAAAAGTTCTGACAATAAAAACATGATTTCGATTTCGATTCGTTTTTTAAGGCTCTCCAGTCTAAATAATACATCATCACTCACAGAGCATGTGTCTGTCCTGTGTTCGATATGACAATGTGCCCGTATGTCACCTCAGCTCTCAGTAGTCTGCCGTCTCCTTTACATGTGGAATAAAGCAGAAGAGAGCGATGAATCACCAGCTGGAGGAGGAGAGAGCGAGGGGTGACGGACACACTGACAGTGAATCAACAGATACGGCAGGAGGAGGAGGGAAGGAGACGAGGCAGACAAGAGGGGGGGAAAAGCAAGAGAGACAAAGTTGCAGTCAGTGACGTCTCATCGGGTTGTGAGTGTGAACTCGAGTCCGCTCAGTGAGCGGCTGTAGGCAGAAAGACAACAGACCGGCTGAGTCATTCTGGCAGAACACGATGGTCTCCCTCCTCCTGTCTGTCTGTCTGTCTGTCTGTCTGTCTGTCTGTCTGTCTGTCTGTCTGTCTGTCTGTCTGTCTGTCTGTCTGTCTGTCTGTCTGTCTGTCTGTGCTCATGTGACAGCAGCCAAATCAGATTTAGTCCAGTGGTTGATCAGTGCTGGTTGATATTGATGTACTGATATGTGATTACTACTTTTTAAGAGGGAAACAAGGTTCTTTTGGACCTTTATTTGACTTTAACTAAGGAACATGTCTCTAAATTGGATAATAGTTTTGCAAAAAATAAGTGCAGAATTGGCAAAATGACAACGCTTTCTTGCAGTTTGATCATTTAGAGTAGAATAAACTATTGGGGAGGTCAAAAGAAAACGATTTGCTGTGAGCACACAATCTTTTCCAGCCATCACACTCATTTCAGAAGTTATTTTGTTTAGAGGAGATTGAGATCAAACATGAGTCCCCTGAGGCAAACCATCAACATAGGTCTTATTTGAATTCTTGGGAGATGTTTAAAAGTTTGGCCTTTATTCCTAAGTCTTCTGAAAAGTATTCAATAAAGTAGGGGAACACTGTGGAGCCGTCTTTCTGAACACAGCCTCAAGAGATCAACGACGGGGCAAAGAGAGGGACACAGATTCCCCGCAGAGAAATGGAGAGAAGGATCAAGAGAAACGCACAAAGAGAGTGCCAATAAAAACAAATCCCTTTTAAAAACCGCCACACTGAAAAAAATGACTTTTTGGCCTTGTAATTATTACTTTGACGATACGTGTAAATTCTACAATAAAATATTATTTCAGTCCTTTTACTTTAAAAGGTCACATTTTATTTAATGTGTTACTTTGTTTTTGTTTGTAAATATCAATCCTTATTTTGATGAGTAAATTTGATCATTCACACCAAGTAATATTTACTAAACTACTGAATTGACTGTACAACCTGACACAACAAGTAACATTTACTTGAAGTAATAAGTGAACCTGGCAACCTCACGCATGCTCAGCGGGTGACGTCACAGAATAATTTCTTCAGCCAAACACGTAACAGAAGAACTTGGAAAGGACGGCCGAGTTCAACCTGTCCAGAGAACATGCATGGCCGAGAGCCACTGTGGTAAGTTATATGTTTAATGAACCTTTATTCTTATTTACTCGTGAGTGAAAGTCAGTGTTTGAGCACTGAACGCTGAACGCTAACAGCAACATGAAGGTTAGTTTAGGTTAGCTAGTGAGGCTGTGGGCTCGTTATTGGGCCGCTTTACAGACGAGGCTCCACCGCTACGTGTTGTGGAAACGTGTTGTGGAAACGTGTTGTGAAAATGTTTTTGGTCCACTTTGCGAAGAGAGCTAATCTAAGTTCTCTGCGCGTGTCACTTCTTGCAGAGAACCCTCTCATGTATATCACCAACACACACAGGTCAAAACAGAGAAGGTCACGTTAACTGTAACGCTAAAATCTTAATGAGTGTCTTAACGTTGTATCTTGTGCTGCAGCTGTTTAACAGAAGCATTGGTTTAAATAGTTTAACATGTTGGAGGCTGTAGTTTGTGTTGTTGCTCAATAGTACATTTTACTGGCAGGACTACTGGGCAGGGTGGATCATCTTGATCATGTTGTTCATCTTTTGTTTCAGATTGAAGAGTTCAGAAGAATGAGGACAGTTCATCTGGAGCAAACCACTACCAAACTCTTGATGATATTCTGGACAACGACGGGTTGCAGGGACTAAAATGAGTCCGATGCTGGATTCAATCAGCTTGATAAAGTTTAAAAAATAGATCATTGTTGTCAAATTATGTTAGGCTCATATACACAGAGAATAGATACCCGATGACATATTTGAACACATTCAATATTTGTGTTGGTTCCCCCACCATTGTTCTATATATATATTCATGTACAAGTCCATATGCCAGTTAAAATATTGCCATTCCTCCTGATATCCTACAATGTCAATCCAAATCCAGACAAGCTAAATTCACTTCTGTCTGTTTAACAGCAACATGTCGCTGGCAGAAGAAACGTCATCATCATGCTGGTGGAGTTACTTGAAGAGTCTGGAGAGGAACTCCATCAATTCCAGGTAAATTCAGAAAATGTTGGGTGTTCTGCTGATTATTCTGATCATAATAAAGTTGTCCATGTAAAAGTAAATCAATCCGTAGATACCTAAATATTTACCCAGCATGTAACCAATGTCTTGCTGTGAGCATCTTATTTCTGTTGCATTATTGTCTCTGTAGACTGTATTGATCACTTCAACCAAATGAATATCAGGAACTTAATATAACATATCTGTCATCTGTTGACCTCTGATTCACATGTTTTCGACAGGATGTCAGCGAAGATGCCATCAAGAGGACTATGCTCATCATCTCTTGGAGATCTTTGTCCGTCATGGAAATGCAGCACAGGAAGGCTTCCCCCTGTCCATGAGTCGGATGGACCGAGGGAAAAGAAGTTCTCTATGACTGTTAAAATGTGGAAACGCTTGCCTTCTGCTTTATCTTTGCAATGAACTTGACTTGCCCACCAAAGTTGAAATACACATTTAAAATGTTTCAGATGCTCTTTCTTAATGTTGCTTGATGCTTAATGTTGTCCTGAAGATATCTCTCCAGGCTATAAGTTGTATTGGTGCATGTCTGTAAAGAGTTACCTCTTTCCAAGTGTTGACAAATAAAGCTGCTGTAGTTTAAAAGCAGCTGTTGTTTCATGTTTTGTGAAAGCCTTTCTGTTTTATTTAGCTCTGATTAATGAATGTAATACATCTATATTTGAATAGTGGTCTAGAGTAGTTGTAGATGGATGACTTATTATATAAATAGTATTTTATATTTTTCAATAGAAACAGTAAAGAAATGCTAGTTACCATGAAATATTAAACTATGTTTTTTAATTAGATGTAAAGGTGGCCTGAGTAAAAATTACTATCGAAAGGTTGAGTACATTTTATGTTTAAGGCAGAAACATAAAATTACTTGAACATTTTGGATAAAAGACAATTCTTACTAGTAAGTAAAGTTAACTTGATAATTTCCTGAGTAAACGGTACTCAGAATTTCTGTGTGGAAATTGTTACCGAGCTTTTTTTAAGTAAATGTCACTCAGTGTACTTTCAGTGTAGCCTGAGTAAATATTACTAACAAAGGCTGAGTAAAGATTACTAACAAATGTTGGGTAAAGATTACTAACAAATGCTGAGTAAATTTTACTATCAAAAGATGAGTTAAGAGTACTAACAAATGTTGAGTAAAGATTACTAACAAATGCAGAGTAAAGATTACTAACAAAGGCTGAGTAAAATTTTGGGTGAAAAGACATTATTAGTAGTAAGTAAACTTTACTTGAGAATTGTCTGAGTAAAATATACTTACAATTTCTGTGTGGAAATTGTTACCGAGCTTTTTCTAAGTAAATGGCACTCCAAATTTTTTTCAGTGCAGGAGGAAAGTAGTTAAGGCAATGCAGAGCAATTAGCCCTGTGCCTTCTAGCCAAGATATGTGTTTTAAAAAACATATGGTAGGGAAAGAAAAAGTCAGTTTCAACGTCAGCAAAGACAGAATGACACTTGTAGGCTCTGCTACACTGGTGATAACCATCTAACTGTTTTCACTGCAGGCGTTGTGTGTCCGATTACAGTGAAGCTGCTCTGAAACCGATTCTGTCCACCTTCAGTTACATTAGTAGGGATTCCACTCGTTAAAGCATAAAGTAAAGTGTTTCCATAAAATGTGTCCACCTGGAAAATCACTATTATTATCCCCTTGCAGAGTATTTCCTTATATATGGTCGCGGCAGTGTGATGCGCCGCTTAATACAGAGAATGTATAACACTTGTAAGACTCTAACGTAGACGGACCTCTCTGTACTCTGTGTTTGTTTTTTTATTGATTATAACGCACTAGATAATGACTTTTAAACCGCTCACCCCAACTGTGGTTTGGGTCTTAGATGACCTCTCGTCTCCACTTCAGTTTGTCAGGCTCCATAAGACACTGTTTCGACACTATTGTAACAAAATCAGGATGCGGTATATCCCCCATTTTATTCCCACTACATCGCTGAATATAGGCCCAGTCTTATACGGTCCAAAGGTTTTCGGGTGACACTGCCCTCGTTAGTGTGCTTAACAAAAACAATGACCTGGCCTATAAAAGAGAGGACAAATCATGGACTCCGAGAAAAAGTCGGAAATACAAATCCATCTCTTACTTCAGCACCACGGACAGAGACATTTATTTATTGAAACACAGCAGAGTGGCGCTGCTGCTATCCAGAGTCATGGTCGGGTCCATGAGTTTGAACTGGTACAAATCTGAGTCAGATGAAGGATCGATGAGTCAGTCTTTCAGTGAGTGACTAAGGATGCCTCAGAAGGTCTTTTGTTCCAGCAGCAGTCAGATGTTTTCGCCGAACACTTTTAGATGCGGTCTTTAGAAGTGTCATCTTTCAGTTGTTAATCATGTCTCAAACAGGCTCTTTACGTTGTTATTAGGGATGCAACGATACCATTTTTTACAAACCGATACGATACCGATATTTTTATTTGTGTACTTGCCGATACCGAGTACCGATACCGATACTTCTTAGATTTGGTCTCCATGAAAGTGCAATTAATTTGGAGGCAGATTTTATTTTATCCTCTGCAGATTATGTCAAGCCTATAGTACAAAATTAACAGAAGGCTATCCCAAGCTTTAAACGTCTTGTGGAAGTCCCTCTAATGTCGGACCATAAAACGCCCCCGTGTCCGGGTTCATAATGTAAGCGATAATATTAGGGATGAGCAATTATATAGGAAGCTGTGTTCCAAGTTATGTTTCCGGTGCTTTTATTGTGGAGGGAGAAACGGAAAGGAAAAGAGGAGTGGAATTGTGGGATATACGTGTGTGAAGGAGATAAAAAAGTGGTTCAAGTTACCCTGCAGCGTGTTTTCATTTTATTAGAATTACAAATATAGACACACAACAGACACTCGGCTACAATAATATCATCCGTAGCCGCACAACAGCGTCTGAATGAGGCCGCTGCCAGCGCTGCTTCAGGTGGATCAGCAGCCGTTTGATTCAAACCGGCAGGACGGCGGTGATGACGCGCAGAGCTTCTCAATTATAGATGTATTAAATATGGAAAATTTCAACTCTCGCGTCTAACGTGCCGCCGGCGTAAATTTGCGTCTGTCGCAACCACACGCGTCTGTGCATAGACTTTACATGTAATCTGGTCGCGCGAAACATTTGCGTCGCGTTGGGACGGACTGATTACAAGTAACTCCGGGGCTGTCAGCCACTAACAAGAGCACTAATATGAGCACTAATATGTCATACACACGTATGCAACACCGGTTAATAAGCACAATATCGATAAAGTCTTGTATTGTACTCGCGTCTCACTTTTCTCCTGTCTATTGAAAGAAGTGAGCGCTGCGTAGCGAGGATCCAAGATGGCGGCTCCAGATTCTGCTGTTGAGACAAACTGGCCATCTGATTGGACGGCAAAACAACTTGGATAGCGTGATTGGCTGCTCAGAAGTTGAGACTGTTGAGACAGTTGAGACAGAGAAGAGTGTCTCCGGCTCCGCCACGGGGTTGCTTCTCCATAAAGCGCGACCAGTTTGTTGTAGTGAAATACTGTTGAGTGAGTATCGGTTCTTGGTATCGGCCATTGAAACCGATGCGAGTACGAGTATTTAACGCAGTATCGACCACCGATACCGATACCGGTATCGGTATCGGTGCATCCCTAGTTGTTATGTAGTTATTGTGTGCCGTAAAGTTAATGTTTATATTGTCTCTTTTCTGTTTTCTGAGTTGATTTGAGTTCCCCCATTGTGAATTTAAAAAATACATATTTTTAATTACTTAAGCACTGTTTCTACTTACAAATTCCTACTTACCACACAAACACATTTCACTGTATTCAACTTTAAAGTATTAAATAAACAACACTTAAAATCCTATTGAATTATTTTTGTTGTACACTCAGCGGTTGGCAAGTCCAAAGTAATACGGGCATTTCAGTTAGTAATGAATATGTCACCATTTACCTGTTGCTCCTCAGTGACGGGGGATTGTAGGACGTGAACTTTGTCTTCTATCAGCTGCCGTAGTTTGTCAAGAGAAGCAGGATAGTCTTCTCTGTTTCTTTGGAACTCTGGGGTCTTAAAGAGAAAGAGAGAGAAAGAGACAATAATGAGTATTTCATCAACTTTCATCACAGTAATCCTCATACAGTAAACCTGCCTCTTATTAGCTCTGGCAGCAACCAAACCCCTCTGGGAGTCTGACACTATTGGCTGCTGATGTAGTGAAAACTTTAAAAAAAAAATACACCCAAACTCTACTCTAAATGTCTATTGTGGTTGTAGAATGTCTTTCATTTGGAGGACATCCTGCAATTCAAACTTTAACAAAAGCAAAACCCAACTGTCAAAAAATCCTTTGATTCTTAAGCAAACTTTGCCAAAAATATTTTAAATGTAAAAACATGGTGAGAAATGTCAAAACAGCAGAGGCTGAGATATTCTGACTATTCCTTCACAGTTACACCAGGGTTGAAATAGTAACTACTGTACGTACAACGAAGTGAACATAGTCAGCGGGTTCAAGTTTTTTGACGGAAACACGGACAATTCCCAGACCAAACAACGTTGAGATAGTGACCTGTCAATCACAGTAAGTCCACCCTAAAGCATACTCTTCTTTATGTTCTATTTGACTGCAATTGGACCATCATTTACTAAATGAACGTCATTTCTGAACTAGCGAGGGTGCTGTTTGTCAGGTGACATGTTCTTTAGAGCGATTGTCTTGGAGGAGACTTACATTTCCACCTTTCAGGTGGGGGGTGTAGAAATATGACCCTCTGCTAGCTTTGACTGTGATGGATTACCTCACTGTGTGGAAGTCATGCTTCAAATCTGAAGTGGAATGAGCGACGTGTGGGATAGAACAATCTGATATCGCTCATGGCTGGGCTGACTTTGTCCCAAAAAAAAAAAAAAAAGGAAAAGTAAAACTACATAACCTTAACGTCTCTTCTCATTGAAGCAACAGTGAGAACACTTTCAATATTCTTAAGTTGGTTTCAGCAGTGATAACCACAACACAAGTCTGCCTACTGAACAGACTCGGAGCTGCTAGCAGCTTCCCACCCACCACTGTTCAAACCCTCCACAGAGAGCCATTGTGAGACTGCGCTGAAGCGGCTAACCCGGGTGGCTCCTATGTACGGGTTTTATCTTAAAGGAGGAAATCAATCTTCATACATATTCATAAAAACTACAGATGGACAGCAGGCAATTAATTCCCTCACTCGCCATATGAGTGGCTCTATTCACAACATGAGTGGGCTGGGTTTTCATGAAACAGTGAGCCTGTGTTGTCTGATTAAATGCAATCAAAACAAGTCCATTGTGTTTTAATCCCTCTGAGAAAGATTACATGCGCTGACAGGAGTTTGAGGGAGCAGAGAGTGGAATTCTAGCTGTTAAAAGGATGATGGAGGTAAGACAACAACAACAAAACCCAACCCAGCAAAGTCCTTTAAAAAAGTCCTTTAAAAAATAAAATGTCATTATGAAGTAAAACAGTGCCCGATGAAGGCCTCCTTTAAGTTATGTTTCTATGCTGCTCATTTGTTTTAATTGACACAAATTAGTAGTATACAAACTTAATGTCAATGAGACAGGGTTGAACTGTCAGAGTAACCTAACCAAACATTGTTCAAGGTTTTGAAAATAAAACAGTCCCGTACTCATACAATGCAGCTATGTGTACCACTTCTAAAGTAAAATGTTGGTTTCCACAGGAAAACATAAAAACGTATTTTAACGAACAGCTTTCCCAAAAGCCGAGACCTTGTCCTGCTGTTACAGGCCGCGTTTACTTTAGACAAGTCTGTAAATGGAAGGCCAGAGAGAAGTTTAGAAAGCAGAGAGGACAAATAAAAAAATAAAAAATATGAATAAGAGCGCATTGCATACTTTTATGGATGAATACAAGTTTTTGTTCTGGGAGCTGAAGATTTCTAAATACCTCTTGCTGTGTGAAACATGTGTGCCACAGGCTTCAACACAGGTTGACCCAGGCTACCTGTTTGGTGCCGTAATAGACAAGGCAAATTGCTTTAACTTTTAAAAGGACTGTTTACTAATATATTAAATACTAATGATTTTTTTTTCTGATGAAGCATATATTCCAGTTCCATGGCTTCCAAATAAAAAAAAACGTCATCAAACAGGCCAATAGTAAAAACATGTCTTGTCTAAAAACAACAATACTCATTTATATATATATATATATATATATATATATATATATATATATGCTGAGCTGTAAAAGCTTTCTAGAATACTCACTGCAGGACCTGGAGAGAGAGAGGTGCTCATGGTGGACAGACTCAAAACTACTGAGCTCAGACCACAGGGGGTTCCTGTGTATGTGTGTGTTAGTGGGGTGTGTGTGTGGGGGGGGGGGGGCACTACTGTGTACATGGAGATGACCCTGACTACAACCTCCCCACTGACCAGGGTGCACAAGCAGAGTGCACAAGTAGAGAGAGAGAGAGAGAGAGAGAGAGAGAGAGAGAGTTAATATCCGGCCAGAGCTTGTCAGGGTTTCTGTGCCTGATTGATCAGTTTACTGTTAGAAAATAATGATTTTAGTGCTCCTAGTGAGAGCTAGAGAGTTTACATTGGAAAATCAAGACAAATAAATAACTCTGTATGGATTATCAAATATTGAATGGATGACACTGTATGTACTACACAAATGTATTAATTAGAATTATGAAATGTATTGAGTGATTGTGGAAGGAATCCTGAAACATCAGGAGCCCACAAACAGTTACGCAGCCTGAAGATTGGAGCAGATAGATAAGGAGGACATGCTCAGGAATGTGAGAGGGGGTTTGGGTTGACCAACACCTAAGAGGACGAGGTCTTGTCCAATCAATGGACTGGAAGAGAGACTAGCCAGAGGAAGGGGGGCTGACCCCAAACCTGGAAAAGCTGAGACATTGTGAGAACATCAGCAGATCTCTGGGTGCCTTCTGCCGGGCAGGTATGTATGGATCTGCTGCCCGGTGGGGGGGGCACTGGATCTCTGTCTCATGGGATATCTCTCTCTCATGGGATATATTTTGTATATATTGTGTAGTTATTAGTGTGATTCATTTTGAAATGCTGTTCATCATCTTTTTATTAAATCAATTTTTATTATAACTTTCTGCATCTGGGACTTCTCTTCACACAACCGCCCAAAGATTTTTGAACTTAACATTACTCAACCTCTTCTGTGTGTGTGTGTGTGTGTGTGTGTGTGTGTGTGTGTGTGTGTGTGTGTGTGTGTGTGTGTGTGTGTGTGTGTGTGTGTGTGTGTGTAAGCTATAACTGATGGTACAAAAGAAAACAAGATGAACTAAATACGGTAACAAAGAATTCCAGACTACATTCATCATTTTCCACATTTAGGCTTAAAAAAAAAAAGCTCATCGCTGGCTATTTAATCAGAATCAGAATCAGAATCAGAACCATTTATTGCCATATATGTTTACACATACAAGGAATTTGTCCTAGCGGGAAGGTGCATACATTTAACATTTAACAATACACATTTAACAGTTGACGCAGTGCAATAAATGAGGATGAATGGATGAATGAATGGATATTTACAAATGAAAACAGTAGCATATAAGGTCCCAATACTGGAAACGGAACTCAATACAAACAAACTAACAGTTGGGGAAGACGGCGGTAGGGAACAACAACCACAAATAAACCTGAGGTTGGATCACAAACTCTTCACGCTCCCCCACCCAAGTCACATGAGTCCTAATCCCCACCCCAGGGAGTGGCAGGGTGGGGCCTGGTGACTGTGGCAGGTGGCCAAGTCAGGCACACCTTGATAAGCCAGCCGGTATGGGGAGGGCGGAGCCTCCTGCAGGTCTGCAGCTCTCTCTCTCTGCCCATTTGTTGACTGTGCTCTTTTCAGGCCTTGTTTCTGCTGTCCCTTTATCTCTCATACACACACAGAAATGATTGAATGAAACAAGGTTAAAAGTCTGAAACCCTGCCAGATGGTGCAGTGGGCAATACACTCCAAAATACGGGAAAAAAATAAACTAATAAAAATGTAGTTTGTCCTCAGGGTCGTTTTTGATCAGTGCAGCTTTATGTTAAAGTACTACAGTTTAAACCTTTTCTGAGGGAAAAGCCTGACAGTGAACTCCTTCAGTATGTTATTGAACATTCAGTAAAAGCACAACTACACTGATAAGAGTGACTTCTCCTCCCAGAGGAGCGTCCCATTCTTTACAGATGAGACACTGCAGACTCTCCCTGTTTGAACAAATAACATTGTGCAGTCAAATGTGGTTGTTTTAAGAAGCAGGAAGTTATGAATCACTGTGTCGCCTGTTGTCATTTACTTAGATCTGTCTTTACTGTTTATCCACCCAATCTAATGTGCAGCTATTTTTAAATCATTTGTATCATTGTTTTTTTTTAATCACAGTTCATTGTATATTATATTCATTCATAATATTTTATAGAAATGCTTTTTTTATATACACACCGTATATGCTTGGGCATTCCCAGAAAGAGAAAGAGAAATGGGCAACAATATATATCAATATATACAAATATTTAAGAGCTGAAAGATTCGCAAAGGTGAAATTCAAACTATTGTGGACATTTGATTCTGTTTCTATTTAAAAGACATTTTTCAGATTTCTTCTAAACTGTCCATCTTCTCCAAGGTCTCTGACTGTCATGATAACCACACAAGTTCCTGTGTGTGTGTGTGTGTGTGTGTGTGTGTGTGTGTGTGTGTGTATGAAGTACATCAGGGAGCTCCCCTCCCCAGCATGCCTTGCTCATGACTCACAGCTGTGGTATGTCACCTTGTGTGCTGGTGCACTTTGATCCAGCTGCAGCTTTAAATTGGGAGTGAACAGCAGGAGACGCCCTGCAGGCTCATTACCTGACCAGGATTGTTTCAACTTGACAGCCCTGTCTTCACTAAACACTTACACAAATGTCACATAACATGCATTTAATGTAAAAAATATGTGATAAATAAAATGTCTATAACTAAAAGACATTTATGATATGGGGCGACTGTGGCTCAGTGGTTAGCAAGTCAGTCTTTCGATCAGAGGGTCGGTGGTTCAAACCCAGTCCATGTCGTTGTGTCCTTGAGCAAGACACTTAACCCTCATTGCTCACCGTTGCTGTGTCTACGGTCTACTGTATATCATGTAAGTCTCTTTGGATAAAAGCGTCAGCTAAATGAAATGTAATGTAATATTTAACACAGGTTCCATAGCCAGTCACAAAAGATTGTCTTCTCTTTTGTCATGAGCGCATGTTTGTTTTTGTTTTTTGCAAATAAATGTCTGTAAAAACATTCTTTACTAAAAAAAATTAACATTACACAAAATTCCCAGCTCGGTATGCACACATGAAGGCCCACTGAGCGGGACTCAAGCCGATACAACAACAACCGGCGCGCCTCCCAGACGTCAGCAGATGTTAGCGGCCTTTTGACAGTTTGGGTTCTACCGAGAGGTCATTGCATACCCGACCGAACGAATAAATGTTCCCCACCGGCCCTACGAATTACCACCTCGTGGCCGTTTGCTTCCGTCAACCAAGCTGCAGTTTCCATATGCAATCCAAACACATGAGCTTAGGAGAGGTCACGGTGACATTTGACCTTCATCCATCAGCCACGTTCTCGTGGCTGATGGATGACTTTCTTTGTTACACCCAAAATAATAAACACATTTGGGAAGTTCAAATTGTGTTCAAATTGCTGATGCACTGACAACTTTTTGTTTTGCGACTGTGGGAAACCCTTAAAATGGGCTTTCATGCGCTGCTACCAGTGAATCCAGAGAGGATTGTGTGGTGTGGCACGCAGCTCTCCCTCCCCATCCCTCTCTGTCTTAAAAACAGTCAAACCAGTTTGTCCGTACGCAGTGATGCGGTGAATAAGCAACACAGTACCTCTCCTGTATTTGCTCCCCGTCTCCGTTCCTGCCCTGTTAATTGAAGCAGAGCCGAACCAGTTCCTCGGTATTTAACAAGTACACAAGTTTGAGATCACACCTCTCTCTCTCTCCACACAATCATGTTCTGTGTTGAACAGAACATAACAACCAGTTTCTGCAGCCTTGAAAAGCGCCCGTACAGAATATGTGCAGAATTACCCGCTGCCTTCCCGCAGCAAACAAGTTGGCACCGAGTTGCAGCTGAAGAAACGATCAGGATTTTCATTTTCAATGGCGGCTTTGACATATAGAGGGCAAACTGTGCCTTCACACATCACAGATGTGTTGGATTTATTATATTACAGATAAAGTGCAATTTTCAGATAAAAAGAGAGGCGTTCCGGTAACAAAAAAAACAAAAAAAAAGAGCTTGGCTGCCATTCGTCCAAAAACTTAACATGACATTTAAACAAATCTATTTGCTTTGATATTGGGCAGAAAGTCAAAATGTAATGGTGAATTAACCATAGAAGCAAATGATAATTTCCATAATTCTCCAGCCCTATTGTATACAGAAAAGAAAGCCTGGAGCCAGACCAACGGTAGAATGATGTGCATACATGAACACTTTCTAACTCTTTCACTTTCTCAACTCTTCACTTCCATAACTAGAACATCGGCAAAAACAACAACATCCACTCTCCAAGCACTGCAGCTCCCACCCAGCACCCACCCAGCCTGCACCCACTCGGCCCTCCGACGAGGCTTAATGAGTAATAAGCACTGGGTGACCACAGTCTTGGACTCAAGCCAACTTTCCCAGATGCCAAATTGAAGCCTGGAGGTACTGCATAATGCAAAACAACACTCATTAAAACTTGGAGGGAAAAAAAAACAAGGAGCTATAAAATGCAAAAATGCACTGAGACGCATTTTAGGAGATGCTTGGTGGCAGTTCTGAAATGACTGAGATGAATAATTAGGACTCTCGGGCATCCATTAGCAGGAGAAATTACAAGATGGAGAAAATGGGCTCCAAAACACACTGATGACCCCAAAATCTAAACCGTTTGGCCTGAACATTATGTTAAGGTGGGGAGCTTTGGAGGCTGATGAAATGGGATGAAAGGCTTTCAGTGCAGGAACATAATGAGAAGCTTTCAGATGAGATCAGAGAGATAAAAGGCCAGTTTGCAGGAATAAGTATAAGTTGTTTTGGGGGGGTATTCAGACCCACTTTTATATTTTGTATCAAAATACTTCATGGTCCTCTTGTTAAAAAGTTCCTTACAAAACAACCCACTTCACTTTCTTGTCAACTTGTGCAAATCAGTAAATCTGGGAGCAGAGGTTAAGATAATTGAATTCTTCAAATAATAAAAAAAACAACACACAAAACCAAGGACAACACAAGTAGACAATGTGGTGTCCTGTAAGCTGTCCATCTACATGCCATGAAGCCTCATGTGTCCTGTAGCCAAACAGGACACATGACAACAAACCTTTTCCTTGATATTTGTACAAAAAAAGGCAAAGAAAAGATGTGAACTATCCGGAACAAGCTCAATATGAGTGAACTTTGTGCGAGTGAAGCTCTGCACTGGATAAACTGGAATGTTAAGGAATTGTGACGAATGGCACGCAATTATATTCCATCATTTCCCACAAAACCAGCCTGAAATTAAAGACAATCTGAAACGACTACATGAGAGTCTATGGAGCACAGCAGGTGTTGGACCCTGGTCGGAGCTGGCCGATGCTACTCTATGATTGGCCAGTCAGCATTAGAGGGGCGGGACTTAACAAAGGGTCAATCTGCCTCATAATAAACTTAAACAAAGCTACGTGTCAGCAGGATGTCGTGGCTAACTGGTCAAACTCAGAAACAAGATGTTCACCGAGGTCCAAGTGGACTTTTTGCTCTAACACCACTTTCTTGCTGAATCTTTTGGATGAGACAGTGGTTTTATTTACTGGTCCTGTAATTCAATAACCAGAATCCTCTCTCCACAAACCATTAACCAGGCGATTTCCTTGAAATGATAGTTTCCCGGTGAATCATGGGTAATCTGGAATGTCTCAGTGGCTTCAGCATTATAGCCTGGAAGCCATAAATCTGTGAGGTTCAATGCATTCCAGGAATTATTTCATGTCGACATGCTTCTGCTTCTGATTTTACAAAGTACATCAAAAACAGATTTCATGCCAGAGTAAGTATTCTGTCTGACCTTCATGCCAGCTCTTTCAGGTCATGATCTAGTTTTTCATTTTCCAGTTCAATCGCAGAAACTAATTTAAAGATGGTTGAAAGGGTTTATTAAACTCCGACTGCGCTGTGATTTGTGTGTCTAAGTAACAGAAGGGCCCTCCTGAGACTTTGTTCATTCAGAGTTACAACTACAAATCCCTGGGATCCATCTCCCCGCTGCAGGTGGATTGGATGTCATGCTTTCAGAGGATCTTTGAGTTCTGCCGTCTTTTGCCGTATTTACTCTCCAATTTTGTTGCCAAGCTGCTCAGAGAAACCTAGTGGGCGTGGCTGGGCTGTTCTGTTGTTGCAGTCTATTATTTGTCTGTTCAGCTATGGTGGTCTCTTATAATTGTAACTACTAGAGATGTCACTATCTGGACTGTGCTGCCCACCGGCTGCTAACAGCAAATATCAACGTGCTATAATTTCAAAACTGATATGTTACATTACATTACATTTAATGTATTTCATGTAGCATTGTGATCAGGGAAATGTTTCATCGTTCCTGAACGACAGGGTGCTGGTAGTCTCAAATCATTATCCCTATGGTACCTACAGTTCTGTGGAAAATGTACCATTGGCACTGGCCTGGATCCTTGCACAGACCCACAGGGGAGCTAATAACACCTGAGAGACCCCCCCACACACACAGACACACACACACACACACACGCACACACACACAGACACACACACGGGCTGCCAATCCACAAAAGCAAGGATGGCGAGAGAACTCTTGCGATCTAGATTCAGTAACACTGTGAGCCATGGCATCAGTCTCCAGATATACAACGCTTTTGACTAACTTAATTAAAGTTGAATTAAATAACACATTTCATTCTCCTGACATGGGAACAGCGCAGACGTATGATACAAGTTGACGACCTGTCTCTACTTGCATTATTTCCTACTCGTGTAATCGTGTCAGAATGCTGCTATCGTACACTATGTAGGGGCCGAGAAACAAAGTAATGTCTCTGCCTTCACATGACACTACTTAGAGGAAAGTCAAAAGAGGTGGCATCCTCTTCCCGCAAAAGGGATATCAGAGAAATTCCAGATTACCGCATGCCACCAGCCTGCATTCAAAAGCGATAGTTGAATTGCACACCACGATGATAAGTACACGGAGCACATCACAGAGTTTAACAGGGAGCTGTCGGTTACAGGACACAGATGGAAATGATCGAGAGTATGTGATGTTATCATTGAAAACAATTTTGCGTGTCTGTGACAGACTGTCGTTCAAGGCTCACACCCTCATTCCTGACATGCCTGCCACCTCCATCCACCTTCCCTCCTTTCCCATGAGTCATTGTCGAGTTGCATTTTGTGACAATATGACGCACTCAGATTCTTATGAGCTTCTCATATTGGGCCAGGACTAAAATCCAACATGTGCAATGCTAGCGACAAGTAGGTAACACTTTAGTTTTTGGTGATGAGTGAAGTCTTACACATCTTACCCTTCAGGAAGCTGAGTAATACTTAACAAAATGATCACAATTTACCGTACAGTAACGCCCCCATGCACTGTGTTGCTTTAGGTTTACTGAACCATCAATCACGGAACCTGACAATAGTTAGGCCTCTGGGAGCAACAGTATTTCTGGGGTTCTGGTGTAGCCAGCAGATATCTGGGCAGAGACTTCTTTTTTCGTTTGCTGGTCCGTTCAGCAACTTGAGATGCAAGGATGGAGTTGGACTTGAGCAACGTCTACGACCAGATTGCATAACCTCATTCGTATGACTAATAATTAATAAAAAGATAAATCGACATCAGATAATGGGTTCCAAAGTTGCATAATGCTCAAACATGATTGGTCAATATTGATTAGAATAAACAGAAACTAAAATCTTGTTTGATTGCCGACAGATATCTGCTGTCATAGGATCTGTTTATAGAGATTATTGTAATAATGACTTAGCATGTCTTTGTAAAACTAAGGTCAAACTGACCTTGACAGTGGTTCCTTTGCAGAATAAAACCATGTATTGATGTGTTGTAACAGAGTGCAGTGACTAATGGACCGAAACAAAGAGGCTTTTTAGAGCATTATGTGAACTTTCTCCTGCTCCACATAATTTTAAATGCGTTAATGATTGATGGGCACCAGATGCCACCTCGGGGTGTTCCTCATAGCAGACAACTTGACATTTGTATTATAATAGAAATGAATGCAGCACAATAGACGCTTGTTCAGTACAACTTTGGGGCAGCAGAAGCTAAATACTTCAAAAGGAGATTGAGAAATGTCAGCAGAGGAAATGTACAAGACATGCCATGCCCACCTAAACAACCACGTCCACCTAAACAACCACGCCCACCTAAACAACCACGACCACCTAAACAACCACGCCCATCTAAACAACCACGCCCACCTAAACAACCACGCCCGACCACTGAACCAGGTTTTGAGCAGTGGCAAAGAAGAATTTTTTATTTTTTGATAAATGTTATGTCATTTGAAACACTACTGACCTTATTTACATTAACTTGAGAGTGATAGTTTGACATTACATATTAATCATGTTGTGCCCATTACAGATCTAGATTACCCTAATGTCCCTTAAATTAGCGAAGAGCTTCATTACCAACTTCTTCTTACAACAGATCTAATTATTTTCAGGTCCAGGTATCTACCGTGTGTCTGGGCTGGGACATGTGTGATCACTTCTGCAAACATGAAAAGAACCGAATGAAGAGAATGAACACACAGACGTACTTTACTCCTCGTAAACTATGAAGACAGCTGACAGCACCCTGAACTAAAACGCAGCAATGAAGGAACACTGCAACACTGTACATGCTTGTACTGTCATTGTGAGAACGTTTAGATGACCCGCGCACAATTCTGATCCCTTGAACACACAGCTGCTCCTCTCTCTGACAAACGGTTTGTATTTAACAGAGAAGACACATTTATCCGTATGTCATGCATTATCACTTACTTTTATGTTTAATGTAATCTTTAATATTAATGTGGTGTTGGGGGGGGGGGGGGGACATATGACATCATAATATGAATGTACACCAACCAAAGATTGGTAAAAAAAAAAAGCAGAGCAGAATTCTATCCCCAAAAGGTAGACACAGCTTCCAGTCCAACCATCTTCAACACAAGTGCATTAGAATGTCTTCCGGCATCGTCCAAGCAGACACTCAACTCAAATGCCTACCGTTTGCAGGTCTTGCAAAAATGCAATATTTACAAATCTGTTTTCCACATCAATGGGGAAACACCAAATGATGCATGCAGAGCAGAATTTGGATGATACACACAATTTATCAAAATTCAAAAGAGCATTGGAATTTTTTTACCACCTAAAACACACCATGACAAATCCCTCATCTAAAGGATTCCCTGTCAGCCCTTTGGTTCTTGGACTCTGTTCACAAACACAATCAGATCCCACGAGAGAAAACCAAATTGGAATGCTATCTGGCCTTCAACAGAGAATACACACACCTTCCCACTGTCACTGACCGAGGCTGACCATGGACCTACTCACCCTTGTCATCAAGAGAGGCTGCCACGCAGACATCAGGAACAAATTATGAACACACAAAAACAATTTTACATGACCAGTAAGGAGAAAATTCCACATATGGTAGGTGAATTACAGCAATGGGCAAACACAGCAGCAAGATGTGTGAGCTTTTGTGAGAGGAAAAGGACAAACAAGACCGTCGCATCATCTGCGTATACCGGCACTGATATGTCACACTGTCCATCTCTGTACAACCGTATACATGTGAGCATTTGCAATGTTCTCACTCATTTGAGGTTATAGATGTTAACACATCTATATTTATCTCAAATTATCTTTACTTGTGTACTAATGTGTACTTAGCCTAATAAAGATATATTAAATAGCTACATCTATTTTTTCTGTTTGTTATTGAAACTTTACATATTATTTATAACACTATTTGTATCTTTTTTATTTCATTACAATATTGTAATGTTTCACGGCCTTGTATTTCTGTATTCTAGTATATCTTTGCTTATTGTACGCACATTTTCAGTCCATTTAAAGTCTATTTAAATTGGACTGCATTTAATTACAATGGAATAAGAGAAAGAGGTGTGTGTGTGCTGGGCAACACTGAGAGCACAGTTGGGTTTTCTCGTTGGTCTGGTTGGTTAACTGTCTGGACCGGAGTCAAGGGACAGAATGTAGTCCCATTTAACACATTAAAGAGATGGGGAGGGAGGGAGAGAGGGAGAGAGAGAGAGAAAGAGAGAATCAGTGTGAGAGAGCTCGATGAAGTTAACAGATACATGTGTGTGTGTGTGTGTGGGGGGGGGGGGGGGGGGGGTGCGTATTCAGGGGGAAAGTGAGAGGTATGAGGAAATGCAAGAAAAACAAGAGAGAAAACGAGTGGGTAAGAAAGAGACTATGGTCTTCTGAACTTCACATTAGCTGAACAGTGTATAATTAAAAGCACAGATATTTTGAGTAATGCTTTCCTTCAGTGGGCACGTTCAATGACACATTCCACATTTTAAACAGGTACATTGTGCACATATTTAGAAAAAAAACAATCAGTCTATCAAGTTCAAAGAGCGGATGTCTAGAAAGGTGTGGCGGTACATAGAGTTTAATCATCATCATGTCTCAAAAAGAAAATGAACAATTACCAAACAATTAAAAAATAAGAAAGGTAAAAAGAGGAAAGAAATAAAGGAAAAGAGTCACAACCAAAACAGACAAGTTAATCGAGACATGATATAACACACGGCAAAAGGTTAGAAAGAAAAGGGTGATAAAGACAAATAGAGCATAAAAAGATGGACATGAAGATAAAGATAAAACTATCGGAAGAGTCAAAAGGAGGGAGCCAGAGATAGCAGCTGATGAAGTCAGGGTTTCAGCATTCCTCGGTCTTGGAAAACCTTTAAACATGCATGACTGACTCCTCTGTTCGCCTGTAGACGTTCGGCGAGACATTAGCATCCCAGCAATGTTTTACATTCAGAAGAATGCAGGTTGACAGCAACGGGGCAGCTAGTTACCATGAGACACCCACACATCCACAACGTTGACTCAGCGGCTTTCTATGAGCCGCTAACACTACAACACCAGGCTAGCATTTTCTAACTCATCCATTTGTTAGAATGAAACAAGATACATTTTCTGCTTGAAGTCAAGCTATAAAACAGCTGATATTATCGCTCCCGCCACTGTTCCTGAAGAGAGCTGTCAAGATTGCAAAGTTAGCTCCAGAAGCAATGCGCTAGCTAGCTCGGGAAATAAACAGCTCCACAACAAGCTGTTATATATCTTATAAAGTTGCTTCGGCTAATGTGTCAGCAAGCAGTTGCTTTTTTATACATCAAGAAGACACATTGCAACATTAATACTCCATTAGAGTCATGTTTGGGGCAACCTGATGAACTGAAGTCCAGTGTTCTGTGTCCCCTTTAGCTCTGGTTTGGTCTCCACCAATTTTGATTTACAAATTCTATGGATCAGAATCTGGAGACAAATGATTTCATCTCTAAACAATCCGGTTGTAGACGTCGTCTCTCAACTGAAGTTGCTAAACGGACAATGGAGGGGAACTGAAGACAAGGTTTTGGCATGGATAACCATTGGCTAGAACCCCAGAATTGCCATCCGTTGCACCCAACAGGCTAAAACGCCATCAGACCGTTAGTCGCTGGGTTTCGACGTTGGTTTCCCACCAACTCTTTGGTAATTTGTAGTCCTTTAGTTGCACTGTGAAAATAAAAACATAAGCTAAAAGAGGCAAAACGCTTTCTTGAGAGTTGGTGTAAAATGTAAAAATGAAATGTAATGGTGGGAACTTCCTCATGAAAAAGAAATAACTGGACTGTATCAAATAGTGTGCCATGCAGCGCTAACAAACATGAAACAATTACTCGACTTGCTGTTTCGTCCAAAGTAAGCTGTACCCTGGCGTGGTTAAAGGTCCGGTGTTATTGTTGTTATTGTCATTAATTAACGACCATCAGACTGCCTGTGGTGCGGATATAAGTGACATTACAGCCACCCGCCCAGCTGATATAAAGATAAAGTCTCCTTTCTGCAGCTGTCTTATCGGAGCACAGTGCATAGTACAGTCAGACTCGCCCTTTGACTGAGCGCAGAGGCACAAGAGAGAAGACAAAACAATATATCTCATCATTGTGAAAAATAGAAGTGTAATTTGCCACGTTTGGCTACTCACAGATTTTCTGTTTCTGTTTCAGTCGCTTAAGGAACAAAGTGTTGAAACAGCTGCATCACCTGAAACCACTCGGTAACAAACAATATCTATGGTCATATTAATGACCATAACATTCATATTGTGACTTAAAGCAATTTTTTGGAATTCTACACAGCATGGCCAAACGTATAGAAGGTTCTTTGGGCCCTTTGCAGGCACCTCTTGTCACCAATATCACTGATCCTCAGTAGACGGGTACCAAAAACATTCTAAGCAGTTTGAGTCATGCGCTCTAGAGCCCAGAGAGTCCTTTGTGCACAGGGACATCTCATTATCTCAAGTAGCATTGTTTGCTGTGGCATTAAGATTCCTCTTCACTGAGACTAACGTGCCCAAAGCATGAACAGAGGTGAACCAATGAGGACGGGAGTATCCTCACTTTTGCCCATACAGTAAGTTCACACTGACTCTGAGAATGATATGCATGTCAGAACCTTTTGAATTCTGACATTTGGGGCAACATTCTGAGATTTGTCTCAGAACTCAATTACAATTTTTTAAATATAAAAAAAAGATTAATAAGTTTGGACTTAAATGCCAGAATTCTGACTTTAAATCAGAGCTCGCATGTGTCCCTAGTCCTCTTTCGTACACACTTGTGCTCTTCTACTAACAGGACTGTGGTCAACTCTTTTGTAATGTTCAGACGGATATTATGCAACAGTGCATGGTACAGTATGTTATGGATAGCCAGTGTACCTCTGTGACCCACCGGGTTTACAATGACCAAAGTTACACAGAGTATTTTTCTGTGATTAAATTGTCTCCATGCAGGTGTCCTCTCTCAAATCGTTCCTGCCAGACTAAAGCCTCTCTTCCACCACCGCCAGTTCGACCCCAGCAGCGGGAGGGAAACGGGCCGTGAACTCTCAGTCACGAAGTGAAAGCGGAGTGCCTCGATGACAGCAGCTCTGCACTGAGAGTGAGGGTTCGACTCCGACGAGCGGCGTCCCGGTTAAATCTTCAGCCTCTTACCTTGTCAAGTAATCCCTCCGCGATGCTCTGCCGCCGACTGACAGCCCGGAGTTTTCTGCCCCGACAGGAGTTTGCCTTGTGGGTGTGTCCGGGGCTACACCTGGGCGTGTAGTGAGCACGCGCGACGCCGCTGACGCACGCACGCAGAGAAGTTTTGACTTACCCGCGCGCCTGTTTCGGGCTGATGGACAGGGAGGGAAGAGCGGAGGGAAACGTGACGTCTGGCGGAGGTCCAAGAAGAAAGTGTATGAGTTATGTGAGTCAACTATTTCCTCTCTCTCTCTCTCCCAACATTTTTGGAGATGAGAGCACCAGTCTCCCACCAAAATGCAACTGTAACTTATTCAGGAATGTCCTTCTCCCTTGAGGCTTTTTGGATTTATGTTCTCCTCTCTAACGTCACTGATGATTGTTTTATTAAATAACTAAACTGATAATCTAGCATTATTTTTATTTTCCTATCTATATCTATCCATCCAACCATTCATCCATCCATCCATCATCTATCCAACTATCCATCATCCATCCATCTGTTCATCAGTTTGTGTGTTTGTCCTTCTGTAAATGCATGAGGCAACCAAACACTTCGGAAATAAGAACATTTTATTAGTATTATTAGCATATTGCAGGATGTTGTTCACACGTATTTGCCCCCGACGTTGATGCCTTTGATGTGAGAATGTGTGGAGCAAAGCAACGTACTGCTGAGGCAGAATTGAAGTGTTTGCTATATTAACAATGTTTTACTCTTTCTTGCTGTCACAAAGCCCTTCATGACGGGGGAACTAAAGGCATTATCTGTGTTCTGTTCAAAGCCACAGGTCTCAATTGACAAATACATGTTACCTCTCAGAACATCTAAGTCGCTGGTCTACCGCTGCCTCTATCGGTACACTAGGTGTCTGTTTCTCCAAACTGGAGGTGTGTCGACCACCATCTACTGTAGGTAACACATTGACTATGTATAAGTACCTCATACAACCCACTTCAAAACATCCAATTGACACATTGGGGTGATTTTTGGAACCAAGAATCAGTGCTGTCATTGGTTTTCTTAAGGACAGGCTAGATGTGATACCTGAAAACAAAAATGTAAACGTTGACGTTGTGGTAAAACAGCCGCTCGTTGCCATAGGTGTCAGACTGAATGCAGAGCTGCTTAGTATTGGGCAACACTGACAACCACGCCTGACATTCCTCTGTGCCTGAGCTGAGAACACACCCATTCAGCTGGTTACACTGAGAACACACACACACACACCTGTACACATGCATTTAAGTGGCGCTAATATCTCATTCAAATCTTTTGTTAAAGACAAGCCTGTTTGTGAAAAGACTAATCAGTACTTTTGAATGTGAATACTTCCTTTCGTCTGTCTCTGTCACCTCTCACCAGGTTAAAGGCAGGTCAGACTTCAGGAAATTACCTAAATCGGAGCTGATAAAGTGGAGTACTTCATCATGTACAAACCAACGCACGTGCCTGCTTGAGAGCTCGATAGCAGCTGATGTGAAACTATCAGTGTTCAGATGGTTCTTAGGGCATTATAATATACAGTGTGTGTATATACATACATACACACAGGTACATGTACACCACTAAAAATAAGCCAATGAAAATGTGTTGCTGTTTATTTGAGCACCTAGGAATACAATGTCCTGCCAACATGTCCCGGAGCAAAACAGTTTGTGGGACAAAATAAAGCAAAGCAAAGTGTTCCCTCTGCTCCTGTCAGCGGTGTCTCCCCACAGGTGATAATGACAAATATTTTCCATTGAAATCGTACTCTCTTTCATTTACTCGTCATGAGTCATGTCATGTGGGAATTATTTGTTTTATTCATGATGCTCCGCATGAATTGTTCCGCATTACAAAATAAATTGTCTTTGGAATCACTGTCCATTTTTTGCAATTAAACCGACCTTGTCATCGTTAAAACAACGAGCGCTGACCTGCCCACACGTCGGTCATTACACACAGTCACAAAGTTAAATCCACTGCACTTTAACCTAAATTGAGAATTGAAATTGAAATATGTAGGCTGTATTTTGGTGATTGTCTTTAAAATGGCCCATAAAAAACAAAAACCTGGGAGTCAAGCAGAGGTTTGAATATCTCACTGTGTTAGATAAGATAAGATAAAACAAGATTAGATAATCCTTTATTAGTCCCGCAGCGGGGACATTTACATATTTACAGCAGCATAAGGTAAAGTGCAAACAAGAGACAAGATCAAAAACAAGTATTATAAATAAGCAATGCAAAAACTGTACAGAATCCACAATAACTGAAATAGTATAAATATAGAAAGAATACCTTTGCACAGTGTATTTATATATTGCAAAGGTTTTCAGTGTTGTTTGTGGTGGGAGCAGAGCGGGTTGTGCAGCCTGACAGCAGCAGAAAGGAAGGACCTGCGGGGGGTGAAGCAGCCGGTGGCTGAAGGAGCTGTCAGAGTGTCCTGCATGTGGTTTGAGGTGTTGTCCATCATTTGGTGAAAAATAAGGGAGCCAGAACCCTGTGGGACCCCCGTGCTGCAGGACACCAGGTCTGACTCACACTCCCGTAGCCGCACATACTGTGGACGGTTGATGAGGTAGTCCAGGATCCATGCAGTGAGGTGGTGGTCCACCCCGGTCTGCTCCAGCTTGTCCCTCAGAAGCAACGGCTGGATGGTGTTGAAGGCACTGGGTAAGTCAAAAAACCTGACT
This sequence comes from Cottus gobio, assembly GCA_023566465.1. NCBI lineage: Eukaryota > Metazoa > Chordata > Actinopteri > Perciformes > Cottidae > Cottus > Cottus gobio. The sequence goes on from CM042237.1 coordinate 17,959,397, forward strand.
CTCACAGTGCTTCCAGCCTTTTCCAGGTGAGAAAGACATCGCTGTAGCAGGAAGATGACGGCGTCATCCATCCCGATGCCAGATAGGTACTGAAGTGGGTCCAGAGATGAGCTCACCAGGGGGAGGAGATACACAAGGACCAGCCTCTACAGGGTCTTCATCAGGTCGGATGTTAGAACCACTGGCCTGAAGCTCTTACAGTCCTTGGGCTGCTGGGCCTTTGGTACAGGTACCACGCAGGACGTCTTCCATAGCTGTGGTACTTTCCCGAGCTTCAAGCTCAAGTTGAAAAAGTGCTCCACTATCCTGCACAGCTGGTCTGTACAGGACCTGAGGAGCATTGAGCTGATGCCGTCTGTACCCGTGCCTTTCTCACTTTTATCTTCCTCAGTTCTTTTCTCACCTGGTTATATCTGAGGCACAAATTGGGGGGTAGGTTGTTACAGTCGGGTGGAGTGCTGGTCATGGAGTTGCAGTGTGTGAGGAGTGTGGAGGAGACCCGAGTGTTGTGGAAAATGGAGTGTGGGAAGAGGGGCAATCCATAGGGGGTGCAGACGATGGGGGATGGAGCAGCAGGGAGGTCTGGATGGGAAGAGGGGTGGATGGCGGATCAAATCTGTTAAAGAATAAGTTCAGGTCATTCACCAACTTTTGGTCTCCCAAAGGCTGTTGGTTGGGCCCCTTGTGGCCAGACATTTTGTTCTGCTGCAGCTTCAACGGAGCAGGGCAAAAAGGGAAAGCTGCGTGTTGAAGGGATCATTTCGTCCCCATGTGAATGTGAGTCACCCGACGGGGAGATGAACATGTTGTGTCATCCGGCCGTTCAGGGTGTGACTGCAACTCAAAGGGAACATGCTGCAGCATGGTAGCGCCCCGCTGACACAACCTTTACTCACACATTGATAACTCACGCTGCTGCAACAGCTTACACAAGACGTCCCTGGTATGTTGCTACGTCAGCGTTATCCTCACAACTATTTTCAGTTGCTTTTGTACTTTTTTTTATGCACATGTTGTCTGTGTTTGTGTTCAACGAGTGACGATGAGTTTAAAACAGCGAGACTTTTCATCCGGGTGTCTTTTTTTCTTCTCATAGAAGATGTTGCCCGAAGATGTTAAATTAATGCTGAACGTTATTAAGGATGCCAACAGGCACTGTTGGAGGAAGTATTCAGACCCCCTACTTTAGCAAAAGTACTGATATATTAATACACTGTTCATAATAGTTACATTTAAAGATACCAGTTTAAAAATACTTGTTTAAAGTAAAAGCCTTTGTTTCCTACATTATATATATATATATATATATATATATATATATATATATATATATGCAAGTACAAACAGGAAAAGGTACTTAAAAGTAAAAGTCGTCAATGCAGAAAAATATCCCCTGTGACTTTAACAGATCATATCATTAGAATATTATAACTCGTGCATTTATGTTGAAACAGGACTTTACTGTTGGTTGAGGTGGTGGCTCATTTTGAACTGTTGAAAAATGTCCAGTGTGAAGTATTTGGCTTTGTCTAGCTGTGAGGTTGCAGACTGAGAGCCACGTTTGCCGGCGGTAAAAACGTCAATGGCCCAGATTTAGAGTTGTTTTAGCGTGAGTGAACGTGTTGGCAGCGGGGCAGAGGAGAGTTTAGTGTGCAGTGAGGATTTTGAGCAATTTTACAGTTAAAGTTTGCAAAAATAAATGCAGCTCTTCGAGTCCAATAGAGGTTTCCCGTGTTTTGTTTTCTGTGGTAAATTATTTTCTTTGAGCAGACTGGTCACAGATGATGTTGAAGTTGCAGATCAATTTATTAGAATTCTTTATTGAATATGAATCATGGGAAGAAAAGCATAGTCTGAAGTTTCATACCCTAACCCGTCACATGGAAGTGGGGGTGGGACATACATGGGTGTCATCTTTATGTCCATTCATGGATGGTAACCAGGTTAAACTAAGCTCTTAACCTAGAGGTCAGTAATTTATATTTTAGGGAGAGATGCTGAGGCATGTGAAACATAAGTCCATATATGGAGATGGAGAAGATAAGCATGCAAGACACAGATCACTATATAGATAAGAGTTGACCCTCCTGGGTCAACCAGATACACCGGTTCAACCAGTGTGTCCAGTCACACAGTTCATCTGTAAATATCTGTGTGTGTAATTCTACAACAAAGCTGTCGCAAAGTCTGCTACACTTCATCCAATCCCCACTCTTCCTTTTCAGACGTTCAATTCAATTCAGTTTATTTTGTATAGCCCAAAATCACAAATACAAATTTGCCAAAGAAGCACAGAGGCTCCCGAGAGGAAGTAGAGTTAGTAATGAGCATTAAAAAGACATTAATTCATCCAGAAGGATAGAGAGGAGAAAATGAGAGGGAGAAGATGATAGAAAAGCTTGGTGTATCCCTAAGATGTTCCCAGGCAATATAAGTCCATAGGAGCACCCCAGGAGCACTTGAGGAGGGGAAGAGGGGGAGGAGGAGGAGGAGGAGAGAGAGAGAACAGGAGAGAGGAGCTCATTGTATCCTAAGATGTCCCCCAGCAGTCTAGGCCTATGGCAGCATATCTAGGGGCTGGACCAGGGCTGACCTGAGCCAGCTCTAACTATAAGTACTGTCAAAGAGAAAAGTCTTAAGTCTACTCTTAAATGAGGTGACTGTGTCTGCCCCCCGGACTGAAAGTGGAAGCTGGTTCCACAGGAAAGGAGCTTGATAACTGAAGGCTCTGGCCCTCATCCTACTTTTTAAGACTCTATGAACCACAAGTAGCCCCGCATTCATTGAGCGCAGCTCTCTGGCGGGACAATATGGTGCTATAAACTCCCTAAGATATGATGGTGCATCACCAATTAAGGCTTTGTAGGTAAGAAGAAGGACTTTAAATACAATTCTCTGTCTTACAGGAAGCCAGTGGAGATCAGCTAATACAGGAGTAATGTGATCTCTCCTCTTAGCTCTCGTTAGCACACGGGCTGCAGCATTCTGATCAACTGGAGAGACCTCAGAGACCCAGCAGAGCAGCCTGATAATACAGAGTTACAGTAGTCCAGTCTTGAGGTAATAAATGCGTGGATCAATGTTTCTGCATCCCTTCGAGACAGGATGTGCCTGATCTTTGAAATGTTGCGTAGGTGAAAGAAGGCAGTCCTTGAGATCTGTTTCACGTGGGAACCAAAGGACAAGTCTTGATAAAAGACAACTCCCAGGTTCCTCACGGTGCTGTTTGACGCCAGAGCAATGCCATCAAGAGAAACAATATCATTCGATAATTGATTTCTCAGTTGCTCTGGGCCAAGCAAAATAACCTTCATCCAGGTTTTTATGTATTTAAGACATGCTTGAAGTTTAGCCACCTGGCTGGTTTAATCTGGCTTGATCAATATACAGTTAGGTCCATAAATCAAGATGTGCTTTAAGTGCAGACTTTCAGCTTTAATTTGAGGGTATTTACATCCTGTGGCAAGACTCGCCTTGCCCCGGGAACAATCACTCACAGCCACACAGTGGGGTCAGGTTTCTGATGCTCTTTTATTACTCTTATCTTCCGCCGTGAGTCCGCACGCTCCACTCCGTTCCACATCCGGCGCCCCCGACTGCCGTCACTTCCGGGTTTAAGTAGAGACACACACACACACACACACGCACACACTCATCAGTCCCCGGTGCGGCTCATTCTCCACTCTTCCCCGCACCTGTTCCCTGAGCCGCCCTTCCCTCTTCCCTCCCGCAGCTGCGCTTAACCACGCCCCTGCCCCACATACCCCCACCGCCCGACTGAGGCCGGGGAGCCACCGGCCTAGCCAACTCCCCCCCCCCCCCCCCTTCGGAGCGGGACAGGAAATCAGCCACGACCATCTGCGTCCCCGGCCTATGGACCACCTTGAAATGAAAGGGCTGCATAGCCAGATACCACCGGGTGATCCGGGCGTTGGTATCCTTCATGCGGTGGAGCCATTGGAGCGGGGCATGGTCCGAACAGAGGGTGAACTGGCGCCCCAGGAGGTAGTACCGCAGGGAGTCGACCGCCCACCGGATGGCGAGGCATTCTTTTTCCACCGTGCTGTACTGGCCCTCCCGCTCCGAGAGTTTCCTGCTGATGTACAGCACGGGGCGGTCGTCTCCCCCCACCTCCTGAGACAAAACGGCCCCCAGCCCCCTGTCCGACGCGTCAGTCTGCAGGACAAAAGGGAGAGAAAAGTTAGGGTTGTGGAGAAGCGGCTCCCCACAGAGGGCTTCCTTCACCGCCTCAAACGCCCGCTGGCACTGCTCCGTCCACTGGACCGGATCTGAAGCACCCTTTCGGGTGAGGTCGGTCAAGGGGCTGGTCAGCCCCGCAAAGTCGGGTATGAACCGCCGGTAGTAGCCCGCCAGCCCCAAGAACCGCCTCACCTCTTTTTTGGTCTTGGGCGGTGGGCAGGCTGCAATCGCTGCTGTCTTGTCCACCTGAGGACGCACCTGCCCTCCGCCCAAGTGGTACCCCAAATACCGTACCTCCCTCCGTCCAATCGCACACTTCCCCGGGTTGGCCGTGAGGCCGGCCCCCCTCAGCGACTCCAGGACCGCGCCCACCCGCCGCACATGCTCCGCCCACGTATCGCTATGGATGATGACGTCATCTAGGTAGGCGGCAGCATATGCAGCATGCGGGCGCAGCACCCTGTCCATCAGCCTCTGGAATGTGGCCGGCGCCCCGAACAACCCGAAGGGAAGCATGGTGAACTGGAACAAACCGTACGGAGTGGAGAAGGCCGTTTTTTCCTTGGCCTCTGGCGACAGGGGAATCTGCCAGTAGCCCTTGGTTAAATCCAGCGTGGTAAAGAAGCGTGCAGTGCCCAGCCGGTCCAGGAGCTCGTCGACCCGGGGCATCGGGTACGCATCGAACCGTGACACCGCATTCACCTTACGGTAGTCCACGCAGAACCGGATGGACCCATCTTTCTTGACCACAAGAACGATGGGGCTGCACCAGGCGCTGTTGGACTCTTCTATTACCCCCATCTTCAGCATAGCGACCAATTCCCGCTGAACCACTTTTTTCTTGTGCTCAGGGAGTCTATAGGGCCGTGACCGTACCGTCACCCCTGGGGTGGTCTCAATCTGATGCACTATGAGGTCCGTGCGCCCTGGTTGAAGCGAGAACACGTCAGCAAAACGCTCCTGCAACTTGGCCACGTCTGTTTGCTGGGCCGCGGAGAGGTGGGCTTCACAATGGAGCGAGGCGGGAACCCCCGATTTCGGTACCTCAGGCCCCAGCTCCTCCCTCTCCGAAACTGCGGACACCAGCGAAACAGACTCCGCCTCCCTCCACGCTTTCAGGAGGTTGAGGTGATATATTTGCGTGCTCCCGCCCCTATCAGACCGCACCACCTCATAGTCGACCTCCCCGACCCGCCGTGTGACCACAAAGGGCCCTTGCCACTTGGCGAGGAGTTTGGAGCTGGAAGAAGGAAGCAATACAAGTACCTTATCTCCCGGTGCGAATTGTCTCAGCTTGGCCCCTCTGTCATACAGGCGCCGCTGCCGGTCCTGGGCCTGGCGCAAATTCTCTTGTGACAGCCGACCCGAGGCGTGAAGCTTTGCGCGCAGGTCCAGGACGTGCTGAATCTCATTCCGGCTGGTGCTCGGCCCCTCCTCCCAGCTTTCCTTAATGAGGTCGAGCACCCCACGTGGCGTCCTGCCAAACAACAATTCAAAGGGAGAAAATCCCGTGGAGGCCTGGGGCACCTCCCGCACTGCAAACAGAAGAGAGTCAAGCCATTTATCCCAATTACGTTCATCGTCGCTAATGAATTTACGGATCATGGTTTTCAACGTCTTATTGAACCGTTCCACCAGCCCGTCAGTCTGGGGATGGTAGACACTGGTCCGCACCGCCTTGACCCCCAGTAACCCGTAAAGCCCTCTCAGTGTGCGCGACATGAACGACGTGCCCTGGTCAGTCAGAATCTCTTTCGGGACCCCGACTCGGGAGATGACCTGAAACAGCGCCTGCGCCACACTCTTCGCAGAGATGTTGCGCAGCGGCACCGCTTCCGGATATCGCGTTGCGTAGTCCACCAGGACCAGCACAAAGCGATATCCGCGTGTGCTCCGGGGAAGTGGCCCGATGAGGTCCATGCCGATCCGCTCGAACGGCACCTCCATTAATGGTAACGGGCGCAAGGGCGCCCTCGGGATGGCCGGGGGATTAACCAATTGACACTCCGGGCACGATGCGCACCATCGGTGCACATCCGCCCGGATGCCCGGCCAATAAAATCGGGTCATTAACCGGAGCAACGTTTTGTCCGATCCCATATGCCCAGCCATTGGGTTACAATGAGCCGCCTGGAAAACTATTTCCCGACGGCTCTTCGGCACCAGCAATAGGGTGTCCTCCTGACCGGTCTGGGTGTCACGACTCACCCGGTACAACCGGTCCCTGATTAATGAAAAGTGGGGATATGTCTGCGCTGCGTCGGGGCGTACCAGCTGACCATCAATCTTAATCACTTGGTCAAAGGCCGCGCGCAGGGTCTCGTCCCGGGACTGCTCCAGTGGAAAATCTTCCATGACGTGAAACTCGGGAGCTGGCGGAGTCTCCACTGGAGGCTCAGCCGGTTCCCCCGCCCCGGCCGCAATGTCGAGCGGACCCGCGTCGCCGGTCAGCACCGCACACATATCCCACGGCCCTAGCTGTCGTGCCCGCACCCCCGCTGCCTCCCCCATTAACCTCCCAAACCCCGGCCAATCGGTTCCCAAGATTAGGGGGTGCGTGAGGCGGGAGCTAACCGCAACCCTCACTCTATGTTTTTTCCCCCCATGTCTAATCTCCACTGGTACTACGGGATACTCGTGGATGTCCCCATGCACACACCTCACCCTCACCCGTGATGCCTCCACCAATGCCCCGGGTCGAACCAGGTTCTGGTGGATCATGGACTGCGTACAGCCGGAATCCACCATCGCCTGGCGTAAACCCCCCTGGATTCTCACCTGCACGCGGTATGTCGCTCCTGGGCCGGGGGAGGGGGCTGGGTTGCCGGCAACCCGGATCGTCTGCCCCACCTCCATGAGGGAACACTCCCTCCGGAAGTGTCCGGGCCGCCCGCACTTCCAGCACCCCTGCCCTGACGGTTGAGGGGCCCCCTGTGGGCTGGGAAGGGTGCGGTCGCCGGGTGGGTTCTGGTCGGGCGCGGTCGCCGGCGCTGTCGGCGGGGCCCGCGGTGCCGGCGGCTGCCCCCCCCTCTGCGGCCCCGCCGGCGGAACAGCAGGTTGGGCCCAAGCTCCCTTCGCCGGCGGGTGGACTGCCAGGTGATCCTCGGTGAGGGTGACGGCGGCCGCCAGGGTCGGGGGGCGATGACAGCGGACCCAGGCCGCGGTCCGGGCCGGCAGCCCCTCGGTGAACTGCTCGACGATGATTGCCTCCAACATCTCCTCGGGCCCCCCAGCTCCCTCGGGCAGCAGCCACCGCCTCGCTGCGTCCCTCAGACGCTGGCCATACACGAATGGGCAATCCTCCGGCCCCAGCCGTCCCATCCGGAACCGCCGACGATGGTCCTCCGGAGTCAGGCCCAGCCGGTCCACCACCGCCCTCCGGACGGCCCTATAGTCCCGCCGGACCGCCGGCGGGAGACTCAATGCCGCCGTCTGCGCCTCCCCCGTTAGCAAGGGGAGGAGCCGCACCGCCCATTCCCCCGCCGGCCAGGCGCAGGCCTCCGCCGTGGCTTCAAAGGCGTCCAGGAAAACCTGGGCGTCGTCCTCCAGGACCATCCGGTGCAGAGCCACCCCCGCCGCCCCCAGTCCCGGCTCCGGGCGCGCCGGCGCCGCCGTCATCCCGGCGACGAGGTGCTCAATGGCGGCGGTCTGGCGGTCCGCCCTGCCCTGCAGCGCCTCCAGGACGGCGCGATTCGTGTCCAGGCACGCCCGCGTCGTCGCCGCCTGCTCCTGCTGCATCGCCGCGAGCTGGGCCACCATCTGCCCCAGGGCAACAATCGGCTGCCCCGGCGCCTCCGGCTGCACGTTCCCGCGGTCCATACTCCGAACCCTGTTCAGGCGCCACTGTGGCAAGACTCGCCTTGCCCCGGGAACAATCACTCACAGCCACACAGTGGGGTCAGGTTTCTGATGCTCTTTTATTACTCTTATCTTCCGCCGTGAGTCCGCACGCTCCACTCCGTTCCACATCCGGCGCCCCCGACTGCCGTCACTTCCGGGTTTAAGTAGAGACACACACACACACACACACGCACACACTCATCAGTCCCCGGTGCGGCTCATTCTCCACTCTTCCCCGCACCTGTTCCCTGAGCCGCCCTTCCCTCTTCCCTCCCGCAGCTGCGCTTAACCACGCCCCTGCCCCACACATCCAAATCAGGTGAACGGTGTAGGAATTACAACAAATTAAAATGTGGCCACCCTCTTTTTAAGGGACCAAAAGTAATTGGACAAATTAATATAATCATAAATCTAATTGTCACTTTTAATACTTTGTTGAAAATCCTTTGCAGTCAATGACAGCCTGAAGTCTGGATTCCATAGACATCACCAGACTCTGGGTTTCGTCCCTGGTGATGCTCTGCCAGGCCTCTACTGCAACCGTCTTCAGTTCCTGCTGGTTCTTGGGGCATTTTCCCTTCAGTTTTGTCTTCAGCAAGTGAAATGCATGCTCAATTGGATTCAGGTCAGGTGATTGACTTGGCCATTGCAGAACATTCCACTTCTTTGCCTTAAAAAACTCCTTGGTTGCTTTCGCAGTAGGCTTCGGGTCATTGTCCATCTGCACTGTGAAGCGCCGTCCAATGAGTTCTGAAGCATTTGGCTGAATATGAGCAGATAATATTGCCCGAAACACTTCCGAATTCATCCTGCTACTTTTGTCAGCAGTCACATCATCAATAAATACGAGGGAACCAGTTCCATTGGCAGCCATACATGCCCACACCATAATACTACCTCCACCATGCTTCACTGATGAGGTGGTATGCTTTGGATCATGAGCAGTTCCTTTCCTTCTCCATACTCTTCTCTTCCCATCATTCTGGTACAAGTTTATCTTCGTCTCATCTGTCCATAGGATGTTCTTCCAGAACTGTACAGGCTCTTTTAGATGTTTTTTGGCAAACTCTAATCTGGTCTTCCTGTTTTTGAGGCTCACCAATGGTTTACATCTTGTGGTGAACCCTCTGTATTTACTCTGGTGAAGTCTTCACTTGATTTTCGACTTTGACACAGATACACCTACCTCCTGGAGAGTGTTCTTGATCTGGCCAACTGTTGTGAAGGGGTTTTTCTTCACCAGAGAAATGATTCTTCTGTCATCCACCACAGTTGTCTTCTGTGGTCTTCCAAGTCTTTTGGTGTAGCTGAGCTCACCAGTGCGTTCTTTCTTCTTAAGAATGTACCAAACAGTTGATTTGGCCACACCTAATGTGTCTGCTATCTCTCTGATGGTTTTGTTTTGATTTTTCAGCCTAATGATGGCTTGCTTCACTGATAGTGACAGCTCTTTGGACTTAATATTGAAAGTTGACCGCAACAGATTCCAAACACAAATACCACACCTGAAATGAACCCAAGACCCTTTTATCTACTCCTTGTAAATGAAATATTGAGGGAATTACACACACCTGACCTTGAAACAGCTGATCAGCCAATTGTCCAATTACTTTTGGTCCCTTAAAAAGAGGATGGCCACATTTGAATTTGTTGTAATTCCTACACCGTTCACCTGATTTGGATACCCTCAAATTAAAGCTGAAAGTCTGCACACAATATTTTCATTACAACTCCATTGTTGTGGTGTACAGAGCCAAAATAATGAAAAATGTGTCAATGTCCAAATATTTATGGACCTAACTGTATATAGCTGGGTATCGTCGGCGTAGAAATTACATTTTATTGAGTGTTTCCTGATAATATTGCCTATCGGAAGCATATATAGGGTGAACAAAATTGGACCAAGGACGGAGCCCTGTGGTACCCCATTTTGAACACCCGTGCTCACCGAGGCCACATCATTTACATATACAAACTGAGATCGATCTGATAAATATGATTTAAACCAGCTTAGTGCTGTACCTTTAATACCAATCAACTGTTCTAGTCTTTCTAATAAAATGTCATGGTCAATGGTGGCGAATGCAGCACTAAGGTCTAACAGAACTAGAACGGTTATAAGTCCCCTATCTGATGCAACTAAAAGGTCGTTCGTAATTGTCACTAAAGCTGTCTCTGTGCTACGATGCTTTCTAAATCCGGACTGAAAGTCCTCAAATAAACTATTGCTATCTAAAAAGTCACATAACTGATTTGCAACTACTTTCTCCAGAATTTTAGACATGAAGGGCAGGTTAGAGAGTTGGCTTCTTGAGTAGAGGTTTAACTACAGCCATTTTGAACGACTGTGGCACATAACCAGTTAGTAGAGAACCATTAATAATATCCAGCAGAGCGGTGCCAATCAAAGGCAAAACCTCCTTCAGCAGCCTCGTTGGAATGGGGTCCAGGAGACAGGTAGAAGATTTGGATGCAGAAACCGTTGAAGACAGGCTTATGGGGAAAAAGCCATCCAAACACACATCAGGGACCACAGCCGCCTCCGAGGCCAGTCCACTTGAGGATAAACAGTCAGTAGTTGAGAGCAGGAGATCGCCAATCCTGCCTCTGATGGCCAGAATCTTGTCATTGAAGAAGGTCATGAAGTCCTCACTGCTGAGGTCCGTAGGAATACACGACTCCACCGAGCTGTGACTCTCCGTCAGCCTGGCCACAGTGCTGAAGAGAAACCTGGGGTTGTTCTTGTTCTTAACGTTGATGATGAATCATGAATAAATTATATTTAAAGCCAAAAATGTATTGATAGTCCAGAGGAGCTACAGGCGGCAGCACTTACATGCGCCATAGAAGGTAACAGAAACACAGCAATTCTTTTTTGATGTTGTTGATTTTACACAAATTAAAACATAGTGAATATTATATCCCCCTAAATGTCACACAGCGTTCCTATAACTAATCATTATTTTCTTAATGGATTTGTCTGATTATCTTTTTCAATAATCGTTGGTTTGTAAAAATAAACAGTGAGAAACGCTGCTTGCTTTGAGCCTGAAGCGACACCTCCTCAAGTTTCTGTTTATTTGTTTTGAGCAACCAACGTTTAAATCTCACCTCCATATCTAATACATCACAATCACGCCTCACTTAGGAGAGCAGTCATTCGGAGGAGGACGCAGAAGCAGGGGCATTCACGGGCCAACCAGGTCACAGAACTCCAAACTAAAAACTAAGGAACTGGGCTGATGTTTGTGAAAAGACTAATTAGGAGAGTGAAAACAGGTGAGCAGGAGGTCAGGTGACTGCGAGGGACAGGTGAAGCTAATCAGGGGCAGGGCAGACGATCGAAATATGTGGCCGAGGTAACTATGAACTACTTATCAGCATGTTTGATACGTTATCCGATCACGTAAGAAATCAGTGTAAAAACTTTAGACTGAAACTTGAAACACACACTGTGTTTAAGGCATTTTATTTTTTGTTATTGCATTACAACCTTGTTACGATTGAGACTTTAACTGAAACATTGGACAGCTTCCACTTTTGGTTTAATTTGTCATACTTGAAATGGTTCTTGGCACGTGCAGGTGGTTTGCCTGACAATATTACAGGGTGGGTAAAATAATCCCGGAATAAAAGAGGGAAATACCCGGCTGTACTTTGTTACATTCAACCCCAGAAACCCAGACTGAAGCCCCATTCAGAGTGGTATTGTTTAGGGGAGTGGATTAGCATCACCTGCCCCGGTTATAGTGACAGAGAAGTGTTTTCTGATGAACTCGCTGCTCCTGCTGGGCTTTAAACCCCATCCAGACTGACATCTTTGTATTCTGAAGTGGATATTCGAGTTGTTGTTCTAATTCATTCATAAGATGAGTCAGAGACAAAGTACAATTTTTACTAAACGCCACCTCACACATTGACACACCTTACACACTCAGACAATTTCGGTCTTCTCTTTTTTTCGACTTTGTGTGCCCGAGGAGAAGTCAAGAGATCATTACAATTCATCCCCTGGGGGGAATGAATGTGCAGGCTGGTGTCCTGTATGAGTATACGTTCAAATATGTTTATAAAATTTAACAAAAAACCTTTCCAATACCTTCTAACAAATGTTGTCTTCATGGTGGCATCAGATGAAAAGTCGGAGGATCACCAACGCTATTAGAATGCATAGGCATCCCTAAAACAGTTGTCGAGATATTTCACCTGAAACCACTAATATCAGCTTCCCGGTGGCTCGAGGAAAAGTCCCGGGACCAGAGCCAGGAGAGTTCATCCTCAGCGGGCCATACATGCATTTACAAAGTTCAATAGCAATACATTATAGAAACACATTTATCCTACAACTAGCTGGAAGACAAAGAGCAAAGCTGCAAAGAACACCCCACTCAGCAATGTACGAGGACAATAGAAACCGTCATCATTAACAATTTGATGTGAAGTGTGACTGTTACCAGCAGAGTCAGAGAGAGGATTATTCTCATCTGGAGACAGAAAACTCTCAGTATCACAGCACTGACTTTTTAAATAAGTTAAAATATTGTTGATTGGTTTTGGTGAAAATTGGCCGTATTTATATTTCTGAATTGTCCAAAATTAACATTTTGTTCTGCGACATGGCATTAAAAGAAATTAATCATCCAAAAGAGCCACAACTGTGATTCCTAAGAGTTAATATTTGACATGGCTGATAACAAGAAACCAGAGAAACATTCTAAAAGATGATCTGTGACGACAAACCGCTCCCACAGCTGGACAACAACCAGCCACACCTGATGATTTGTGCCATAAAACCATGTGGTCCAACGGGGTGAGAAAAAAAATGCTCTGGCTGAACTGGTTGGAGAAATGTTACAACAGTGCTGGAAAAAAACGCCCTGTTAGACGAAGAGCAGCAGAGCGCTGATCAGAGTTTATGAGGGAGGTCAAGGTCAGACCTCCACCCTCCAGTGATTTATTGCCATATTTTTTCCTGTTTAAAAACAGAAGAAGTGTGTCACGCCTTAGTAAAAATATACACTTATATATATATATATTTATATATATGTATATATATATATATATACTCACACTGAATTATAGAAAGTGTTAATTAAAAGGTGATTTTCTTTTCTTCTCAGACTGAAAAAGAAATTCTTGACTATTTCAAATCAGGAGAGTGATAGGTTCTAGTGTTGCGTGAGGCAGTTGGAGTTAAACAGGCCACAGCCACACCAACGGGCAACCAGTTAGGAAAACAGCAACCTTGGAACGCACCAACTATCAGTCTGACGACCTTTTAGCTTCTGGGGGCAAAGGAAATATTTATGGGCTTCCTGTGTCCCCAGATACATAGCGGGCAACGAATATCCAGGCCAAGACTTCCTCTTCCTCTTCCTCTTATCTTCCATCTCGCAACTTGAGACGCAAGAACATAGTTGCAGTTGAGACAACGTCCACAACAGGATTGTATTTCTGCATCCATATGCAGTTATCTGTTTATAGAGATTAAGCATAACTTTTTACATGAATGTAGCCAAAGCCCAATCAAATGTGATTGGTCAATACTACTATGACTACAAATGGACTATAAACGGAAAACCTGAATGAAAAATTACTTGAAATGTGAACGTTTTCAATTGAAGGGTGTGAACCTATGACACAAGTAATAATAGCTTTTCATGTCTGTAAGGCAGGATTTCAGTTTGCTCAGTTGCATTGTCGTTGGAATGAAATGGCATAGAATTATATCAAAAGATACAATAAGATCTCAAAGCAGTAAGGAGCCAGAACTTCATCCAAATGTGTCACAACACTCTGGGTGTTCCTGTATAGAGGCAGTAAATGCTGTCTGCACATTTGGCAAACAGGCAATAAGAGTTATAGGTCAGCAATGTGCTTATGCATGTACTTATGACACGTGTTTTATGCCGCCTGCATACATGGGATATAAGTGGTTTTTAATTGCGCCTGATCTTCTACTGGAGACGTTAGAAGCTTTAGAAGATCTTCATTGGATCATCAGCGGAAAAAGCTGGAGTTGCAGATGGTTTGTGGAAGTCACACAAGTCCTTTATTAGCTAATAGAAATCTTGAATACAAATATTGGTGAACTGACGTCACTCACTGCAGCCTGCAGGCAGAGACGGATAAAACCACCTCGATGAGTCAAAATTAATCATCCTAACTTTCATCTCATGGCGCGACATGTAGCCTGTCCATGCTTGTTACAGCAAATAGCCTGTAAACATTTATAATTATTGATATTAGTGACATGGACTTCATTGACTGTGAATTAAACAGAAATCCCCAGAGCCACAGAAAGGGCTGTTTGAAGTCATTCCTGGTGTGTTGACTCTGCTGCGTCCACAGCTGTCAGTCCATGGCCTGCTGGCGTGCCCTCTAGTCCCACTGCAGCACATTTCACATCAGGTTGCAGCAGCTCTTCTTCCTGCGCCTCTCTTTTCTCACAGTAGCCATCAGCGTTGCCAGGGCATTGTGAAAGTGCATCAGCTCCTCAATTCAGCGTGCCAGCTGGCCTTCTGGCTCCCTGGAAGACATGAGCCCCTGTAAGGCAGAGTGGTCGGTCCTGACTAAAGTGGAGGCCCCCAAGGTAATATTTGAAATGTCGGATGGCGCTGACCACAGCAAGCAGCTCCCGCCTTGTGACACAGTAGCGACGTTCGGCCTTGTTAAACTGTCTGCTGTGATAAGCCACCACTCTCTCCTTCAGGAGTCACTTGGGCCAGCACAGCACCTGCGCCTGCATTACTGGCGTCTGTGTCGAGGATAAACAGGGGCGACTGTGGCTCAGTGGTTAGCAAGTCGGTCTTTCAATCAGAAGGTCGGTGGTTCGATCCCCGGCTCCGGCAGTCTGCGTCGTTGTGTCCTTGAGCAAGACACTTAACCCTCATTGCTCACCGTTGCTGTGTCTACGGTCTACTGTATATCATGTAAGTCGCTTTGGATAAAAGCGTCAGCTAAATGAAATGTAATGTAATGTAAACAGCAGGGTGGGGTCAGGCGATGAGAGGACTGGGGCCTCCACAAGGGCTCTCTGCAGTGAAGCGAAAGCTACATGGCACTCCTCTGTCCAATCAAACACCACCCCTTTTTGTAACAGGCGAAACAGTGGTGCAGCTATGCAGGAAAACCCTCTCACAAACTTCCTGTAGTAGGAGGCCAGGCCCAGGAAGCTTTTCAGGTCATGCACAGTGCTGGGGGTAAAGCCAATCCTTCACAGTCTGCACTTTCTCATCCAAGCTTGTGCCCCAGAAATGTGACCTATCGTTGCATGAAGGAGCATTTCTGTGGGTGCAGTTTTAGACCTGCTGCTGCCACCCTCTCCAGCACCTGCCTCTGGGCCTTGAGAGCCGCCTGGAAGGAGTCATCATGCACCAGTATGTCGTCCAGGTACACAACACACTCCTCTCACAGCGCAGCCACACACACACAACATCCCACCTCACTCGCTCTCCAATCAAAGGCACGCCCATGTGTACCACCCACCCTCATAAATAGCCACGATGATTGACAGGCCCCACAGCCACCCAGCCCATGAGACCTTCACTGACCTTCCAGTAATTGCAATAACTAATAACTTCTTATCTCGAACAACTTCTTCTTGTAAACACAATAAATAACACTTATAACATTACAATGCAACTCAGTCTGTTCCAATAATAATAACTAATAATAATAACTTTATTTATGTAGCACAGAGTTTACAAAGTGCTTTGTTTGAAGGCAAATCCATGTCATAATTGGAGAGCGCAAATCATGCGTGCACAAATGCGTGCACAAATCAAACAACCGCATGTGTAATTTACTTTACACAAGCGCTTTTACATCACTCCGCGAGTAAAAGTCCCTCTCGCGAATGTTTAACCTGTTTGCAAAAGCTTCAACCTGCGCTTGCGTGTCTGTAACCTGCTCGCTCTCGAGTAGATTTTCTTTTTGACAGTAAGTGGGCGGACCCAGTCACCATCGTATGTCTACATCTAATTGGTTACAATCCTCGTCTTTGGATTGGCTGGATATCACATCCAAATACATCCAGGAAGAGACAGATGACCCAGTCTACAGCACCCAGTCTGGGTGACTGACCCATGTCCCTGTATGTAGGTCTACAGATATGTGGGGGTCTGTGGACCCAGTATGCACAGCTTGTTACCAAGGTGGGCAGGTGAAAAAGTACAACTTTTGGTTTACTATTACCACATTATAAATATATTAATATTGTGGTTAAAGTATACCAAAAGTTATAGATTTGGCTTATTCCAATAACTAAGAAAGCACACTTCTTTTTACTATGCTATATTACTTTGTACACTATTGTCATACTATTTTCCATTCAAATATTATAAATGTATTATAGTATCCTAGATGCTGAATGAACTTCCCAGATAGTAATCAAAATCACTTTATTAAATTTAAGTTTACATGGTACATGTATAACAAAACAGAATGATCATGTTTCAGATTGTAGCAATATAGACAAACAATGAACCATTAAAAAAGAACCACAAGGGCTCCATATTATGTTTATTTTTTTGGGTTGTACTGCTCATTATTACACTTTCGCCTGATAACTGCTCGCACGTCCGAGGCACTCATCTGCGGAAATTCTTGAATAACAGCATCTGTTAAGAGAAGAGACGAGAGATGTCACACAGCATATTCATACAACATTTTCTTATATTTTGACTGCACAGGAAATCCTATTGAACCAATATTATTTTTTGCACAGAAAATCAGGATTAACATTAAGAAACTATATCAATATGACGTGTCAATATTCCTACCAGTGCAGGTCATATATTTCATCACTGTTGGTGTGTTTATCACGAACATGTGATCCTGCTGCTTTATAAATCACAGACGCTTTCAATTGTCTACATGCGACTCAAGACAATTACCTACCTGTTATGGCCTGCACTTGGAAGATCTCTACCTACCTATTAGGAATGAGAAGACGTTATTCACATATGAATACAATGTGCTTCATTATTTAAAACACTGCTAGTATTACGTACATCCCTCTGGAGCAGTACCACCAGTGGTGTGGAGGTTCCCACTATCTACTAATTCACATGACTGATGTGTGACACATGTAACCAAGTAAAAACAATCACTTTATTTCTGACACATTTCAACTTGAACAGCAGACAATGCTGGCAAAAGAACGTGGTGTCATTTTTCTATAGCCCTTACACTGTGAAATCAACATTTACTTCACAATGACAAGTTATAGCAAAAAAGTTATTTCCACTTTTATTACATACCTTTTCAATTTTGCTGTCCACAGAAGACGATGAAGATAACATCACAGATGAAGGTGTCCCGTTAGCCGAGGGCATCATTGCCCAGACATACTCCACACTCCCTCGTTTTTAAAAAAAAATCATTTCTGGGAGTTATAGGTGAAAAATAAGTGGGAAAATAAAGTTAGAATTGTTCGATTAGTATGAACTCTGTACGTGGTACAAAACAGAAGGATTTAATGTCAAAATTGGCCAGTAGTAGATGGATAATATTAATACTTTTCAGTACAGAGCAATATTGTGTAAACAAGCCAAAATCATAGTTTAAACATACTGTCTTCTGAAATGTCAACCCCTCCAATTCTCATCTGAACACCTACCACGAAGGGATGCGATGGATGATCATCCATCTGTTGATACAGGAAATAATGTAATACAAAGGAAAACATGTATTAGAGTTACTTTAAACCACATGTCAGGTATAACCACGTGTCAGGTATAACAGATATGTACAGATAACTGACGTGTTATACTATTATAGGACTGACATTTCCAAGTGGAGACAGGTGAGCACTGAGCACACTCCAACCAGCGGACAGAGTCTAACAATATATCGCGTGAAAAGCTTCTGAAACGCTCCCAGGGTGAAGGCTGAAATACGCGATTTCCTACGAGGAGCACCCGGAGTAGCTGTCCTGAAATACAGACCTAAGCTCAACATTGAGCATGAATTGAGAGTGGCCTGCAACCCCGTTTTTAAAAGATGTGTAGAGGAAAGCGGCTCATTGCAGCCACTAATACTGATAAAACGTAATGCACACATATCTGCACTCAATGGCTAAATTCACACTCACGTGTCACATGTTGTTAACATATCCTCCAAGGTTTGATTCTCAGTAGGCCCTTTGCTGCAGATCATCCCCTCTCGCTCTGAAAGGTGGCAGGAGCAAATTCATTATATTTTACAAAATAAAAGTAAATAGTTTTAAAGCACATTTAATAAATACAGATTTTAAATATAGCATTTTTTTTATTTGAGCTGCGCTGCTCTTCTTTGAAACGCTACTGAAGGAACAACAGCCGGACTCTTTGTCCTGACATCTCTTCTTGAAGTAAGAATACCAACATCATTTATTAGTCAGGGAGTAAAAGCTTTCTTGAACGGTCGACGTTAGTGACACCTTATGTTTTCTACTTCTGGTGAAGGTCGCGTTAGGACCTAACGGTTAGGTTAACCTCTCAGGTAAGGGGTTTAGCTAACGTTACATTAGCTAGCGGTTAGCTACATTTTAATTTGAGGCATGGTTCTCTGCCGTTCTGTTTCACCTTGGACATCAAGAGTAAGTTACCTTAGCTATCTAATAGTTGAGTGTGTTTAATTTTCTTAAACATCGTCAATGTAACGTAGTTTATAGGTTTTTGTGTTAAACGATAGCTAACATTAGCTTACTTTATAAAGTTTAGCTAAGGTGATGTTTAGCTATATATTACATGTATATGTAACCACTGTAGCGGTTGTGTATTGTTAATTCAGTGACATTTAATCTTGTATTTGCGCCAACCAGCTGTTTATTCAGGCAGACAGCTCTAGTAGACTCGTGGCACGGAGATAACGTACTGGCAACAGACGTTACGATAGCCCACCTCGTGGTAACAAGCTCCGGAACACGGAGAGAACGTGCTGTATACTGGGGTCCACAGACACCCACATGTCTGTAGACACACATACAGGGACATGGGTGCTGTAGACTGGGTGCTGTAGACTGGGTTCATCCGTCTCTTCGTGGATGTATGTGTATGTGATATTCAATTCAATTCAATTCAGTTTATTTTGTATAGCCCAAAATCACAAATACAAATGTGCCTCTGAGGGCTTTACAATCTGTACACATACGACATCCCTGTCCTGGGACCTCACATCGGATCAGGAAAAACTCCCCCTAAAAATAGTAGTGAAAACCCTTTTCACCGGGAAAAAAAGGGGAAGAAACCTGAGGGAGAGCAACAGAGGAGGATCCCTCTCCCCGGATGGACAGAAGCAATAGATGTCATGTGTACAGAATCAACGTAACAGAGTTACAGCACATTCAATGGATGTCACAGAAATTATTCATGTAATAAGTAGTAGGCATGGACCACGACCCAGATGACCACGTTCCACGACAGCAGACGAAGGCAGAGATGAGGGGCATCAGCAGGGCCGCCATGGCAGGGAGCAGGACCGGATCCAGACAGCCACGATCCATGGAAGCTTGAGGAGAGGAAGCACAGAGGCTCCCGAGAGGAAGTAGAGTTAGTAATGAGCATTAAAGAGACATTAATTCATCCAGAAGGATAGAGAGGAGAAAATGAGAGGGAGAAGATGAGAGAAAAGCTTGGTGTATCCCTAAGATGTTCCCAGGCAATATAAGTCTATAGGAGCACCCCAGGGGCACTTGAGGAGGAGGAGGAGGAGGAGGAGGAGAGAGAGAACAGGAGAGAGGAGCTCATTGTATCCTAAGATGTCCCCCAGCAGTCTAGGCCTATGGCAGCATATCTAGGGGCTGGACCCGGGCTGCCCTGAGCCAGCCCTAACTATAAGTACTGTCAAAGAGAAAAGTCTTAAGTCTACTCTTAAATGAGGTGACTGTGTCTGCCCCCCGGACTGAAAGTGGAAGCTGGTTCCACAGAAAAGGAGCTTGATAACTGAATGCTCTGGCCCCCATCCTACTTTTTAAGACTCTAGGAACCATAAGTAGCCCCGCATTCATTGAGCGCAGCTCTCTGGCGGGACAATATGGTGCTATAAGCTCCCTAAGATATGATGGTGCATCACCAATTAAGGCTTTGTAGGTAAGAAGAAAGACTTTAAATACAAATATATATATATCGCCGGCGCCACCGGCTCCTCCTCCGACATATATATACAGTTAGGTCCATAAATATTTGGACATTGACACATTTTTCATTATTTTGGCTCTGTACACCACAACAATGGAGTTGAAATGAAAAAATCAAGATGTGCTTTAAGTGCAGACTTTCAGCTTTAATTTGAGGGTATTTACATCCAAATCAGGTGAACGGTGTAGGAATTACAACACATTAAATTGTGGCCACCCTCTTTTTAAGGGACCAAAAGTAATTGGACAAATTAATATAATCATAAATCTAATTGTCACTTTTAATACTTTGTTGAAAATCCTTTGCAGTCAATGACAGCCTGAAGTCTGGATTCCATAGACATCACCAGACGCTGGGTTTCGTCCCTGGTGATGCTCTGCCAGGCCTCTACTGCAACTGTCTTCAGTTCCTGCTGGTTCTTGGGGCATTTTCCCTTCAGTTTTGTCTTCAGCAAGTGAAATGCATGCTCAATTGGATTCAGGTCAGGTGATTGACTTGGCCATTGCAGAACATTCCACTTCTTTGCCTTAAAAAACTCCTTGGTTGCTTTCGCAGTATGCTTCGGGTCATTGTCCATCTGCACTGTGAAGCGCCGTCCAATGAGTTCTGAAGCATTTGGCTGAATATGAGCAGATAATATTGCCCGAAACACTTCCGAATTCATCCTGCTACTTTTGTCAGCAGTCACATCATCAATAAATACGAGGGAACCAGTTCCATTGGCAGCCATACATGCCCACGCCATAACACTACCTCCACCATGCTTCACTGATGAGGTGGTATGCTTTGGATCATGAGCAGTTCCTTTCCTTCTCCATACTCTTCTCTTCCCATCATTCTGGTACAAGTTTATCTTCGTCTCATCTGTCCATAGGATGTTCTTCCAGAACTGTACAGGCTCTTTTAGATGTTTTTTGGCAAACTTTAATCTGGTCTTCCTGTTTTTGAGGCTCACCAATGGTTTACATCTTGTGGTGAACCCTCTGTATTTACTCTGGTGAAGTCTTCACTTGATTTTCGACTTTGACACAGATACACCTACCTCCTGGAGAGTGTTCTTGATCTGGCCAACTGTTGTGAAGGGGTTTTTCTTCACCGGGGAAATGATTCTTCTGTCATCCACCACAGTTGTCTTCCGTGGTCTTCCAGGTCTTTTGGTGTAGCTGAGCTCACCAGTGCGTTCTTTCTTCTTAAGAATGTACCAAACAGTTGATTTGGCCACACCTAATGTGTCTGCTATCTCTCTGATGGTTTTGTTTTGATTTTTCAGCCTAATGATGGCTTGCTTCACTGATGGTGACAGCTCATTGGACTTCATATTGAAAGTTGACCGCAACAGATTCCAAACACAAATACCACACCTGAAATGAACCCAAGACCCTTTTATCTACTCCTTGTAAATGAAATATCGAGGGAATTACACACACCTGACCTTGAAACAGCTGATCAGCCAATTGTCCAATTACTTTTGGTCCCTTAAAAAGAGGGTGGCCGCATTTGAATTTGTTGTAATTCCTACACCGTTCACCTGATTTGGATGTAAATACCCTCAAATTAAAGCTGAAAGTCTGCACTTAAAGCACATCTTGATTTTTTCATTACAACTCCATTGTTGTGGTGTACAGAGCCAAAATAATGAAAAATGTGTCAATGTCCAAATATTTATGGACCTAACTGTATATATACAAACCAAGACAGCATACACAATCATCATGTTTCTCCACGTCAAGTACAGACCACATCACCACAATTCTATGTCAATCCAATACTTTTTGGCACATTTACTGTTTTGCCAGTAGGTGGCGCTAGCACTAAGTCAACACACATGCATCAAATCACTCTGCGTGACGTGTAGATCAGGTCACGCCAATCCCATGTCAATCAGATGTTGTTTGGCTGATATCCTGTTTTGCCAGTAGGGGGCGCTATCACAAACCCAATATGTCTTCCTGTATTGTGCTCAGACCATGTCCAGCATCATGCATGAGAAGTTGTGGGAAGTTAGCATGAAGTGCCATGGAGTTACCACACAGAGAACAGCAGAGAGAGATAGACTGTCACACACACACACACACACACACACAAGCAAAGAGCATGTCACATGAATCCCATGTCAATCACATGCTGTTTGGCACATTTCCTGTTTTGCCAGTAGGTGGCGCTATCACTAAGTCAACACACATGCACTAGGGGGCGCTATCACAAACCAAACATGTCTTCCTGTATTGTGCTCAGACCATAGCCAGCATCAAGCATGAGAAGTTGTGGGCTGTTAGCATGCAGTACCTAGGATTTACCACACAGCATAGTATGCAGTTAATTGCAGCTACAACAGCACAGTATGACACAGAGAAGAGCAAAAAACGGGTGCATCTTTGGATGCACATAACGTCGTGGTTTATGGGGCGATTTGGCTAAATAGCACAACTTAAGGTCTCGAGGGTCTTGGGATCGCTACGGCACCGAGTTTCAGTCGTTCGGATAAGTACTCTAGGACGAGTTTGTTAAAGTACGAATGCAAATTTCGTCCAAAAACAGCGAAAATCGTCAAAAATCGCCATATTGGCGGAATTACTGTGGCTCCCCCTATGGCCGAAATTGCACGAAAGATTTATTGCAGGTAGAGGGATGCGATGTGCACAAAAGGTGACAATCTGAAAGGTTCTAGGACAAATAGTGTTAAAGTTATGAGCATTGCAAGTTAGGACACGCCTCTAAGAGGTTCATTGGTCAATATCTTGTAAACAAAATGAGATATCCCAGAAATTTCACTTGCGCTATGTCTATACGCCTCCATTGATGATGCACAGCAAGTTTGGTATGAATCGGATCAAGTATGTTGGAAATATTCCAAAAACCTGTTTTTTCACAAAATTCAAAATGGCGGAAAATTTTGGTAGGATCAACTGTAGAGACCTGAGAGACCTAGCAGAGCAGCCTGATAATACAGAGTTACAGTAGTCCAGTCTTGAGGTAATAAATGCGTGGATCAATGTTTCTGCATCCCTTCGAGACAGGATGTGCCTGATCTTTGAAATGTTGCTTAGGTGAAAGAAGGCAGTCCTTGTGATCTGTTTCACGTGGGAACCGAAGGACAAGTCTTGATAAAAGACAACTCCCAGGTTCCTCACGGTATCCAGCCAATCAATTAGATATGTCAAACTCAAGGCCCGCGGGCCAGATTCGGCCCGCCACGTCATTTTATGTGGCCCGCGACGGCTTGAAAGGCATGATCACCACCGTGGACCCGTTTTCAGTCGGTCGCGGATCCGTTTCCGGTTCGTCGCGGACCCGCTTTCGGTTCATCGCGGACCCGTTTTCAGTCGGTCGCGGACCCGTTTTCAGTCGGTCGCGAATCCGTTTCCGGTTCGTCGCGTACCCGTTTTCAGTGGGTTGCGGACCTTTGCATGGGCAATATAAAATTCTTGTGATTTTATTTGGAAGGGAATTTTGAATGCAGTAGAGTGCGTCTATTCACACTCCTCAGTGCTGCGTTCACAACACACTTTACTTGCATGAGTTTACACACGCACTATTTGTGATAGTTCACTTCATTCCCAACCTTTTTTTTATGTTTGTGCATGAAAGCACTGCTGAGTCTGTTAAAAAAGGCTGAAGTTATAAAATTAAAAGAAAGATATTACTTTGTGTCCTTAAGATGCACTTTTGGGTTTTTAATTGAGTGTAAAAGTGAATATTTCAAACTAGTTTTTTTGTGTTGGCATGTGAGATTCTGTACCATGTCAGGCTCAAACTGCACCATCTTTTCATTAAATCCATTTGAGAACTATGAACATGTTCCTTGCTTTGGATCTCGGTTCATTCAGGGGTGATGGTGCAGCCAGACCAGTTGAGAGCCACTGCCCCGGACCACATGCATGTTATTATTGGCTAGTTAAGTCCTTCTCAACTGTGACAAAAAAAAGCTTTGAACAAAGTTAATATAACAACGATTGTTTGATCTTTGTCTTTGTTATTTTCTTCTGTTTTAAGTTTGATCTTTGATAGAGTAATGTGGGTTTATATATATATATATATATATATATAAATGCATGTACAATATTGTTACACTTGAATAAACAATACAAAGACAGTTATTTAACAATATGTTCGGTAGCCGTGGGGCGGAGAATGTCAGGTTCGGGGATCTCAGGATAGCCTCTCTGCTGTTTGCAGATGATGTGGTCCTGTTTGCCTCCTCGGACCATGACCTCCAGCATTCACTGGGGCGTTTTGCAGCCGAGTGTGAAGCGGCGGGGATGAGAGTCAGCACCACGAAATCTGAGGCCATGGTGCTCTGCCGGAAACCGGTGGATTGCTCCCTCCGGGTGGGGACAGAGTGCCTACCACAAGCGAAGGAGTTCAAGTATCTCGGGGTCTTGTTCACGAGTGAGGGTAAAATGGAGCGGGAGATCGACAGGCGTATCGGTGCGGCTGCAGCAGTAAAGCAGGCGTTGCACCGGGCCGTCTTGGTGAAGAAGGAGCTGAGCCGGAAGGCGAAGCTCTCAATTTACTGGTCGGTCTACGTCCCAACCCTCACCTATGGTCACGAGCTTTGGATCGTGTCCGAAAGAACGAGGTCGCGGATACAAGCGGCCGAAATGAGTTTCCTCCGTAGAGTGGCCGGGCTCAGCCTTAGAGATAGGGTAAGGAGCTCGGACATCAGGAGGGAGCTTGAAGTCGAGCTGCTACTCCTTCGTGTCGAAAGGAGTCAGCTGAGGTGGTTCGGGCATCTAATTAGGATGCCTCCAGGACGCCTCCCTTTAGAGGTTTTCCAGGCACGTCCAACTGGTAGGAGGCCCCGGGGAAGACCCAGAACACGCTGGAGGGATTATATCTCCCAGCTGGCCTGGGAACGCCTCGGGATCCCCCAGAATGGGCTGGTAGATGTTGCGGGTGAGAGGGAAGTCTGGGTCAGCCTGCTTGACCTGCTGCCTCCGCGACCCGACCTCGGATAAGCGGTGGAAAATGGATGGATGGATGGATGTTCGGTAGTAGTTAAATTTATATAGTGTTACAGTTACAACCGGCCCTTTGAGGGCGACCATGATGCTGATGTGGCCTGCGGTGAAAATGAGTTTGACACCCCTGAATTAGATATAGAGATATGATGGTGACTGGGTCCGCCCACGTACTGTCAAAAATTAAATCTACTCTAGAGCGAGCACTGGTTGGAGCTCATTTATGCTCTCTGATTATGACAAGGTTTTGCCTTCATAGCTTCGACAGACAAAGCCGTCAAAGCGAGGCAATAAAACAACCAAAAGTCTAGAAGTCTCATCATGTCTTTCATGTATCCAACACAGAAACCAGTGGTTCACATTCACAAAGAAAACATGTTCAACTAGTTTACAACTTTGTTAATAATAAAATGATATAACCGGTAAATAATGTGAATATTAAAAATATTCATAAATCCGTCAATGATGGTCACTGTTGAATATCATCGTTTATTACAGAACCAACTCCTGTCATTAACCTAAAATACTTATTTTATAACCTTGATCAGCTTATTAAAATCAGTACTTATTCTTTAAAGTCACCATTATGTCACATACAATTGTATTAATACTATATTTAAGCAGAGACATTCATTTGATTTCAATCTTTCTTTTTAATCAATTAATTTTGGGGTAAACCTGATCACCAGGAGTACACTACAGCCAACATGAATATGACTAATTGGACCATACAAGTGTCTAATTAGTGAATATATTTTGATTATGTGGGAGGAAACCTGAGTACCAGGAGTAAACCGCGGACAAAGGGAGAATATTTAAACTCTACACAGAGGGTGGAGGTGTCTCTGTGAGGCTGCAGTTTTAAATCACTGCTGCCACTGTGCCGCCCTATGTCTTTGGGGAAAGGGGAGACTCAAACTTCACACAGAGAGAGAGGTGTCTGAGGCTGTGGCGTTAAATCACTTAACACTGCAGCCTCTGTGTGTCGCTCTCTGTCTTTGGGGAAAGGAGGGACTCAAACGCCACACAGAGAGATGGGTGGAGGTGTCTCGCCAAGGCTGCAGTCACTGTGTTGCTCTCTGTCTTTAGGGAAAGGGAGGTTGGATGGATGATGGGAGGAAGGGAGATGAAGAGAGGTTTGGATGGAGGGAGGGGAAAGAAGAGGTCCCTGCTGATGACCAACATCAGCTGTAGCCTCCTCCAGCTGTCTGCCACCATCGCAGTTTCTTTCTGCCAATTCGGCCGAAACAAACCGTCTCCTCCTGTTGGTTGATTTTCAGCTTTTCCTTCTCATTACATTACATTACATTTCATTTAGCTTCTCCTCCTTCGCCTTAATTTTCTTCACCATCTTCTCCACCTCTATCTTTCTATCGGCCATATTTTTTCCAAAGACGCCTCAGCTCTTTTTTTCCAGAGCAAGGCAGACGTCTTCGAGGACCTTGTTGTCCTCTGTCAGGTTTTTGACTGTCGAGGACAGCAGCTGCACTTGAGTCTGCTGACTCTGCTGTGTCTCTGCCAGGCGCTTGCCTTTGAGCCTGGTAGCAGCAATGGTCAAATTTTCGGCCAGAGCTTTATTTTTGGATTCCTCATCCTCGCACTTTGAGACCACCTCGCTGTATTTCAGGTTGCTGAGGCACTCAGCTTCCACTCAGCATCCATCAAAAGCTCCTCCTTAGTAACAGCAGCCTTGAAGCACACCTTCTTCCCGATGACCACAGTACGGATGGATTGTTTTATTTTTTTTATATATATAGTATAATTTAAACAGGTCCTCTGCCAGGGTGATGGCGCTCTCCAGGGTTGCGGGGTGGTGGCAGCGGACCCACGCCGAGGTTCGGGCCGGCAGCCCGTCCACAAACTGCTCCGTGACCACCTTCTCCACCACTTCCTGCGCCCCTCCTGCTGCCCCGGGTTGCAGCCATCTAATTGCAGCGTCCTTGAGCCGCTGGGCCAAAGCAAACGGCCGGTCATCGGGCCCCAGCCTGGCCTCGCGGAACCTCCGCCGATGGTCCTCCGGGGACAGGCAGAGCCTATCAGTTACCGCCTTATGCACGTCGGCGTAAACCTGCCTGGATGCTGGGGGCAGCCCCAGAGCCGCCGTCCGTGAGTCTCGGGCCGCACAACAACACAAAGAGCCACACGCGCTGGTTGTGAGTTTGACAAGGTAGTTTATTCTCCGCCACGGATTAGCTGCCTGGGCACCGCTCTTCCTCGTCACCCGCCCCGTTCTCCACCCGCTACTGCTGTTTTACAGGGCACACACACGCACACACACACTCACACGCACACACAAATTGCCTCCAGCTGAGGCTCATTCTGCCTCATTCCAGCACCTGTTCCCCTGCCCCACAATATAGTATACTTTAAACAGTTAATATATTGTTAAATTTGCTGAATTTATTTTTTCTTGGCAATAAAAAAAGTTTGTCTTTAATGTTGTCAATCGTCGTTTTTTTTTTTTGTTTAAGTATCGGTTCAGACACTGTTTAGGATCCGGTATCGGAAAAAAGTAAACGATACCCATCCCTACTTCTGATTCGACAACCCATAATGTGCCCGTTTTCCTTGCAAGAAGCGTCTGTTCATTATTATCTTGTTTATTCTTTGGATAAAGAAAGTTGATTCAATAAAGAAAGTTGATTCTATAACGACCGACCGACTTGTTTAAAACTTGTGGAATAACGGGACATCCTCAAGAGCAGGGGTCACTAACAGGCGGTCTGGGTCCGGACCTAGACGCAGTTGTCTCTGGACCGAAAACCAATTATTATTACCGAATTATTTACTGTTGATGAATCGCTTCTATTCACTGGTGCAGCTTTTCCTGCCTTTAGGCTCTCATTCAGTAGTCCAGGAAACACACCGACCAATCACACACTTTGTAAATCATGTCACGTGATCCTTCTCGACCAATCACGTGTGTATTCCGTTAAGCCCGCCCTCGACTCAAATGAGATGTTCACACACGGGAGCGACAGGAGAGAGATCCAATAGTTGGATAAAGTATGTGAGTCAGAAGTTATTGCACTTGGCACTCCAAAAAGAGAAATGTGGAGCACCTTTACTTCCGCCGCCGCACAAGTGGCTGCCTTTTACAGCAGCTCCTGCTCACTACCGAGTTCTTTTCTTATATTATGTTATTTTTTTACTACTTCTTACTTTTCCCCCACTAGTTTACCGCTCTTAATCGGTTTAGTATGGCAGTTAGACACGTCGAGCTAGTCGTGGTCTATCTGCTTTTAATCTCAATTTTCACCTCCGTGTCTGGGAATTCAACACGCAGCCATGGTCCAGTTGTTTACACAAGGGACCAACTGCTATCTTTCCGGGACACGGCGGTGCTGCTACCCGAGCAGAGACCCGATGTACCCCGCAAGCTGAGGAGGAAGAAACAGGGATGTCGTGCGGGGGCGGAACGTCGCGCCAGGAGAAGACGTTACAAACCCGTCCTACCCTCCATCATGGGAAACGTGAGGTCTCTCCCCAACAAGATGGACGAGCTAACCTTCGATAAAGTCCCTCCTCAAGGAGAAGAAGAGGGCCTTTAGATCTGGCAACAGGAGGAGCTGAGGACTGTGCAGAGGGAGCTGAGGATGAAGATCAGGGAGGGGAAAGATGTCTACAGGATGAAGATGGAGGACCAGCTGCAGCAGAACAACACCAGCGGGGTCTGGAAGGGCCTCAAGGCCATTTCTGGGTTCAAGGGGCCCAACCAACAGAGGGGGACCAAAAGTGGGCGAATGATCTGAACTTATTTTTTAACAGATTTGATCAGACATCCACCCCTCCCCCCACCCAGTCCTCCCTGCTGCTGCAACCCCCATCGTCTGCATTCCCTGTGGATTACCCTCCCCCCTCCACCTTCACCTCCCCCCTTCTCACAGCACTCGGCTCCCCTCCACACCTCTCATACTCAGCACTCTACGACCAGCAACCCACCCCCACTCCAACACCTCACAGCTCCACTCCCCCCAGTGTGTCCCTTAACCAGGTGAGGAAGGAACTGAGGAGGATCAAGGTGAGGAAGGCCACGGGTCCAGACATCAGCTCAAGGCTCCTCAAATCCTGCGCAGACCAGCTGTGCGGGATAGCGGAGCACATCTTCAACCTGAGCTTGAAAGTACGGGGAAAGTACCACAGCTATGGAAGACATCCTGCGTGGTGCCAGTACCAAAGACCCCGCGGCCCAAGGACCTCAACAGCTACAGGCCGGTGGCACTAACATCTCACCTGATGAAGACCCTGGAGAGGCTGGTCCTTGCCCATCTCCACCCCCTGGTGAGCTCATCCCTGGACCCACTCCAGTTTGCCTACCAGTCTGGCATCGGGGTGGATGACGCCGTCATCTACCTGCTACAGAGATGCCTCTCTCACCTGGAAAAGGCTGGAAGCACTGTGAGAGTCATGTTTTTCGACTTCTCCAGTGCCTTCAACACCATTCAGCCTTTGCTTCTGAGGGACAAGCTGGAGCAGACCGGGGTGGACCACCACCTCACTGCATGGATCCTGGACTACCTCAACAACCGTCCACAGTATGTGCGGATACGGGAGTGTGAGTCAGATCGGGTGTCCTGCAGCACGGGGGCCCCACAAGGAACCGTTCTGGCTCCATTCCTGTTTTCCATTTACACCTCGGACTTTAAACACAACTCTGCCAACTGCCACCTGCAAAAGTTCTCTGACGACTCTGCAATCGTCGGCCTCATCTCTGCCGATGATGACAGGGAGTACAGGGAACTTAATCAGGACTTGTTAGGATGGTGCCAGCGGAACCGCCTCCAGATAAACTCCAGTAAGACCAAGGAGCTGGTGGTGGACTTCCGCCGGGGCAAACGCTCTCCTCCGCTACGAGTGAGCATCCAGGGACTGGACATTGAGATCGTGACGTCTTATAAGTACCTGGGTGTTCACTTGAACAATAAACTGGACTGGTCCGACCACGCACATGCACTTTATAAAAAGGGACAGAGCAGACTCTTTCTGCTGAGGAGACTAAGGTCTTTTGGGGTGCAGGGAACACTCCTGAAGACCTTATTTAACTCTGTGGTGGCATCAGCCATCTACTATGGAGTGGTCTTTTGGAGCAGCAGCATCACGGCAGCTGACAGGAGGAGACTGGACAAACTGGTAAGGAAGGCCAGCAGCGTGCTGGGGTGTCCTCTGGATACTGTGCAGGTGGTGGGAGACAGGAGGATGATGGCCAAGCTCTCATCCCTGATGAACCACACCTCCCACCCCATGCAGGACACCCTGGCAGTTCTGCACAGCTCCTTCAGCCACCGGCTGATTCACCCCCAGTGCGTGAGGGAGAGGTACCGCAAGTCCTTTCTTCCCGCTGCTGTCAGACTGCACAACAAGTAGCCCAGTAGCCCACAAACATTCTGAATCACTTTCGTCACTTGAACACTTTAATTCATTCTGTACAATATCTTGTATATTCAAGTATTCTTCTGTATATTCAATATTCTTCTACTGTTTTTTATTTTATTATGTTTATTACTGTTTACTGTTTATTTATATTACTTGTTTTTTTGAGCAATGCAGCTGTAATCCTGTAATTTCCCCACTGCAGGACTAATAAAGGATTATCTTATTTTATCTTAACCAGAGCCTTGAACCAGTAATGGACGGACTCTCTTGTGTTTATTATTCCCACAACCAGTTCAAAAGCGGTAGGTCTCATGTTCAGCGATTTTAACAGTAGCGATGTGAAGCGCCACTACGAGACAAAGCAAACTAAATCTTTGCTCTAAATCTTTAGAGCAAACGGACCGACTCACAACAGAGATTAATGCATAGAAAAATAAACCTAATATGATCAGAACCCTAAAACATGGATTAATATGATCAGAACCCTAAAACATGAATTAATATGACCAGAACCCTAATACATGAATTAATATGATCAGAACCCTAACTCATGAATTGATATGAACACAACCCTAACACAATATTAACTGCCCACAAATGACATTAACAGGAGAGCTGATCAAGTGGTTTAATAACCAGATGAAGTCCATGCACACGCATTTCTTTTTTTAAATGACAATATAATATCTAGTCTCTTTTGATTGACATCACTTGACGCCTGAATAAACTGAATTTGGAGCTGCATGACAATTCAGTTAAATTCTTTCTAAAATTAATTATTTATTCATTTAATTTATATAGTCAAATTTTTTTCCAAAGCTTTCTCTTTAAATCCAGCCTTTATTTTACTTGAAATAAGAGAAGATAATGTATTTATTATTAGAGTATGTATTATTTATAATTATTCCAATTAAATTGGAAATTTGTAATAATACATATTGTTTAGATGTTAATTCATTGAATCTTATTTAATTTGACAGTCAGTCGTTGACTATACAGACGTTAATACAATTGTTGGCTACTTCAATACGTAAAGCACAAAATCATATAGTGCAAATTGGACATCATTGTGAAATGGCATGAATCAGGCTTTAGGCTTGTCCCTTCTCTCGCTGTCGCTCCATAACCTTTGTGCTTTATGAAGCGTTGTGCATGAGCTAAATCTTTATCGCTCACTAAACAACCACAAATATAAAGTGAACACACCAAACCAATAAACCAACCAATAAAAAAATGTCATCAGTTTAAAAGAAATGTATCAACAGACTTTTCAGCTTTCAACATAGCTGTCCTTGAAGAACCAAACAGGTCTGTTCTGTGTTCGGGTCTGTGACAACGCCAGCCATGGAAAACTAGGACGAATATTCACTCAGGGGCTGTGCTTCAGTAAGACCGTTATGATTGTATGTCAGTGTCTGTTTACAGAGTGCTAATATGTGAAACAGAGATGTATAAATACCTTTGTGGCTCCAGATGTGTGAAGTGAATTGCTTCAAGTGATGTGACTCGATTTGAATGTATGTGTCCATTGTGCTCATTGTACTGCTGTTTCCTTTATAGACATTACTGTTTTTGTTTCTTTTAAGAGCAAATATGTCCACAAAATGAATCAAACTTCTGTGGATCTCCTTCTTAACCACTCTACACCTTCCTTCCTTTCCCCTCCACGCCACACAGAATGAAAAGAAAGAGGCGCTCAAAGCGCTGCATTATAAAAATGGCACATTTATTGCTACAGAAAGGTCATGAACATGAACCTCATAGAATCACGACAAGATGAGAACCAACAGCCAACTGTTGGGCTGGTATGAAAAAGAATAAAACCCCCAGCACAGAAATCCAAAAGAACCTGTTCCCCAACACCTCCACTGATCTGCAATAAAAACTAAGTATCATAATAAGAATAACAGCAACCATAAGGACAATAATAATTCAAAGTAAAAAGTAAAAGAATGCAACAGTAACCAGAAATGATTAAGAAAATGGGAAGTGTAGAAAAATACAAAGGAATACAGATTTGAGGCACTCAGCCAAACACTGGGAGAAGAACTGTTATATTTTTTATTTTCTTCTTATTTAAATTTGTTACTGATATTTTGTTTTGTCATCTGTTTTCCAGGCAGGATGGGACGTGCCCCAACTCTTATCGTCACACAGGAAACCTCACAGGCTCGTCTTCAGTAACACATGGTTCAAATAAAACATCTAAAAATATAATCAAATAAACTAACAAATTCATCATTCATTTTTAAAACATTTCCAAAAAAAAGTGGAATATTTTACTGTAGTTATTCTGTTCTCATACAGTAATCTGATGTTTTTTGTTTGTTTATTATTTTCATGGTATAAAAGGATTGCCCCTGCAAAAAATAAGCCAAATATATTTTAATGTATGACTGATTAACTTTAAATGTGCTTATATAATAGGGGCCACTGCGTCTAATCAATAGCAAAAGAACACTCGACAAAGGAAGCTTTAACAAAAAGCCCAGGCACTGATTACAGGTGTTTTTTTTTCCTTTTCCATCTCTTCACTGAATTCCATCACAAGGAACAAGAAGAAAGAAAAAAGGCCACCGTTCAGATATTTTCACCTTCACATGATTTTTTTTGTTTTTAAATGACAAAGAGAGTCCATGGTGAACTGAATATGAGGATGAGTCTCCATCACCTTGTGTCGGTTTGTGTATTTGTGCTTATTGTTGATTGGGTCATTGGAAAGTCCAGTGTAGTGTTCCACGGGGATATTTTACATTTTTATTTAATCTGTCAATAAATTGTTCTCTTATATTGGTAAATTTTATTTAAATTGCTCATACTTTAAAAACATTTTGGGCCCACCTATTACTCCACCGTTTCCTGGCTCAAACCATGCCCCACGCTTGGATTACATCGGTACAGATGTATACACCTGGGGCGACTGTGGCTCAGTGGTTAGCAAGTCAGTCTTTCAATCAGAGGGTCGGTGGTTCAAACCCCAGCTCAGCCAGTCCATGTCGTTGTGTCCTTGAGCAAGACACTTAACCCTCATTGCTCACCGTTGCTGTGTCTACTGTATATCATGTAAGTCGCTTTGGATAAAAGTGTCAGTGTACAATGTACAGATGTGCAACTGGCTGCTAATTGACACCAAATTTGCTGTGATTAAATTCTGAATTTTTCAGAGAAACTGCGTCCTCATCTCAAATACATTAACGACCACCTGACACACTTCTAAGTTGTCTTCCTGAAAATCTGCATCAACTCCAAATCTGTCTTTTTCACGTGTTTACTGAAAAGCTGTAAAAAAAAAAAAATAGCAACGTTAAATGGAGACAACGTGGTCGGAGCAGCAGGTTTGACACTGCTGACCACAGAACCTGCAGACTCTCGGATGGACCGGTGGCGAGCTTGTTAGCTCGATATACAACATATAAAGAGAGGGATGGGACTTGTTGGAAGGGTTTATTTTCTTTTCTTGGACTTGGGCAAGCCTCCTTGCAGTCTTTGTGCTAAGCTTGGCTAACATCCTGGACCTACCTCTGTAATGGACACAGGAAGGAAACAGAGCTGACTGGTGTTGGGAATAACCAATTGGAATGCCATGCCGCTAAGCGTCAAAATCCTGAATTTAATGAAATGTTAAATGTCAAAAATGTATTAATTTGCAACTGCTAGCATAGCGTATACTGTGGCATACCAAGAACTAAGATCACATTATTTAATACATTGGAAATATAACTTAATAAAACAGAGCTCATTAGTGACTCAAGATGTCTCAAAATGTATAAACATATTTGTGTTTAGGTTATGTTTTCAGTTGGGTTTGTTTGTTTGTCAGAAGATTCTGGAAAACCTTCTGGCTCCATTCATTAGAAGCTATTAAACTTTGGAGCGGATCAGAAGCACGGGGAAGATATGCATTGTTTTATATATTTTCATTAACATTGCCTGATAGGGCATTGTATCCTTCTAATTGTATTACTTTTTGAGGCTCCTTTGGGATTTAGAATCACCTGTGATGACGTGTGTATTTAATACAAACTAAAATACTGGTGAGGTTTAAGAAGCTTTGGTCCCAAGAATAAATTATTCAGTTTTGAAAATGTAAGATGGTTCGGAAATAAACATGTTTTACTTATTCATGAATATGAAACTGGAAAACTATTTAATGCCTGAAGTGAAATATTGGCAGGAGTTTTAAATCTTTTTTTAAAATTTTGGCAGTGGACATTGGTAGGCTTCAAACGGTCCGTTATGTCGGGGTTTAAAAAAAATGAAAACAGTTTCCTTGATTGTTCATTTGATTGTTTTCTTTCTGTCAGAGGAATGCTATTTATCTACAAAAGAAATGCCAAGTTAACATCCAGACTGGTCATTTGTATAACATGTTTTAAGTTATTTTTATTCTTTTGTGTCTAAATCTACAGATGTCATTTTGAATGATATAAATGTACCACATGTGTTGTGCTACTGGTGTTGGTTGGTTCTACTGCTGGAGTATACCCACGTGTATGTTGTCATTTCAATGGGGGAAGCCTCGTGAAAGAGAGAAATGCGTTCTGACCTCGCAGAGAAAACAAAGGACAGGAGCGGCCATTTTGAATTCAACTCATTATTGTAGTAAAACTGGTACAGAGTAACAGCTCACAAAGCTCATGGCACAGTCACTGAAGAAGAGAGATGAGGTGTGTATGTACAACAAGGAGGGAAAAGAAAATAACTTTTGGCTAATAGAAACATCAGGGGTAACATACAAATGAAGATACTGTAATTCAGGAGATGACTTGATTATACAACAAAGAGAAAGTACGAAATGAAGCATTGCAAAAATAACATTACGCAAAAAATACATTGAGCACTTACACTGACAGATTCAATCCTCGTGTTTAACCTATAGGTCCAATTCAAAGCAGCTTCTCCTTTTGACAAAAAGCTCAATTTGTATGGCAAACACTGAAAACAAACGACTGAACCTGCCTTGCACATGATCGGAAATCTTTTTGGGAAAATAGCTGATAAGATTGTTTGCTGACGACCTGCTTTTTTATATTAGAGACACTCCAATCTTTTACAAAATGTTCATATATTAATCTTCAGGTGCTGAGGGTGTTTCATTTCATCAACATTTACAACCCATCCGGAAGAGAATAAATGCACAGGAGTCAGAGCCGCCTCAAAGCCACCAGGTAGAATAGAATTTGTCAACACTCTTTGGGGACATCAGCTCAATGTCTGTCAGAATGTCAGAATGAAATTAAGGCCTGGATTCTTATGTTAGAATTTAAGTCTAACATAAAATCATAGCCATAAACAAGTTTCTGACATTATATTTTATAACCAAATTGTATTTGTTAAAAAAATGTGATTATCAAAATAAATTTTAGCAAAACCAGGTAGTATACTCTTGAGTTCTGATATCCTTTGTTATTATGAATCAACTTTGAATGGAACAAGTATTGTTTTTTGCTTTCTTTGTTCCTCGTCAATCAAAATGAATCCTCACATGCGAACAAGAGGCCCGTCTCCGGCTCTGACACGAGTGATTCTTGGTGTTATCTAAGAGAATAATTTCTTACTTTCACTCCAGACGGTCGACCACAACCACAAACAGTACTG
Source organism: Cottus gobio (assembly GCA_023566465.1). Classification (NCBI taxonomy): domain Eukaryota; kingdom Metazoa; phylum Chordata; class Actinopteri; order Perciformes; family Cottidae; genus Cottus; species Cottus gobio. Next base: position 17,995,491 of record CM042237.1, read on the forward strand.
AGCACCACGGACTGAAACTATGGGATGGCACCTGGCTACTGAAACCGGACGAATACAACCTCACTAAAAATCATAACAAGTTCATCATCACTGCCTATCACTGGCAAGTCCTCACCCCACAGGAAATGTTGTATGACTATTTACACTTTTCTCTGCAAAAAATACATTTAAAAATGGTAATGTCATGAAGCATGGAGAAATAAACAAATATCATTTATCTTTTATGATTTATGATTCCTCCCACAATACCTCAAAATGTTCCCCACAGATATAAACATAATGTTGAAAAATAAAAAAAAGTATTCTGAACCTTTAACCTCACTACATTTTCAATGTGACACATTTTTTCAACACACACTGAATTTACGTTTTTCATATTTTAACAAAAAAACCGATACAACATATTTCTAAAACACAAAGTAACAACAGTCTACATGTAAAAATATAACTTTTACATACACAATTTCAAAATAATGGTAAAGTTTGCCATTTTGTTGCATACAATTTACAAACGTCTGTGTATTGTTGCCTTGGATAGAAAGCAGTGAGTGGAGCTGATGTAACTCCGGTCCCGTTTGTCCTGCGCAGGGTACCGTACTAGTCAGAGTGTGTTGTCATCAACAGAGAACACAACAGAGTCAGCTGAAAAACACTGAGGGGCCTCGCCAACTTCTGCCTGTTCAGTCCTTGAGAAAATAATTCCTCCTCAAGCAAACGCTCCCTTGCAACAGAAAATAAAAAAATAACAGAAAAGGGCACCCTCCTTATATATTGTATATACTTTTTTGTACATTTATATATAGATTGATTTACTCAAATAGATTCTTTTCCAGTTTCCGTGCCTTCCTGTTGATTGGGTAGAATTTGAACCATGTCAAAATGACCATCGACAGAGAACAATGCTGTCAAACCGCAAATTGTGTCGTTTTTTTTCTTTTCTTTTTTTACATTTTCTATAATATACATGTAAACCAGAACAGACAAAGAAAAAGTAATAGGAGAAAAGAGTCTTCTTATAAAAGCAAGAGAGAGAGAGAGAGAGAAAAAAAGAAAATCTGTTTTACAACATACGACCACACACTTTGTACTGAAGACTACATTGGCTTACGGACAAGCCGATCAAATATTGATAAAAAGTAGGGATGCAACGATACCACTTTTTACAAACCGATACGAGTACGAGTATTTTTATTTGTGTACTTGCCGATACCGAGTACCGATACCAATACTTCTTAGATTTGGTCTCCATGAAAGTGCAATTAATTTGGAGGCAGATTTTATTTTATCCTCTGCAGATTATGTCAAGCCTATAGTACAAAATTAACAGAAGGCTATCCCAAGCTTTAAACTTCTCGTGGAAGTCCCTCTAATGTCGGACCATAAAACGCCCCCGTGTCCGGGTTCATAATGTAAGCGATAATATTAGGGATCGAGCAATTATATAGGAAGCTGTGTTCCAAGTTATGTTTCCGGTGCTTTTATTGTGGAGGGAGAAACGGAAAGGAAAACAGGAGTGGAATTGTGGGATATACGTGTGTGAAGGAGATAAAAAAGTGGTTCAAGTTACCCTGCAGCGTGTTTTCATTTTATTAGAATTACAAATATAGACACACAACAGACACTCGGCTACAATAATATCATCCGTAGCCGCACAACAGCGTCTGAATGAGGCTGCTGCCAGCGCTACTTCTGGCGGACCAGCAACAGTTTGATTCAAACCGGCAGGACGGCAGTCATTTTTTACTGTGTGAACGCGACGCACATTACTCTACACACCTTGCTGCAAGAGCCGCAAGAGAGCGACGAAAGAGCCGTATGCGGCTCTGGATCACGGGTTGCCGACCCCTGCCCTAGACGTTGAAGTCAGGTAGGACAACAAATCTTTTTCTCCACAAAGCGCGACCAGTTTGTTGTAGCGAAATTCTGTTGAGTGGTATCGGTTCTTGGTATCGGCAATTGAAACCGATACGAGTACGAGTATTTTAACGCAGTATCGGCCCCGATACCGATACCGGTATCGGTGCATCCCTAATAAAAAGCTGATAAGCTATATTACAAGAAGAGACGCATTGTTCACCATGGAAACAGGGCTGGGGCTTGGAACAGGAAGGGTTTTGGGGTTATGGAGAACTTGAGGGGGAGGAGGGGAACGGGGATGGGGGCTCATCTTGCTAAATCAAGCGTCTGTCTCATTGGCTTGAAGCCAGATCACGCCGTCTACTTACATATAAGCGTACAGTACATTAAATACAGTTTAGTTGTTGTTTTTTTTATCCAAAAAATACTTTTTTTTCCTTTTTTCCTTTTTTTAAATTCCCAGGTCTGGTAAAAAACCTGACTGCATAGAACCTAACGACTAAGAACAGGTTTCCCTAAGCTTGCATCCTATTAAAAGACCAGGTAAATGTCCTCCTCTGGCAACTCGAATGATATGAACTCTAAAAAGGCACATCGGTAGAAGTGTGAATGTTCAAATTGCATCTATGGGACCACTTAGGTGGGGCACGAGTCTGGGGAGAGGGGCTCGGGCTCTGGCTTAGGGATCATAAGGCTAGGGTCAGCAGAGAAGACAGAACTGGAACTGGGATTAAACAAAGGCCTGGATTGAGGAAGGCTTACTGGGGCGATGGTAAAATGGGACTTTCAGATTGACACCAGAAAACAATGGACGTTCTTGCAGATATTCCAATTACCTTCCCCTGTTGTTGAAGAGCAGACCGTGATGCATAGCAATGCAATAAAGACTTTTTTTCCTTCCTGACCCATCTGCTCTGGATTAATCTATTCCAGGTCACAGTCAAGACTTTTGCTAGTGTCACAGTCCCATTTTGTCCTGATCCGATCTCTTTCCCGATCCTGCATCACTCCCAAGACAATGTTCTTCCAGAAATCTGGGTCAGGACTGATCTGAAATATGCCTATGTTTCTAATGTACATGTATATTGAGCATACCAAGGTAATCAGAATGTCTGAACCCTTGGTCAGACATGCCAGTCTCTGAGGGTTAAGTCTCTACATTGTTGTTCAAAATGTTGGCAGACATCGACATTCCAAGAAGATGGCAAGGTCAATACAATTGGTAGCAGCTAATAGTCCCAGCAACAGACACCTCAACTACCACCAATTCGTCAGTTATTTCGCAAGACAGCCAATGTCAATTAAGGTCTTTACTCGGGGCAGGGTCGCCCACAGTTGAGGTTAGAGGTTCAGGGTTTTTGATCTGCCAGAAACTAAACCAGGAAATGAGGGAACCAAATGAATCCAACACACAAATGCTTTGACTACTGCTGCTTGGCCCCCAGAAGAAAATAATACACCCCTCACCATGATGATTGCTCCCTTGCTTCCCCTGCAGTGGTGCCATCGTGTAGACCAATAGCTTCTTCCTGCTCTGCCTCTATCTCCTAAGGATGTTGGCCCACTTAAATCCTTTCCCCTTACCCTTCAATGACTCCAAAACTCTCATAGTTCGGGCCTTCGGGGACATCCGGACCACTCGTTTCAAGTGATCGTAATTCAGGGAATGTGCTAAAACATGGAATATAATTCACTTCAGTGCTCAGTGCAGCCATCCTCCCTCTCTTCCAGCCACCCCGTTTGTGTCATCTGTCCATCCTCCCGACCATCTGCCCAGCAATCCTTCGGTTTCAGCAAAGGCCTGGCCACCGATTAGAACTCCTGCGTGCTCTGACCTATGGGCATGCTGACGAATGTCTGACAAAGGACTCCGGGTCGGGATGTTTGCCCGAGCTCTTGCTTTCTTTCGTCATTTTTGCATTCGCACAACAAAACCCACAATAACAATCTTGAATGAAGGTGTCAAGAAAAGTCTTTCCCTCTTGCCGCATTTAAAAGTACACTTTTTCTTTACCGCATGATTCTTCCTTCATGTTTTTCCGCCTGTAATTCTAGCTTCAATAATTGAAACACCTCAGTCCCTCAGGAGTCATTCACTGATTGATTGATTAACTGATTCAATGATTGATGGAGTATTCTCTTCCTCCCAGTAGATACACACGGGCCAACTATCCAGGCTTTTGTATTTGTGATCATACTAAAAAGTGAGCAGTTTGTACAATTGTGCCACTTGCCATCAAAGTCAATGTGGCTATTAGCATAAAACACGAATACAAATACACAAAGAGATTTTTTTTCACACTGACAATCTACTGTAATTGTTTGCAGGTCAAGAGGGAATGCATGAGAAGGGGAAGAACGAGTTGCCCTCGTTTTTTCCTGTTGAGCCCCGTTTTTCTTGAGGCATGATAGTCAAAAAGCGTTAGCAAACTTGATTGGTTTGTTCAAATGACTCGGCACCTAATACTTTCTTTTTTTCAAATTTATACTTTGATCTGGAAAAGTGTGGTTGTAAGGGGACGTATGAGTGGGCAGCTTGCTTTTGCAATACCTCTTGAAATTGTCCCGGTTTTTTTTTCTTTTCGTTTGCTTCTCCGTGTGTATCTGACTGGTTTGCATCCAAGAGGAGATCAGGCACAGCTTCATCCACAGTATGGCGTTAGATTGCCATTCAGTCAGAGACGCGCTGAAGCTGCATTCAACGACAGCTGCGCAATGTTGCTTTAAAAAAAAAGAAAAGAAAAACAACTCTTTAAAACACTTTGTGATATGTTTTGCTCCATCCTGAACAACCCTCCACAACCTCACTGCCCGCGTCCTGTTGCACTTTTTTAACACGTTTTTTGTCTCGTTTGTTTTTCTCATATATATATATATATATATATAGAACCCTTTTGTTCTTTAAAATTGGGAATGCTGATAAAACAAGTAGTACAAGAAGAAAAAAATTCTTGGATGATGTGATTCCAAAGACTTGTCCATTGCTGTAACTTTGTGTCAAAAGCTCCCACAGACCACCACTTTGTAGCGCCCGTGTGACGGCGGCCGTGTGACGGCGGCCGTGTGACGGCGGCCATTTAACGTCTCCACAAAGCAGCATCCAGTTCCCATCGGCTGGAGATGGAAAGTGACGACAGCGACTAATGTGACTCTGCAGTTCGTGTTCTCGACAGAAGACAGAGACGAAGGTGAAGAGGAGGATAAGAGACAGACGAGAGAAGAGAGAGAGAGAGGCTGATCTGATGGGTCAGGCCGCAGATCCAGAGATCGGAGGGGGGAGTCGATCGATTGCCGGGTTGTCATGGAAACGCTGTCAGAGGAAGTGGTCACTCATCATCTTGATGAACTCCGGCACCTTGGACCTGGAGAGATAAAGAGGAAACAAAAGAAGAGGGGTGGGACGGAAGTGGGTTAGGGGTCACAAGTACTCGCACAAAAACACAGACAGAAAAAACACTGTGACTGTAACGCCGGGTTCCCGCTGGACATAGAAGCGAACACTCGCTATTTCTAATACATATAGTGGATGGATTTTGAAATTTGAAGATGTGGTTTACAGTAGATGACCAGTGTTACCTGATTCGCAGACGTCAAAGGTATTGTTGAATATTGCAAGAAATCCCGATATGTTTACGTGTGCGCTGACATGACACGGGGAAGCTCCTCCCCCAGACATGGTGCTGCTTCTTGGCGTTCACTGTTGACCTGGCGTAAACCCTAATAGTGGTAGCGGTATTTCTTTCACACCACAATAGGGCTAAAAATATGAAGTTTATCTCGTCAAAAGGAAAAGTTGTCAGAATAGAATAGAAAAGGTTCATGTTCTGATTGTGCTCATTAAATTCCTTAAAATGAAGAGAAATAGACAATTCTATTGCTAATTGTAATATTTGTATGATTATTCGTCGACTAAAAGAAATATTGTGAAAGCCTCATGTACAAGTAGACTGTTTGGCCTGAAAGTGATTCCAGAGGAAAATTCCGTGCTGACCAAATTGTTAGCATTCATCGTCCATGAATATTCACAGCAAATCTCGTTACAGTCTGGTCGGTAATATTTAAAGGGACAGTGTGTAGGAATTGGGGCTCCGCCCCGCTCAGAGGCCGTCCTTACGCTACAACACTACTTTAGGAGCCAGTGATTGGTTTGTCCGTTCAGTAGAAACATGCCGCTGCAACACGTCTGGGGGGAAAGCTAAGTGGCTTTAAAATAAAATATTTTGGACCCGGATAAATCTGTATGTGTTTAATAATGGGTGATAAAACTCAGTTTCAATCCGATCACAAGCGCTTCCTCGCAGCACGGTTCAAGTCTTGCCTTTAAAGTGTCATGACCTGAAACCCGCAAAAAAAACACCCATTGTCTCAAGAGGAAAAACTGTTACTTCATTTCTTTCACTGTAAATCTTCTGCAGATAAGAAAATGACTGACTTCGATCCCTCCTGCTCCTTATCAATGACCTTTGGTAGCTCAGGACTACAGAACATCGGGAAACAAGCTCAATGAAAGAGCTGACCTGCTCCACAACCCGACATGCAAACACAGGTACAATGTGAATGTTTCAAAGCGACTGACACACACAGCCACACATCAAAATCACACTTACTGCCAATCTGTTGTTACAATGTACCCAGACCAGACGGAAACTCCTGTTCTCTGATTGACATGGAAGTCATTCAACCTCAATGGCTTTTGGTCTACTTGTTGTCTGTATCAATTTTAACCCTTTGTTTTCTCCCCTGCATAAGAGCGACAGTAAAATTCTAAAAACAAAGTCAAAAGACAAAAAAAATAAAGAATATATTTGTATCAGTAAATTTAGAGTGTGAAATGGTTACCAATAAGAAGACTAATTTAAACTCCCATATTTACTTACACTTTTAATCATTCACATCTGTGTGAATGAAGGAATTGTTTTTACACAAATAGGAAGCTTTGTTTTCTCTACCAATGTTTTCCTGACCACCTTAATGCCTCTATAGCCAAAACAAATGATTCATTTATATTTTGGTTTGGTGCTATAAATGACTAAAACACATAGTGTTATAGTCATGTTTTTGTGAATCAGCAGGAAACTAATGGTTAAAAAATACACAGACATCATGACAAATGATAACATATTTTTGACTTTGCCATGGTTTATTTTAAATTACAAGCGGATTGCTTGAAGTTTCTAGTTTCTGAATTCCGATTCTTCTTTTCCGTTTTAAATTAAAGGTACAACAACAGATTAGTGTATAAGTGAAACCTTCTGACCATTCAGGGGGAGGAGATGTTGCTGCATTTTACATTTGTCCCAGGGGGTTTGACACGTCGCCCATGGCGTGGTGCGCGGCGGCCAGTGAGAGGGGAGCCCCGTCCGAAGACACGGAGACCTTCTCCTCCTCGCGGCGCTTCAGACAGGCCGCCTTGGGGTTCAGGTTCCGCTCTGGACCGAGAGAGAGAGGGGGAGAGAGGAGAGATTGATATTATTTCTGGTGTGTGTTTTCCAGGGAGCTCTTTCTTTGTGCTGGGTCACTACACAAGTTTAATAAAAGCCCAAAACTCCAGCCAGGTTGAACCCAGTCAACAGGTGCCACTGCTGCCCTCTCCTGGAGCGCTTGCAGCACTACATATGCAGAAAATCTATATTTAACCTCTTGAACCTGGATTCCCATCTTAAATTCCTCTGAAAGTAATTTAAAATAAAGGGAACATTTTGGATTTTAGAATATAAAACTATTACCAGTCTTTAAGATCCAAAATGTCACTGCAGCAACAGTTGCTTATTGCATAGAAATAAAACCGCAACAAATCTCCAATTTACCACGTTCTTATCACTGATTTGTTATAGTAGAGTTTTCCTTCATAACCGACGGCATGAACTACTGCAGTCAAAAAGGTTCAAGATCAGTGAGCGTTTTCATTGTTCCATCATTTCACTGGATTGTGTTCAAACTAGATCTCGATCACCAGCATGGCCAAACTTTCCAAGTTATTAATTATATAATGTTATATAATTTTATATACTAAATAATTAATTCATTACTTGGTCAGCACAACAGCTGCAGGATGTCAGTGTGTTTGTGTTTTTTCTATCACATTAAACCGACCTCGGACTTGCTGCTCCAGACTGAGGATGACGGCCACGGCCTGGTGCAGGATCAGTAACTTGGTCTGAGGTTTGTCGCTCTTCAGGTGCAGCTGCACCATCTTGCCGAGCTCCTTGAACGCCTCGTTGATGTCGCGGACCCGCAGACGCTCCCGCGCGTTGTTCGCCATCCGCCGTTCCCTTTCTCTCTCCATCTTCTGCTCCGGAGACAGGTCCTCGTCGTCCGGGTTGCTACGATGACCAACAGTGGTGGGCACGAGAGGGGTGGGGGACAAACGGGCAGACACAACACAAGGAAGCGGTTAGGATGGATGTTTCTCCAAATAACTTGATAATTATTACTATAATGTTACCTTTATTGCAGAATGTACATGAAGGAAGTATATTACCAACTTGTAATCTTGTTATCTTTATCCTGTCTGGAATAAATACTTAATTTCAATTGAGAAGAGCAGCTTCTGCTTTCTTTGCTGTTGTTTTTTGTATGAAATTGGACTTTTGCATATTGGCTTGTTTGCAAACCAATATGATGAAAAGCCAGAGTAGAAAACGCTGTGATGTCAGCTATAGGCAGGCAGAGCTGTACCTTTTTAAGTGCAGAATTGTGTGCTTTTCCCCCCAATGGCAACATTAACATACAAACATAAACATAAAGGTACATTTCCAAACCCTGCAACGCAGCAACGGCAACATTTTTCTTGTCTTTATCCTCAAACTATTTGCATGGTCATCATCATCATTATTATCATCATCATCATCATCATGACCCCCACCATGATGTACAATCTTTGAGTTTGGGATCCAGATGTTTCGGATGTTCCTCCCTCAACAGAGGGGTGAAGGCTGCTCAGCTGCATCCAGGAAGGGAAATAAACACCATGACCAACGATGATCTTTCTCATACTTCAAAGTCATGAGTGGGTCTCATACCTGCCTTTGAAATATGATTAAAAGAAAACATTTGTTGAAATGAAGCACTCCAAGTGTTCATTGTTTCCGTTGGTGTTTATTCCCCAGCTCTGAACGTGAGGCAGCACTTCTTTGGGAATATTGTCTGTGGGCTCTACTCTGTTGTGTGAGAAACAGTTAAAACCCGGCTCAAGACCAAGAAGAGACTGACTGGGAACTGCATGTTCACCAGAAACCTCTCTTTGGATTAACATGTGCAGTTTTCTTTGCTCAAATAGCCTTGAACAAATGTCTATTAAAAAAATAAAATAAAAAAGAGAGAGAGATGCCTGGTGGACATGACGCAGACAAGAAGTCTCTGTATTAATTGATGTATTTAGCTGCTTCTCATCACACTTGGTCACTTCATCAAAGTCCAGAGGCTGGTTCCCAAAACACCCACAGCTGACAGTCCTTCCTGGGTCCTCTCTCTGCAAAAACTAGAAATGCTGTTCATCTTTTCATCGCCTTAAAACAGCAATTGGCCTCAGCTGAACACTGATTTGTGGTGGATGAGATATTTGTATAATTAAATCAATCTAGCGGCAAGTCATGTAACTCTCTATAGATCTCTATCCTCGGCCTAATGGTCCCATTGGTTTGTACTAAACTCAACATTGTGAAGAAAGGAAGGTCTCCGAGCTCGTGGGTGTTTTGGGTTCAACGACGGTCCCAGCCCAACTGACGGGGTTTGATGGAAGCGAACGTCTGTGAGGTACCTGAACCTAGATCTTAACCTCTCAATTGATTTCAGGTCCTTGCTGTCGCCGTCGTCCTTCTTGTTGTCCATGGACTTTGGGTCCTGCAGGAGGTTCTCGTCCCCCTCGTCCTCAGACTTGATCTCCGAGCTGACAGGGGAGGTGCTCTGGCCCTGAAGGCCTCCAGACAGCGCTGCAGGAGGAAGGAGAGGAGGGGTTAGAGGCGGACACAGATGAATGCAATATACGACCACTTGTCATAAGGAGTTCACCGCTTCATATAAAATAGACGTGATTGCTGCCGTAGTGATTGTCCTCACAGTGTTTGTGAAGGTTTAAGCTGTTTCAACCTGAGTGAAAGATCCACAATTGTCTCACACAACGACAGCATTACGGGTCAGGCTACGGCCTCAAACACCAAACATAATTAACTTTTTATGTTTTGCTCCTCTTTTTTTTCTCTGCTCCCAAAGCATCACAGGGGAGGACAGAGGAGGCTGGGGATGGATGAAGCAGCGAGGTGGGACGTGAAGGTTGGAATTAGGAGAAACAACCAAAACTAATCAAAAAATGTTGATATTTCATCAAATTCCCTTTATTCTATAGGGCTCAGTTAAACTGTTAACAACTGTTTGCAGCAACCAGATCGGAAGCCAGGCCAGACAGTCAACTTTGAAGAGCTTTGACTGAAGTAAGGCTGAGATGCTGTAAGAAGAGATTGTACAAATGTAAATATGTATAGCATGTGATTGTGTGCTCTATGTTCTTATTGTTTGTATGTATTTTATTCGTTTTATTGTTTAGCTTATAGGATGATTTTAAAATGTTGTGTAAAGTGTCTTTGAGTATTTCGAAAAGCTCTATATAAATTAAATGTATTATTAATTATATTATTATGTGGAACCTTTTTTTCCCCAATATTGGTAACAGACAAAAATGTTGGATAGATTACATTTTTGGGGGGAAATATATTTCGAGCTATGATTTTGCTGTTTCAACAAAGGTGCAGATCTCTATCGAAATACAGAATATATTGTAGAATGTGAAAGGAGCAAAAAAGAAACACAACTAAAGTGGCACAGAACCAGCAACACAAACGAACATCAACCTTATTGGATTGGTGAGATGATAAGTGAGCTTTTAGAACCCGTTGTTACGAGCATATCGGCATATCGATCATTTCTGGCAGCAGCATCCCCCCACTCGCCATTAGAATCCCATAAGTGTCACCAACACAGTGGGACAGTGCTGCATCGCTGTGAGCGACGTCTGAATACGAGCCAACCTCCCCACTAACACAACCACTTCAGTTCATTCAGGAGCGACGCGCCAATACCAACACAACTAATTTAAAACACGGCTAATTATTTGGATGAAACGGCTAATTTAGGCAGGCTGTGGTTAAAAAATAAATTTAAAAAAGAATATGTTAGTTGTGAATGCAGCATCGGGCCCGCGAGAGCACAGCTCATTCACCAGGAGACCTCCGGGCCGGCGGCCGTGCCCCCCGGGCTCTGCTCCCCTCGGCTGAACACAGCCGTCTTTATGTGACGCCTGTATGGATCCGTCCCTGGGACGCTGCCAACGTCTCAGTCAACAGAAAACACTCCGCTGTTCCCACACACACACACACACACACACACACACACACACGACCAGCGATCGGCCATTTTGAATCTCTGTCTGCCTGACTGGAGGCATTTTGTCTGCAGCTTTGAGTGACGGGCTGTTTGGTTTGTGTGCCAGTGTCTCTTTCCACACAATAACTGCGTGTTTGTGCACAAATAGCTGCAGAAAAAAAGTCTTTAAACTGTGAAAAGTGTCTCTGTGCCTCTGAGTGAACCCAGACAGACACTGGAGGAGACTGTGTGTGTGCGTGTGTGTGTGTGTGTGTGTACACATACTAACTCCAGGCAGATTTGAATTCTGACATTTGTTTCGCTCTGTGAAAGTGACAAACTGAAGTAACCCAAAGATACAGACTAAATCGGCTAGTTTTGAATGTGCTGTTAATGAACTAACGTCCCACAATGCATCACACCAAAGAAGTGGAGGAGTTGCTCCAATCTGCATGTCATTGACGACCCTGAAAGACAAATTCCAGCCAAAAATAGATACTTCCTTCTAGTTGTTATATTTTTTTCATTTTCATAAATCCTAGTCACCTATATACAAATATAATCAGTGTGATGATAGTTGTTGGGTTGTTTGGTCACTGTCAATCAAATCTGATCAAACTACACCCACACGATTCAGGCGAGGCGGATTAGCTTGAGTTTTTGACTGTTAAACTCCACAAATCACCTAAAGATGCGTCTTTAAAGGTGTCGCTGATGCAGTCATGAATATTCAATGGTTTTGGGGGGCCAAGCTTTCAGGGGCTTTTGAAAAATATGTTGCGTATGGTTGTGGAACAGCTGCGGGCAGAAAAAAGAAAAAAAGAAGAAAAAAAGCTATATTAAATCTACATTTTTCTATCCTCTTTCTTAGGTGGCTTCCCCTAAAAGAGGCACAGTGTGTGGCACACATGTCGCATCATGTCCTCCAAACATTGGAGTACATTGATTTCTAGGTCGCTGACGAAAATAATGAATAGAAATAACAGCACACGTAACCAAGCTCACGACTGATGATTCCTCACCTCGGCTGCCGACGCATCATGCTCGGTGCAATTTGGGCAAACTGACACTTTAATATAGAAATTCACTAATCACTATGGGGAATAAAATGGAATGAAATCACCTGACCTGCTCAGTTTGAAATATAGTGTGAAATATATTAAATGTCATATGAATTTAAACTTAATATAATATGAATTAAAATATAGCTGTTCACTGTTTTATTATTATTTTGAAATGGAGATTGAGAGAAGGGGAAACCACAGCTCTGCTACAGAGTTTAAGTGTTTGTTGCCAAAAACATTTTAATGGCCTCTATTTACAGCCTCTGCACACACCGTGTGTGTGTGTGTGTGTGTGTGTGTGTGTGTGTGTGTGTGAACGGATGTAGGAGTAAGGAACAACTTCTGCCTGTGTGTGTGTGTGTGTGTGTGAGTTCTCTCTCTCTCTCACCTCATTACACACACTTGGCTCCGGCTGCCGCTCGCTGAACTTTCCCTGCCAGCAGAGTCATTTTCAGTCTTTAAAAAATGAGCTCAGGGCTAATTTGCTCCACAGCGCGCTCATATACACTTCTCCTCCTCCATATTTATATCACCCCATATATTTATATATTTATTTATTTATTTATTTAAACCCCTCGTTAGGTTTTTCTTTTTTTTCACAGCTCGGGTGGTAAAGCCGAGACTCGCCAGCTGAGACCCGACTCCACGCGTCAACTCTCTGAACCTCGTTCTCGACAGTTTCCTCATCTTCACCGTGTTTCTGGTCATTTTCTTCTTCTTTTTTTTTTACCATTTGTTTCTCTTATTTTTCCTGCTGTTCCTTTTCATCTTATTTGTTTTGTGTCCTTCCCTCTGTTTGACCTTGTCTTCCCTCTATTCCATTTCTTTCACTTCATCTCTTTCTTCTACAATTTATTTTCTTTCTTCTCTTCTTCCTCGTCGCCTTGTACCTCTCTCCTTTTTCCTTCTTCTGTCTCTTCCTTCCTACTTCTTCTATTTTTGTAATCTGTTATCTGTCTTGTTGGATTTCTTAATCTTCCTTTTCAATTATTTCTTCCTCATCTTCTCTTCCCCTTCAGCTCTCCCTGATTATCTTATACTCTTTCTCATCATTTACCTCCACGTCATTCATCATCCTCTTTTCCTTCTTTATTTTTACGACTTCTTTTCATTCCTGCACTTCATCCTCTTAATCTCCATCCACTTCTGCTAATTCCACTTTTACTTTTTCTCTCCCTTTCAGGTTCCACTTCATCTCCGCTTTTGCTTCCTCTTTATCGTTTTTCCCTTAATCACCATTATCATTTTTATACTACTTTGTGGGGTTGGAAATGTGGTGTGTGTGTGTGTGCCTAAGTGCATGATGGGATACCAGTGGGATGCCTGTGCTTAGATGGGAGCACACGCATCAACAACAACAACAGATGCTGATTCAGTTTGTCCATCAGCGCCTGTTTGTGTCCGTGACCATCGTTCACTCACAGATGACGGACACATGAATGTCGTTACTTCTTCTCCGCCCTGTGATCCGTGTGTGCTTGATGTAACGCGACCGGAACATTGAAGAGTCTGTGACCCATGAATGCAAACGCATAATTAACAGATGTCAGTATGAAGAAGTAACTAACAAAGAAGGAGAACAATGTCTGATGACGTTTTAAAAGCGGGGCAGGTCTTACCGCGGTACGGGTCGGACTGGTTGAGATCCGGCGACGTGGCCGACTGAACTGGCAGCTGAGACCCCGGCCCCTGACCCGCCATCGAGTGTCCGCCGCGCAGAGTGCCAACGCCGCTGCCGTCGTCTCTGTGAGAGCCCACCTGGGAAACAGAGAGAGGAGAGATGGGGAGGTGTTATACTGTTTCATTAGTTAAACAAGCAGCTCTGACTTCTCAAGTCCAGGTGGAGTGGGAGCCTCTTCCATGTCTGGACTCCCTTGGACTAATATTAGTTTGTGTTTGATGACATTATTGTTTATGGCAGTTTTGAAAAAGGTAATATATATATATATTTATAAATCAAAGCAAAATTGCCATTGCTTTGTCATTTTACTTCTGGTCCCTGTTCTTCCGCCTTCAATGGGTAACCCATGAAAAACCAACTTGTCTCTGTGTACTGTTGGACTTCTCGACCCCGACTGCGGCTCTCAGCCCCGACTCCACTGCTGCTTTCTTAAAACAGCTGGTGGCTGCAGTTTTTTACTAAACGTTGGTTGGGGACTATTTTCAGCAGCGGATCAATACACATTTGGCACTCCAGTGAGTAGCAGGATGGTGTAGGTGGGATACTCTTGGAATAACCTAGTGTGTGTGTTTGTGCTTTATTTTAAAGTGATTTTGTCCGTTTGGAATTAAACATTTTTTATTTGTGTAAATATTTTAACAAATTAAAACAAGAAAATATGGTTCAGATTGTGGAAAAACTTAGATTTTGTGCTACATAACGCATACAGCTTGACTTTCAATAAATCAATCAAGTTTTGTTTGGACAGCACTTTACAAAACAATCGAATGCAGTTCTAAGTGTTTCACAAAAAAACAAAACTGCAGGGAAGATGTAGAGATTAATGCACTCCACTTAGGGTTTGTTTCAACAATTATTTAATTAATACCATAATTACTTAAAATATATGTGATGTATTATTTATCAAGCTTGGTTTTACATATTTTCTTGTTTCACTGTTTGTTTTGAAAAAAAAAAACCTTTTACTTTGTATCTTTCTAAATTGTATTGTTCCTAATTGCTCTTTAAGCCAATAGAATGTTACGCGGCGAGAACCAATTGTATAAATCCTAATGTGAGAACACCAGAGGAGGGGAAGACAAATCTCACTCTTCAGCGCTGCAAAACAATTAGCAAATTAGACGGTCATAAAAACCAACAGCGGAAAATCGATCCAACTCTGGAATAGTCCACATAAAGTTCTTTCTTCCTCCTCCAGATGTTGTAGTTCTGTAATTGGCCTGCTGAGGGCATCCTCAGCCTTTCTAAGACCCTGATCTCCATCTGACACTAACTCTCTCTCTCTCTCACACACACACACACACACACACACACACACACACACACACAGACACACACACACACACACACCCACACACAAACACACGAGCACACACCATTCCGTTTTTTCCTCTCCGTTGTTTCAGAACACAACAACTGGGTAAACTGTGCTTTTCTCCTCCATTCTGCCTATATGTGTGTGTGTGTGTGTGTGTGTGTGTGCGTGTCTCAGTCCAGGTTCATATCTGCATATCTGACATGTATATTTACACTTTTAGTAGTTTTTTTCCCTTCTTTTTGGATCTCCAGTGTGTCTTCTTGTATGTCATGTGTGTTATCATGGAAATAATGTTGTGCTTCATGTGTGTGTGTGTGTTTGTGTGCTTGGCTGAATCCTATCCATCTGTCTGCCACACGCATGCAGACGCGCACATACACACGCATGCGACGGCACAACAACTGACAATTATCTTAATGCCCATATGTTTAATTGTGGGATTTCTAATTCCCAGAGCACCGAGCAGCTTCCAGCAGGGACTCACTGTTTTGGCACGAGATGGGCTCTCTTCATCATGTGTTTGTGTGTGTGTGTGTGTGTGTGTGTGTGTGAGATACTATCTTTCTCGTGGCGTCCTGTGGTTCAGAATAGTCTCCCTCTTTCTCACCCTCCTTTTACTGGGCTTTTTGCTTTGAACATGTCGGTGGCCGGATATGAATATTGATAGATATGTTTCTGTATAAGCTGGTCTATTAAATGTTTATGTTAATACAATTTTACCATCTTAAAGTATTTTGAGAACGTTCTGAGACGAAAACACAGATGTTTCCCAGACTAGACAACTCTGTGGCAGCAACCTGTCAATCACAAGGTAGGCCCGCCCTAAAGCATCCCCTGCTTTATGGTCTGTTTGACTCTAAATGACCATAATTTACTAAATGACCATCATGCTGTATTGAAGAAGACTAGGAACTAGAAATTGAGACACAAACTCATGTTTACTGAGGGAATAAATCAAGAGAGAAGTAGAGTCATTTATATAGACTTCTATACAACCAGAGGAGTCGCCCCCTGATGGTCATTAGAGAGAATGCAGCTTTAAGACACTTCGCTTTGGCCTCATTTTTCCAACCCGGAGGTTGCCGCCTGTTCCTACTTGCCAAAACATGTGTGCTACATTACCCATGATGCAACTCGGCCATCGGAAGTTTGGTTTGGAAATTCAGGTGTGTTAAGTTAGTCGCAGCTAATGTAGCCTCGAGCTGCTTTTTTTAATATACATACATTATATTCTCTGAAAAACAAGATACATATATATATTTATAAGATTACTTATTGATTTGGAGCATACTATAACAAATCATTGATAGATACTTTGTTTTAATGTCACTGAAATACATCCACATACATTTTTCAGATGTATTATATGATACATTACCAAAGTGTAAATTAAGTTGTCTCAGAAACCAAAGCCCTGAGTCAAGGGCTTTGCAAATCATAAAAAAAATCAAATTTAGGCTTCAAATGATTACGAGATTGAATTAATAGACATATAAAGATGTTTGTGCCGCAACGATGCTCACCCCCGTTCCTTTACAAACCTTTTACACATGCTATGTGGACGGGATTTTCTTTCACCGCCTCATCACTATTCACATCCATACAACCAATGTGGTTATGATTAACGTGTCTACAGGAGCACAAAGCTCTTCGTAGATCTCCCCTGTTAATTTTGCCCACAACGTGCCCCAGATCGATGCTTTCTACTATAAAATGTAAGCCACAAAACGGTGCATGATGTCACCAGAGTCAATGAGGAATCAAGTTAATTGACAGCGATCTCGATATTAACCGAAATCATCGTGATTATGATTTTTCCCCGTAGTGGGGCAACCCTACCTCCGTCTGTCTGGTAATCCAGCTGGTTGACAGCGAGGTCTTGCCCACTGCATGGCAAACTCCCCTCTCGCTCAACGCAAATATCACAAAATGTCAATACGCTTGTTTGCATGTGTGTGTGCGTGTGTGTGTTTACAACTGAGCGTCTATCCGTCCATACGTCTGTTTGCTCCCTTATTTATTATTTGCCTCTTGTCTTTCTTCCCGTCTTTCGTTCCGTTCTCTGCCTTTCATCACTGCCCGGATTCCCAAATGTGAAATGGCAGCAGCAGGGATACAGAGAGGGTGGCGTACATTTTTAATGGATGGGCTTTTATATTTTTAACGAGCCTTCCCTCTCTCTTCCTTCACTCAGTGCAATGAGGAGGGAAGACGGGGAGACAGACGGAAGGGAAACATATAAATAAATTACACCGCGGCCACGCCCACTCAGGTTCAAGACATCCGACTGGATGACAGGTAAAGTCAGTGGAAATGTGTTGATTCTGTCAGCCTGGAAGGCATGCAGCCTAGCAGAGAGGAGCTACTTCCTGAAAACGTGATAGCGTAACAATATAATATTAAAAATAAATTGTATCCTGTCAAAATAAAAAGCCCTCTGGAGAACAGGGGACAAGAAGAAAAGAAGAACGTGATGAATGAGGAGTTTATCTGTTGCATAGTTACCGTTGAAGCGCTACCAGCTTACTTAAGACATTGATACACCTGCTAGTTTTCTTTTTGCAGTTTGGGAACTGAAATAAGTTGAGTTTGATGCCCAGCTCTATATATAATATTCCAACATACATAATGCTATGTGATGGGGAATATCCACTTTTCATATATTCAATTGTTGACAGTCCCTGAAAACTTTTCTCCATGGGTTCTGTCACCGTCTCCATTCTTTCGACATTATTCTTCTTCTTCTCTACATAAACATGTCATTCCAACAAAGCAGATTGGAATTAAGAGCTGGAGCAAAGGATGGAGGAGGAGGTGCTGAGTAGCTGTCATCTGCAGTGCTGTTGATCAGTGGGAAGTGTGTTCATTTAAAATGTGTGTGTGTGTGTGTGTGTGTGTGTGTGTGTGTGTGTGTGTGTGTATGCTGATTACACAGGAAGAAGGGAATTTCTGGGTCAAGAGGGAGAGCTCTCTCTCTCTCTCTCTCTCTCTCTCTAACCCATCCTTGTGTATGTGTTGGAGGGAAAAACACAAACACACGCAGACAGGTTTGTCATGCAGTTGTAAACAGTCGGGACAAGTCGCTCTCTGTGCTGCAGTAGCACGTCTGAGGGAGGAATAAACTCCATCAATTTACCGACTCCGTAAATTGTAATATTTCACCCCATATTAGATGGATTTTCTGCAATTTCCTTTTGTCGTTTTCAATTACTGTTGCAGTCTGAAGAAATAAAAAAAATAAAAAACACACACACACACACACCCCTCTGCAGAGGAGGAGAACCTGCAGTATGAAACAGGAAGGCTTCGTCCGCCAGGGGGAGGGGGAATGTGATCAGGACATTTCTTTCTTGAAATATGACTGTTATAGATCGCAATATTTCCTGTGGGCATTCCAGAGAGTGGCGTCAGAGGGGAAGGTCAGGGGTTTCGGCAAAATGAGCAGGTACCATCCTCTGGGGAGCCGGCACATTCAACACTGAATGAATATCTAACCCATGTTCTGTTGAGCAGTCGTTCAGACGCAGAACAAGGCCTCTACGTTCTGTTGTATGTTCTATTCTGTAGACGTGACATGATGTACACTGGGGATTTAAACTGTAAACTAACCGGACTGGGGTCTATACACACACACACACACACACACACACATACACACACACAGGAACATTCTTAAAACTGAACAGTCTCTCCTCTGTGCAAACTAAGCACTTGACAGAAAGCACCTGCTGTAGCGACGACACACACACACACACACACACACACACACACACACACACAGAGCCCAGTGTTGAGAACTTCCATGGGAGGAAAAGTGCAGCAACCTTTTCCAGTGGCGTGATGTGTGTTTTCTGTGTGGAGGACGACTCGACTCCTCGGTCGAGGAGAACGTCGTCGAAAAGAAATAAAAAGATCAAATGAAAGAGGAAGAGGACGAAAGACTTTGCTGTTTGTGTAAAACATCCTGATGAGGTGAAAGATGTCGGAGCAAAACGCATCTGGATGATCTGTGAGAATGGATTCAATCTTTTGTTGTGGCCTTTGTGTTTTGATACATGTGAGAAATGTTAAATATGATTCTAAATTAGTAAATTAGTAAGTAAGTACCAGCCCTGCACACCCTCATTATGAATATTATATTAATGTATAGAATACAATATTGTAAATCAAGATGTATGATTAACATTTTGGTGTGTTTATGCATATTTTTCTACATCTTTTTGAGAAATGTATTATGACATTACATTTTTCTTAAAGGAATTAACTCCCTGATTATTTTTTTTACCTTTGGTTTGTCATATTTATATATTTTATGGATACACTGTTAAATCATCTCTAATACTGGAGTGTGAAGGATATTGGAAATACTAACTAATACCAATGTTATGCATTCATATTATTTTCGTATTCATTTATATTTCGTATTCATTTGCTTTTCACACAGTTCCTTGATACATTTCCGTCACTCGACCTGAGACTCATGAAACATGTTGAATCAGCCAATCATCAAGGTGGTTTAAAGTGTATTCATCTGATCATCATCATGGAGGCCAATAATCATATCCCCACTCCATCCTGAATATTCATAACACACAGCTTTTGAATACAAACAGTGAAGGTGGACTACACTTATTATATTACCATAGTATATTAACACAGCTGGTTGTTTTTCTCCCTTTCAGGTGCACATGAGTTGCCGGAGAAACACAACAGCCCACGTGTATCAAATGAGAGGTGACATTATATGAGGATTTTATTTTATTTAAATCTCTGAATGCTTCATCTGAAGGCGCTGCAGTCTGTTTACTCCACAATGAACTCCAGATGAAGGTCAGGGCTGACACAGCTTTAGGTTAGCGTGACCTCACTGAATACATCAGCAGCATCGAATGAGAGCCAACACATGAATATAAAGACAGAACCTAGCACGCTTCATGTTGTACAACTAACGAGTTTGGGGAACTGCAAAGCAACACGTCATTGGAGCAAAAGCTGTGTGTAAGTGAATGCTGCTGGCCATTTCTACTGCCATCTCTGCATCAACTTGTGGATCTGCAGGAGGTAAAGCAGCCATCTAGCTGAGGCATCCCACTGAGGCTAAGGAGTGTTCTACACATACAAATGTTAAGTTCTGCTAATTCATTTGGCATCTCTTGTCCATTATAGCCAACCATGTGGGACCTCTGCCATCCACTAGATGGCGCTCTGAGCCCCACCAGCCTCAGACAACTCAAATGTTTGTGGACATTGGCTGCCCCTTTGTTTTTGGAGCAGCGGTAGATTTCCAGCAGCTTAAAGGAGTACTTTTGGTGACTGAGAGGAGATGCAGAGCATTAAAAGGCATTAGTGTGCTTTACAGCAAAGTGATGCAGATTACCACCCATTACACTGCCTGTAACACTGCCTAATGGAGACAGAGAGGGCATTTCTCACCCTTAACTTTGACCCTTTTACCCTTCAATCCCATCTCTCCACTCTGATATCACGCCGCAGCAACATCACGAGAAAAACAAACAAGTGCTGCTTTATCGTCCTTGTTTTCACAGACATTTTGTGTGTTTTTACCGACCGGCTGCAAAGACATAAACTGAACACACGTGTGTGTCTGTATTAATGCGTTTATATATTTGAGTGTGTGTGCGTGACGCATTGATGTCTATATGTATGCATCTCTCGCCCTGCCTCTCTCTCCTGCATCAGTCTACCACCTGTTTTCCCAGAGTTATGACCTCACCCTGCAGGCGTCTCTGCCCAACACTGCCAAACTACATACAGCTGTGTGTGTGTGTGTGTGCATAACACAGCAGAAGAGGGAGAGAGAGAGAGAGAGAGGGAGAGAGTTGTTACATCTGCAAGGGAGTTAATGGAAAAATACAGTATATATATAGAAAAGAACCAAAAGGTGGAAACTTAAGGAAGTGTGGGAAAAGTGAAAATGAAGGGGAAAAAATGGGATAGACAGTAGTGAAAAGGGAAATGAGTGGATGAAAGAAATACAAAAGGGTGACGAGGAGAGTGTCATAGAAACTAGGAGGGAGGGTAAATGTGTGCAGAAGAAAACAACAGAAAAAAGCCTCAGTGCAAACACAATGGCTTCATTTTAGACGTTACATCACTCCTTCCTCTCGCTTCATTTCCCTCTCATTTGTTGTTGTTTTCTTCAATACAGGCATCGAGTCTCTTTTTTTTTTTGGTTCAAACTTCCTGTTTACGCTGTACACTCTCACACGCCATACCTCGGCCCCCGCAAGGCTTTTGGGTACCTATTGAAATGGGTCCAGCAATGGAGTATTGAAAGTGTACAGAACTGAGGGGGGAAGTCTGAGCCGGGTCATGATGCTGTGTACCGGTTCTTCTTAAATGTGCTTTGTTTGTCATAACCACAAGCTCTCCCCGATGCAAGCTATGCTGTAAATGCCTGTGGCATTGCAGAAAGCCAGAAGTTGACAATGGACACAAAAACAATCAAGAAAAAATATAATTATCCGGCGACAGTTGAGCAACATGTTCTCACCCAGAATAGTTTTTACAGGTAGAGTATAAGAACACTCGAAGGACTTGTTTCAAAGAAACCTCTGCGCTCACCTCTGGTAAACACAAGAGGTAAAGTGGAGCGTTAGTGGACTTATAGTTTCTTTGGTCGAGGACAGCCGTATACTGTGTTGTATAAGACAGCTACAGATATAGAAGGCACCCAAACTGTCCATTGGGTCATAAACTGTCCGCCTCATGAGTAAACTAATTCCTCTCCGGGTTTTATGGAATGGAGAGCAAGGTGGAGGGAAAAGGTCCACCTGCAAGAGAAGTGAAACGCAGCTTCAAGCAGTTACTGAATGCTCTGGAAAACAGCTGTGTTCAAAAGGAGTTGATGCATTTCATTTTGTTTCTTTTTTGTAAATCTAATTTACAGTCAAGTGCGAGCCATCTCCTGCTGTGAGTCTGTCGAGGGAAAATGTCATCAGGCCGAAGCGGCCCCGGTCCATGGTGAAAAACCTAGAGCCGCTGTGTTTTCAGTCTTAATGAGTCTGTTTGTCTATCAGCCTGAATAAACACACACACACACACACACACACACACACACACACACACACGGGTCCTAATGACATCACAAGGAGCAATTCACAAGCTTCTGTGTGTGTTTTTATGGCGGCCATTAATAAAGCTGTGTTTCAACACACATCCTTCACTTCATTTCATTCTCTTTCCACTGCATGTGTACGTATGAGAGGAAGTCCCAAACGCGAATCATTTCAAGATTAAACTCAAAAGTAGTTTGTACAAATATTAGCCTTAACGAGAAATTCACTTTGAATGTTTTCCCTGGCTGAACTGCACGTCACCTCGTAAAGCTAAATCAAATGATTCTCTGAAGAGCAGAGAAAGGTTTAGAAGCAGCTCAGAGTGAACCTGAAGAGCAGTTTGCAATTTTATAAACTTCAAAGTGACATCATGATTTCAAAACACTTTGGCCAAATCTTTATGTCCACAGTTTGAAAGCGGACATGTGTTCAAACTAACACAGCAAATTAAGGAAGTATTTAGTGACCAGAGTGATTAACAGTTAGTCACTCTATAAACCAGATCATCTGTAGAATATATATATATATATATATATATATATATATATATACTTTTTTTCTCTCTCTTATTCTTCTATCTCTAGTCCAGTGGTTCTCAAATGAGGGTACATGAGATTTCAAATTAGCATCCATTTAAAAATCCTTTAAAAATATTTATTTAATAAATATTTTTCATAAACTGGGAACTGAGCGGCCACACCATCATCACTAGTGAGCTCAAACCAGGAAAGATAATTGTATTTGTGGGTTCACAACTATGAGTGACAGGTTTACATTACGTTTTAATCATTGTTTACATAAATTCAGGGCACTTTTAAGATTGAAGCAGGAAGTATACATAAACAAAAAAAATAGACGCGAGAGGGGAGGGAGACAAAGGTCGGAGAAAGAGAGAGAGAGAGAGAGAGAGAGAAAGAGCTGGACAGATGTGCGTGAGAAGAAGATAGTCTCTGTGGGAGCCAGCAAGCCAGTGTATGAGCCCCCCCCCCACACACACACACACACACTCCCCTCAGGTGCTCTCCATTTATAAAACGAAATACGTTTAACAAAGACCAGACAGACAGAGAGACAAAGTTCCTGAACTGCCGTATAGTGAGAACGGTGTAAAGCAGCTGCTAGCGCCCCCTAGAGGCTGCAGTGTTCATTACAACCACATCACAAAACTGTTGGACGGAAAACAAAAGTAAAATGTCCCCTCAGAGGCCTAACGGATGATGTCACAGTTCTACAGAGAGAGAGGTGTTGTCTTGCATGTTAGTTTGCGTGTATGAACATCTGGTGTGTGTGTGTGTGTGTGTGTGTTTGTGTGAATATGCACAAAAAAACGTAAAGCACAAGTAAACAAATTAGGTCTGAAAGAACGTGTGAGCGTTTATGATGGCAGTATTTCATAATGCTCTCTCTCTCTTTCGCCCTCTTTCCTACGTCACACATCTGTTTGGTTCTTTTTGTTTATTGTTTCAAGTTGACAAAAAAATCCAAAATGTAATGGAAAACATTACTGCTGCCCATCTGACTTCATACACTCTCCTCTCTACTTGTTCCCTCTCCTCTTCTTTCTTCTCCTCTTTTATGTCCTGTGCCCTTTTCTCTTTTCATTTCGTTTTTTTTTGGAACTTTTATTAGAACAAGTTCCTTGACAGTTCCTTGATTATAATAGCCATATAAAAATAACAATATGTAATACACGTGTCTACCAAATACAAAGAAAACACAAATGACAGAAGGGATATAATGAAATCACCTAGTCTCATATTCAATCCAGCTTGTCCCGTCCAGTGTCAACCGAATAATCATTTTGACCAATACATTGCTAAGTAAATGTCCATCCGAAGTCGTAGGCTTGCAGTTAAGCTTTCCATACCATTCACAGCCTGGAGCCTCTGGGCCCACTGGTCTACAGTATGTGGGTGGGGCCTGCGCCAGTTAACTGTGATCATTTTGTGGGCAATTAACATCATAACTCTGATTATATACAGTTTGTTTTTCCCTAGCCCTCTTGTAGGTGTAGTTCCCAAAATCAGCTGTTGTGGGTCAAACGAACTGTCCAAGTTCAAAATCTCACTTATCTCCCTCTTAACCTCCTCCCAGAACTTCTGCAATTTAGATTCAGATTTAGACACTCCCAGAAAATGTGAGAAAAGTCTCCTATTAGGCCACAAGAGGCCTAATAGGATATATTCCCCTCTCCAGCAGAGAGGGGAATACTTCTTGTCATATTTAGCTATTACTAAGGGTGTTTTAAAATATCTCATCCTTAGCTTCCAACTAAATTCTCTCCAGGTTGGACTACTTAAACATTTGTGCCAGGACAACCAAGAGCATTCCCAATCATCATCTGCAATAATGATGTTAGCCTCCAATTCCCATTTACTTTTTATATCCAGTGTGTCGATAGATGTATCCATATGAATTCTACTGTATAAACAGGATATTATATGTTTTGTTTGGATTCGATACTCAGCTATCTCCACCCAGTACTCCTCAAAATTGCCTGGCATGTCCTTAATATTGTCCCATTCCTTGTGTGTGGTCAAATATTAATTAAAGTCTCCTCCTAAAATTATGGTACCTTTCGCTTCCCTTGCCAATATGAATGCAATGTCCTTAAAAAACGAAGGATCATCTTCATTCGGAGCATAAATATTCATGATGGTCAGGTCTATTCCACCTATTTTCCCTATGACTGCTATATACCTTCCCTGAATATCTTTTACTTCCCTATGTACCGCAAGACCGCTGGATCTACTAATCAAAATTGCCACTCCTCTCTTTCTGCTATTTGGACAAGATGCATAAAACACCTGCTCCACCCAATCTCTTCTCAATTTCTTGTATTCAGCCTCATTTAGGTGAGTTTCCTGTATTAACCCTATTGAACAATTGAATTTCTTCAACTTAGTTAGAATATTTTTCCTCTTAATGGGATGGTTGATACCTTTAACATTGTAACTGACAACCCCTAAATCAGACATAAATAATCTTCTTTCCTGTTTTTTTTCCTTCCCCTCAAATCCCCTGTGTTTAAAATAAAAGGTTTTACTTAAAAAATGACCTCATTTACTTGTGTGGACTTAACAGACATGTCAAGGATATAAGAACTAAGAACAAACACATTTAAATGAACCAAATAAACACCTTTGACTTCCAAAAACCCAGCTGGCTGAATAAATGTGTCCACCAGCCCCTGCTGTATTATAGGCAGAGAGTTGTGACCTCTAACACTCTCTGGGGAATATGCACAAAGTGCCAACCAAACCCAGACCAAAGAAAATAACCAATTCCCTGGTGAGGTTTTCGTCCCATCTTGGGTATTATCATAAAAACGCAAATGGGAGCCCTTCGCTCCCTCTTACCTTTAATATCACTCACATATACTCATCACTTGTATTCAGTGTGACTAGCCGTTTTAAATGTCATATATGGGGATAGATCCGTTAAACTTAGCACAGACTTTCAAAAGCCTATTAGTGTTACCTGAGCACAAATGTAATTTTCTCATTCCTGCAGAAAAGGTCGTAGATCAGTGTCCCTCAGAGAGGCGACTCCTCCTCCTCCTCCTCTCCTCCCGTTCTCCTGTCTTTGCCATGTCGCCCTCGAAAGCTCCCGTTCCATCTTCTCTCTCTCACTCACTTGCACCACTATGCCCAACTCCCCAAGTGTTGGCAGAGGCTCTACCAGCGTTGGAAAAGTTTTCACTCCCGTCTGAAGATGACTCTCAGCTGCGCAGGGAAGCGACATCCGGCCCGAATCCCCTACTCCTTCAGCTGCTTTATAACTCCACGTACCCGCGCTCTTTTCCTCTGTACCTCCGGAGAGTAATCTTGGTCAAAGTATATGAACTTTCCCTGAAACTGGACTTCTCTGCGTCCATGCTTTTTAGCTCCGTTACCGAAGTTTCCAGTCTAGACAGCGAGGCTTTGGTGTCAGTAAACGACTCCTGATTTTCTTTCCTCAATTCTTTCAGTTCTCGAAGTATCTCCGCCATGTTAATTGCTCCTTCTTCTCCACTAGCTTCGCCTGGTGCAACGTTAAACAGCGGCTCTTTTTTTCCTTTTTTCTCTTCTTGGAATTTTTGCTACTTCCCTGCGTTTCTTGTATCTCTGGACGAGCTCATGTCTTCCCTTAGGGCCAAACTTATCCCATTTTTTCGTCAGAATATTATTATAATCTTGCAAACAACCAAACCACACCGAATTTTGCGGGAGCAAACACTCCTTGCGACTTTCTCAGAACATGGCGTCACCGGAAGTCCCTTTTCTCTTTTCGTTTCATTTCAAAGTTAAGTTATTTTAAATGAAGTTAAAAAATAAAGTTATACTGTTTGTTTTCAGAGACTTGATAGTCTCGCTCATGCTTTGTGAAGACATAGATATTCAATATTTTAGAATATTTTGGAGAGTAGGATTATTTTAGTGGCAATGGCCCAAAATGTCTTTAACAAATCATCTTAGTGTGCTTTTACAAGACAAAGCCAGTTTGGCTTGTCTGAATCAGAGTGAAACTGATATCTTTGGTTCAAATTGAAGTGGACCGAATCAAAAATATACATTTGCTGCGTTTAGGAAGTCAAAGTATTTTCTCTGTGACACGACACTGATCTGCTGTGCGCAGGAATCCTTCCTTTCCTCTTCAACTTACATGACTTTACAAATGTCACTATTCTTGCGATCTATATAAACCGCTCTAGGGTTTTGCATGTGAAATGGTTCGGGAACAACCCTCAGAGTGGTATTTTGGGCCGCATCCCCAGATGTATGATTTATGCTCAAGTATGCACAAGTTTGTGGATTATAACCCCCCCCAAAAAAGTAAATAATTCTTGAAATGACAGATTCCTGTCACTTTGTTTAGTGTGCATCGTGCCATTTTCATATTGTAGAGTTGTAATAATTTATTATGACTTACACTTGTAAAAAATAATGTCTGTGTGTAAATTACAATACTTATGAAGGATAATAATTAAAATGGGATATTAATTAAGTATTATGTAGATGTGTATTGTAACATAATCACTCCGCTGCTGTGAAAATTAGCATGCAGTGAAACTAACCAATGAGAGGCGAGTGTGGCCAGTGTTGACTAATAAAACCCTTCGCAAACATTTGTTCGGGGTTCATTAGCCTTAGCCTAAAGAGCTAACCAATGCAGTGAAGCTGTAAATGGTCTGTGGAGACTAAGCGGTGGTGCACCCTCGATCGTGTAAAATGTGCATAGTTTAACTTTTGCCACAACACTAAAGACCATGTATTGAGGGACTAATGGGACGTCTGCCGCCCCCTCATATTCATTACAATAACATGCTTTCGGGACCTACCATGAGGGAGTGTCTGTTGGCCGACAGTAGTCCCGAACCGTACCCGCTGCTCAGAGCACCCATGGCGCCGTTGTGCGTGTGCGCGGCCCCGAGGAGGTTGTGCATGTCACCGTGCCCGCTGGCCATACCCGTCGACGGTCCCACCGCGTGGCTCCGCAGCACGTGGATGGCATCGTCCAAACGCTCCAGACGGTCCTCGATGCGACTTTGCTGCAGAGTGGAGGGACACGTGGGGAGAGTTATTTCTCTCTCTCGTGTCTGTCTGTCATCTGGACTTTCATTCTGAGATGCAGTTTGGATGAAACGTAAAAGTTGTCCGTCCATCTGAGACGTCCTGATCTGTGATTTATTAGAATATATGTATGAATACATTTATTTAGCTGATAGGAAATCCCATGAAAAGAACAAAACACATGACAGGTTGATCCAGAACTCCAGTGTGGAACAGAGAGCCATGCTGTCACTATAAACACACTCTGTTGTTTAATTTGACTCAATCCCACTAAATATGGATTAATCTGCTGCTAAAAATAGTCCCCAAAATATTTCTGTTTGAGAAACTTTTGTTGAAAACTACAGAGACCAGCGGTTCGACGTATTTGTGATTTGCATCTTCAGCTGGAGCTGATGGGGCTCAGTGTCACAGACAGGTAAAGGGAGTCAGGTAAAAGTTAACACTTTTGCTTTGGGTCTTTTCATGTCTGGTCAGTAGGCAAAGGAGGGGAATTGTAGATTAGACATGTACACGATGTGGTGTGTGAGTGTGCGCATACCAGAGAGTGCAACGGAGCCTCGTAGTTTGGCGACGACGCTCCCTGTCCGCCGTTCCTCGACCAGGCGGCTGAACTGGCAGCTAGGAGAGAGGAGACAAGGAGAGGCATCATCAGGGGAGGCAAGATTCAGGGAACAGAACGGGGAGAAAGATGTGAGCAGGAGATCTGGGAGTGGGACAAATAATTAGAGACGTAATGCTTCTTTTGTTTTTTTCTTGTGTTTCGTCTGGTTCAAGCATGTTCTGTGATAGACTGCAGACCTGTCCAGGGTGTAACCGGCTTCTCATCCGATGCACCCACCCGGCGACTCTGCGAGTGTACAGAAAATGGATGTCTGTTTGCGTGTGGATCAAAGCCAAAACCTTACCTCCCTTTTAGAAGTCGTGGACACAAACCCCTCAACACACACACCTTTTTTTTATTGTAATTTTTTTAATACACGCAAGGAGGCTTTCGTCGCATCCACTTGTGGTGCTCGGACATAATAAATGTCGAGATGAGGAAGAAAAGATGAGAACAAACCAACTCATATCTTGCTGCAGAAATGCTAATAATATAATAATAATAATAATAATTTTGTCTTTGTAAAAAAAAAAGAAAGGGTACAAGTGGTTGATTAGCATGGGTCCTCTGCCGAATAAACAAGCTTTTGTGTCTCTGTTCTTTTCTTGCTTTTGTGTTTGCCGCCGCTCTGAAGGGGGTCGCGTCTGAATCGACGGGTCTCATTAGCTGGTAGACGGCGGAGAGACAACGACTTGTGTGAATTTACATCAATATGAGCTCTGAGCGTTTGGTGGGCCGTTGCCGGGTGTTTCAGATGGGAGACGGGCTTCAAAGCGGCGAGATTGACCACGCTGCCGCAGAGAATGCAGTCTGACGGCCGTCCCCAAAGGTATCGGGTCCGGTTTTGGGTGCAGGTTTTGTAGGTGTGTCTCTTCTATTCACCAATGCTCTGGTGGTGAATGGAATTTAGTCTGTGAGTGAAAATAATACTTGAAAAACTCATGCAAGAACATTTTTGGTATTCTTACCTTGACATTGTGACTTTTTGTTGTTATATGGTTTGTACAACTAAGCCACGTCAGATTCGTCAAAGACCAGCCTAAACGCCCCGCTGATACCACAAAAAGCAACGCGTCCTCGCCCCATAATGTAGATCTCTCGTCTTCATTTGCGCCAGCAGCAGTATTAAGGGGCAAATAGTGAATGCTGTTAATGTTACACATGTCACATCGCATAAAGAAGAAATGGTTCCATTTAGTTCCCCAATGGTTCCACAGCAAGGCCATTTATGACTGCGGGAGGAAGGGGGTCCAGTGATTTAAGATGTTCATAGTGATATTGTCAAAGGGCATATATCGCATGGTGATATTGTTAGGGGGCTGCACGGTGGTGTAGTGGCTAGCACTGTTGCCTCACAGCAAGAGGGGCAGGGGGTTCGGCCCCGGTCTGGGTGGGCCTTCTATGTGGAGTTTGCGTGTTCTCCGTGTCAGCGTGGGTTCTCTTCGGGTTCTCCAGCTTCCTCCCATAGTCCAAAGACATGCAGCTTGGGTTAATTGGACCCTAAATTGCCGTATGTGTGAATGGATGAATGGTTGTCTGTCTATATGTGAGCCCTGCGAAAAACTGGCGACTTGTCCAGGGTGAACCCTGTCTTTGCCCAATGACAGCTGGGATTGGCTCCAGCGCCCCGCGACCCTAAAACAGGATAAGCGGTTCAGATAATGGATGGATGGATGGCTGTGTGGATACATTTGGAAATAGTTTAGCCCATAATTGGAATTGCAGAGTCAAACATCATTATGAAGAGTAACATATACAGGGCTTTCAAACTCAAAATAGCTTGAAATCAATAACATATACAATATGTTAGGAAAAAAACTTCGACTTGGATAGCAACAACCCAAGACATTTCGAAATACAAGAAAATTGATGAGTTAGGACTTGTCGCATGAGGCCCATCCCCCATCAATCAGGGTAAATCCTCAGAACACACTGTACAGTGTTTATTGGAAATACTTTCAAAACGATAAAAGCGTTCTGAGCTCATGAGCTTGTTTAATTTCAGTTGGAATCAAATTGTGTTTTTTCCCCTAGTTTGAAAATCTCTGATTGCTGCTTTTATCCAGTCAGGTGAAAGAAGCGTTCATGACAGCGTCAGATTACTTGTTCTGCTAATGCCTCCATCTAATGCCTCCATCATCATCATCATCATACCCCGGTTCCTTGTTGTTGTTTTTTTCCTCTTGTTTCTTGTTTTCTTTGCTTCCTCTTCTCGCCGTTCTTCTCTTGTCTTTGCCTTTCAACACATCCACTCCTTGTGTTCCTCCCTATTTTCGTTTCCTTTTCACACTTCCTTTTGTTCCCTCTCGTTTCCTTTTATTCTCCTCTTTTACTCTTTCCTCCATCTCCTCTCCTTTATTCCCCCATTCTTAACCCTCCTCATCTTCGTCTCCTTACATCTCCTCTGCCTTCACCACTGATCTCTCCTTTGTAACTCGGATCTCATCTCATTAGCTTGTGTTTCTCCCCTTTTTTTTAATTGTCTTCCCGTTTTGTCTCAGTCTTTTCTCTCTCTTCTCCTTTATTCATAACACATGCTCATTACCATATGCTAATTAATGAATAATCACCTGGGTACATTCATGTGCAAATACAAATATATGTATTAAACAGCAGTGTAAATTATTCGGGGTCCGACTCTGTAAAACACCCCTGCAGAATTAGCCTTAATACCAATTTGCATGCAGTTTGCTCTAATAGGCGTCATTTCTAATTTGTAAAAAGTGGAGTAACTCCGACACAATGATAAACACCAATTATGGTTTAGCAGGCAATATCCGAGGCAGCTATAATGACGGGGAGGGGGAGAAGGAAGAGGGGAGGGGGAGCCGGTAGGTTTGCAAACGATTTGTCGAAGTGGTGCTCGTAATTAAAGCTATCAGTCACAAGGTGCGGCTCCGAAGTATATCAAACGGTGTGTGTGGCGGCGACAATTAGAGGCACATTCAACACAACTATTATTAGGAGAAGTCATTTTTCACTTTAAGGAGCAGGGAGAGTCCGCCAGGAGGAGTAATTGGTGGAACAAAAAGGAGGAGGAAAAGGAGGAGAATATGGAGAGGAGACGCAGCATCTGTAATGTGTTTTCATGCTCCTGTTTTACGCCAAGTGATGGCACTTAAAACGTAGTAATCCCTTTCAGTTTATTACATCAAATGATATAGCTGTAGCTAAATGTGCTGTTTTTAGTTTGTTTACATGAAATGTATTCTTTTTATTTATTTCTTACTTCTTCCTTCCATGACTGTATTCACGTCATTTGAAAAAAGTCAAGTCTCAGATCATTTGGAACAAGTTCAAGTCAAATCTCAACTCATTAGGAACAAGTTCAAAGTCCTCAGGTTGATGATTTGTTAAATTCCTATTCCAGTCCAAGTCATCTCTCCTTTTTCCATCTGTGTTTATTGGTTGTATGACGATGTCTCTGCGGTAAGTGTCATGTGCTACCTGTGAGGGAGGGCGGGGAGCCGACTGGGGTGGAGGGATTTGACGAGTAGCTGTTGTTTGTGTGGTCCGGAGAGTAGATCTGGAAAAAAAGAAAAAAAATGAAAGTCAGAAAAGCATGTAGAACAATATCGATAGATTGATCACAGCTCCAACAGACACAAAAAATATATATTTTTTTTACATTAACATAATACTAAACAGATATCTCATATATATATATATATATATATTGCGTAGGTTTGTGTGTGCTGCACTTACGGATGCGAGTGCTTTCCCTAAGGCGTCTCCTGTCTGAGAGCTGCTGGCTGCTGCACTCGGCGCTCGGTTAGCTGTGTCACACACACACACACACACACACGGGGGAAGAAGAGGCATGTATTCTTGTAAATAGGATGTAGTTAACTACATAATTGTATTACTCTGTCTAGTCACGCATCATCAGTCGATCACACAAAACATATTCATTATGACTGTTCCACCTAAAAATCCAAATTGTTACTTTCATGAATTAATTTGTCTTCCTTGACCACACATGAACACACACACACACCACACACACACACACACACACACACACACACACACACACACACACACACACACACACACACACACAGTAGCAGTTGTGCCTGGTTTTACTGGGCAGTGTGGTAGCTCCCAACGTGTTTTGTTATGCAGGTGAATGTTGTTCAATGGACATTAATTCATGAGGGCTATGTGCACCACAGACTCCTGTCTAATGCCGGCGGCGGACCACGATGCATCTCTTCTGTGGTGCATTCAACACTTTGGCAGAGCACGATTGTATAAAACTTGATGGTGTGTCACGGCTAATATGAAGGTGTGTTTTGCGAGTGGAGCAAATTCTTGACCAAACAGTGTGTGAAAGCTCGGTCTAGAGTTGCCTCAGCTCCACGCTTGAATCCATGCATATCGGCAAATGGTGGAATGCAATACGACTAAATCTGTTTCACACACTTGAAGAGCACCGAGGCCACAGAGGAAGGAAGTGACCTCACAGGACCAGATGAGCGCCCCCACACACTGAGGCAGAGGAACTCATCTCTCCTGATAGCAGATCCCAGATGGAAAGTTTACACTCGCACACACAAGTTAGATACGTGCACGCCACACACACACACACACACACACAAACACACACAGCAAAACACATCCTTTCATGGCAAATTAATCCATTACAGAAATTGGCAGGACTGGACTTCTTTAAGCTGTTAGAGAGAGAGAAAGGGAGAGAGAGAGACAGAAAGGGAGAGAGGGAGAAAGAGAGAGAGAGAGAGAGAAAGGGAGAGAGAGAGACAGAAAGGGAGAGAGGGAGAAAGAGAGAGAGAGAGATAGGGAGAGGAAGCAGCATATGTTTTGGGGTTAAAGCCTCATGTCTCACTCACGCCATACTGCCGGCCTAGTAAACCATCCATGGGATTACTGTTATACACAAACACATGCACGCGCACACACACACACACACACACACACACACACACACACACATACACACTTGTATCCTGACTTGACGCATAATTTAGAACACATGCAGTAGAAAGTCTTTTTCATAAATGGGAGCTTATCGTCGGAAAAGGAGGAGGGCATTCAGAAAATGAAACTGATTTGGATGTTTTGTCCATCTGTCTGTCCATTACCAATAACAAATGGCTAGTCATTTTAGTTTGTATCATCCTTTTTTTAAATGTAAAATCATATTATTGTAAAATCAATTATTTCGTTTTTTTATACAGCTTATTATTTTTGTAGTTTTATTTCTCTATTTGTTTCTGTTTCTGCTTGCTGGCCTGTAGTTCCTTCGCGGTGTCCTGATTCCATATTCCACATATATTAGTATTCATAGCATACATTTATTTTTTGCAACTCATATACAGGGAATGTAAGCTGAATCAATCATCATCGTGGTACCAATCCTCTTCAGTCTTTCGTGGACACGGCCAACTCTGTCATGTGTTTTGGTTTCCTAAAGATCACGTTCTGATACGACGACGGCATTGTGACGTACGTTTCCAGGGGAAACGCGATTAGTCAATGAAAATGTTTGTCATTGGAAACTTGTTTGTGAAGTGTAAAGAAAAACAGTCTGCGGAAGTCAATGTAGACGTCGGGGTGGATGGGTCAAACAGACACAGGACTTTCACATAGGAGACCACAGTTAGTGTCCTGTGTCAGTTATTTTAAGTTCACGTCTGTTGCTTGAATAACTTTAAGTCGAGCCACGATGTCTTTAACTAAACCTAATGAAGTAGTTTTGCTGTTCTTTTTGGTTTTGTTTCACTTCATAACGTGAACCACATGTTGGAAACTCGCAACCGTTTCCGTCACAACGTAATTGAGCATGCAGTTCAGTCGTATGGGAGCAGGAGTTTGTAGGAGGCAAGGTCGGTTGGTTTTGTAATACCTTGAGGCGCCACCTGCCGCACGTCACCGAGAGCTGAGGAGTTTGAGTCTGTGGTTCCGCCGACAGAGAGAATGATTGTTTCAGAGCTCATTATTAAAATCACTTGTAACCGGCACGAATCCACGGCGACCACAGCGGCTGCTGCTCTCTGTAGAGACAACTCACTTCACTTGTTTACTCGCACGAATCGGACCGACGCAGAGAAACGGCCCGTGAGCGCCGCTCCCCCCACACCCTCCGTTTGAAGCGCTCATGTGCAAACACATCATACGTTTGTATTTAAAACGACAGCGTCATGTTTTTTTTTATTAGCTCCATGTTGTGTTTACACTCATCTGCTCTGGCTCGTTTGTGTGTGTGTGTGTGTGTGTGTGTGTGTGTGTGTGTGTGTGTGTGTGTGTGTGTGTGTGTGTGTCTGTGTGTGTGATAGCTTCGTGGAATGTCGAGACGTCTTCCCATGAAAACAAACTTCCAATCTGTTTCTTATTGCTGGTCTTATTTGTTCTATGGGACTCAAAGCAAGGGGTCCATATGGCATGCTATGTGTGTGTGTGTGTGTGTGTGTGTGAGTGTGTTAGTGATTCCAAGGTCGAGCCAAAACAGAGTACAGCTTCAGTTTATTAACGTGCACCTTCTCCCCTGACTCTGAAGTTTGGTGTTTAAGTGGTTTAAATCAGCGGTCCCCAACGCACAACAGTGCGGCCCGGAACCGGTCCATGGGTCCCTTGGTACCGGGTTGTACAGAAAGAATTAATGTTTTTTTTTTTAAATTGAATATCAAGGTCAGAAAGATGTTTTAATTTGGAAAAGGACCGGATACATACGTCTGTGCATCTAAGCCTCTTGACACATGTGAAAAGGTCACGTGATACGTTACCCCAAAAATGAAACCTCTTAAAAGTACGTTTCAACTCTGCCGGTGTTCTTTGTGAAGCGGGTTTAAGTTACGGTTAGTTAATAGACGACAGATAAAGGTTTAAGTTATGTTTAAACGTTACGTTTTACGTTATGTTTAAGTTTAAAGAGTCGACTGGACTAAAGGTTTAAGTTACGGAGTAGACTGGACATAAACTTGTCTTCCGTCACCCCGAGATGGGACCGGATTGTGGCAGAGAAAGAAGCTCAGGGCTCCCACTAATTCGACATAGTGGTGAGGTGTATTTTTATGCACTTTATATATGATTTTATGCCGGTCGGATAATTTTATTACGTCAAATCTATTACGTCAAATTTATTACGTCAAATTTATTACGTCATATTTATTGCGTCATATTTATCGCCCACACTGTGAAGGCCGGTCCGTGAAATTATTGTCTTACACAAAACCGGTTCGTGGCACAAAAAAGGTTGGGGACCGCTGGTTTAAATCATCTGAGTCGTATCACAGTTCTAACTGGTTATGTGGAGATAAAAAATGGAAATGATCCGTTGCTTTTAAAAATGATCTGGTGTGCTCGGAAACAGTGTGTGGCGTGCAACTGAGTATGATGAGATGGGAAAGCTTACACACAGCACACAGTTGGTCTCAAAGTCCAAGTCAGCACTCAAACTCAAGTCCCAAGTCCTTACTGTTGTGACTCGAGTCCGCCTCGAGTCCAAGTCTGACAGAACTTAGTTTCAAGGCACTCAAACCGACCGCGACTCGACCTCATGCTATTCCACTGATTAACTGGAGTCAAACACACGGCAGCGTGGGTGTCTTACCCATAATGCTTTCCGTGCCGTTGGTGGAAGCGGTGCATGAGGCGGTGCTGTAGTGGTTGCCCCCTCCGCCGCTCCCTCCCCCTCCTCCCCCCGCCCCTCGGTGGAAGCTGGACATGGGGGGGAGGCTGGAGTTGATGTCTGCAGACGAGTGCGACGGGTAGCTCTGCGGAGAGATGGTGTGGAACTGAAGGAAAGTTCAAGGGGGAGACGCTGCAGGGGAACATTCTTTTAATGTTTTGTTGAAATATTAAGTTTTTACAGAGGGAATTTAGGATACTTTTGGTATCGTATTTCTATGTTTAAAAACCAGGGGTGCCCACACTTTTTTGGCTTGCGAGCTACTTTTAAAATGACCTAGTCAAAAAGATATACCTACATTAATAATGCTAAATATCTATCTATATAGATATATATCTATATAAATCTATATAGATATATATTAATAAATAGCATTATTAATGTATTAATATACCGAGTATACTTTATATTTACAATATTGGCGTACCTTGCATAACTTATGACACAATATAATTCTGTACATTTTTGGTCATTACATTTTACTCTGACTTGCACTGAATAGAAACAGCCAGGGTTATGCTGCGTTCACACTGAATGCGGCACGTATTATTCGCGAGTAGATTACATGCAAAGTCAATGCACAGACGCGAATGACGCAAATTTCCGCCGGGCAGCGCAAATGACGCGAATAACTTGGGCGAAAGATTTGCGTAGTGAAAGCCAATCAGCGTTGAGAAGCGCCGCATCATCACTGCTGTCCTGCCGGTGCTGAATCAAACTGCTGCTGGTCCGCCTGAAGCAGCGCTGGAAGCAGCCGTCATTCAGACCCAGCTGTGCGGTCACAGATGATATTATGGACACGGGGCGTCTGATGGTCCGACGTTTGAGGGATTTCCACAATAACTATAAAGCAGAACTAGTGGTTAGTTCAAAGGTGGATGGCGGAAATGGTACCGCTTTTACGGAGATAAGCCACGGAGATATCCCTGCCCCTTTTCAGCCGCGAGTAAAGCAAATGGCGCAAATTAACCACATAAAGTTGAGTAAACTCACGGGAGTAGAGAAGCGCAAATAATGCATTCAAGCGGCCGACCATGCGGGCGCACCGTCCGTGGTGATGGACATTGATTTACACACTGGCTGGTCTGTATATCAATCAAGTGGCAAATGTCGTAGGGAAGATACTTTTTTTTTTTTCTTTTTTAATGGCATGCGATCTACCCGCGCTACCCTGGCGATCGACTGGTCGATCGCGATCGACGTATTGGGCACCCCTGCTGTACACTATATGTTTTCTGCGGGGATGGCAAAGGCATACCTACCAACCTAACCAGCCAATCAGCTGCAGAGTGGGGCGGGGCATGACTTTTGCTATCAGAGGAAAAAAAAGTGGTGACCTGTACAAACACCGGTGTTTGTGCACACTGTGAGTCACCCTTCTACTCACCAATCTGTCATGAGGGTGAATCCCGCAGTAGGAGGAGCTCTGGGTGGGGCCGTGTGACGAGTTCCCGCCCCCCAACATGCTGCCGTGGTAACCCTGCTGGCTCATGCTGCTGCTACTGCTGCTCCAGGGGTCGCCGCTGTGGTGTCCATCTGACACAGAGGGAGAGGAAAGCAGACAGGAACATGTGAGGTGGGTCATCTTAGCCCACTTCATGCAGAAACCCGGTGTTCCTTCTTCAGGTTAAAGAACCAGCCGGTTAACAACTGTTCCTTTATCAATGGAGCTCTACTATAAACTACTATAAACCTGCATATCTGCCAGCTGAGTGAATGTTCTTGCTCACAAAGGAAGTTTATAATGCTGTCATGATGTGTTCAAATGCAACTTTGTAAAATGTAGTTTCTAAATCAAGGAGCTTGAATAAATCCAGTTGTTTGACAGCGCAATATGAAAAAGATTCAAGAGAATTAATTATGAGCTGTTTAACTTCCTCACTCGAGCTCGAAGCAACTTTGAACACATAACAGCATAAGAGCAACCAACTCCTTATCTTAGTTATTGAGCATTTCAGCTAGGGCTGGGCGGTATGGCCAAAAATTCATATCACGGTATTTTGTAAGATTCTGGCGGTTTCACGGTATATCACGGTATTAACATTAATTTATTGACGCCGAAAAGGACCTGCGGCCACCTGAACAGCTGTTCACTGCTCGTTGTTCACCGCTGGCTGGCCAACTCCCTCGCAATTGCCCAGCAAGCTGTGAACAGCCGTTTGTGTGGCGTGACTTCCGGTCTGTCTCTTCCGGGTTTTTTTCACCTGCATTCCCCTGGGTCCTAAGTCCCTCCAGGTTCAGCTTCTTTGCAATACATCGTATTCTAAACTACGTCGGACTTTTCAAACCCTCCAGCCAGCAGACACAGCTCCTCTCTGGGCAACACGTTGTGTTGGTGCATCTCTGCTCTCTCTTGTTCCTCCTGCATCGCTCTTTTCCGTTTTTTAATGTAGCGACGGAGTTTCTTCTTTCTGTGATAGTGGGCGGGCTGTTCGGCGGAGTAAATTTAAAAAATTTACAATTATTAGTGTTACAAATTGTTTATGTGTCACAAACTGTTGTTTTGTGGTGTTGTGCCCTGTTAAAGAGCGTTAGTTGCGGGTTATTAATTGTTGTTATAAAATTAAAACCATGACTCTAACTCAGTGCACGTAACACACATAACTCCGACCGCTTCGCCAGTTACTACGGCTGGGCACCGGTGTGCAAAAAAGTGAAAAAGTCATACCGTACGTAAATTTGACACCGGTATACCGGTTGAAACGGTATACCGCCCAGCCCTAATTTCAGCCCAAGAAAATCTGATAAGCTCAGGAATCCACTGCACGGAGATCTGGTGTGTGTGTGCTTTTGTGTGCGTGTGTGTGTTCACGAGTACCTGGCATGAAGAAGGAGCTCGGGAAGCCAGTGCTGGGAGGTTTGGAGGAGGGATAGCCCGGTGAGTCACGGTTGTAGTCCGCTGTACTGGCAGACGGAGCGTACACCTGCAACAGAGCACAGAAACACACACCGTCGTTCAGTGGCCCAAACACACGGCACGAGACAGAAGTCCTCTTCCAGCGTGATCGACATGACAACACACCCTTCCTTAACGGTCTTTCCTTCTTATTTTCTGGGAACCTTGTCTGTTAATATTTATGGTTTGTGAAAGAAAAGCAAAAGAGCACTTTTTACAATTAAGAATAACTTTAAAATGTGAAGTTATGTTTTTATGTTGTATATTTATACCTTTATTTTTTCAAAAAATAAATTGTTACTTTTACAACAATCTTAAATAAATTATGACATACTTAATATGTAGCATTTTGCACATTTTCAAACATTGTTCTAAGCTCATTAAAACTAATGTAATCTAAATGTGTGTATACAAAGTTTGTAAATTATTTTAATTGTCTTAAATTTAGCTACATTAATAGATTTTCATTACTTTTTAAAGGGGTTCAAATTATTCAAGTTTTATATATATCTTTAAAATAAGATGATTTTAAACTAAACAAAAAAATGCTTAAAAAGTATCAGATCTTGGCATGAAGAACATGTTATTGTAAATTATAATGTTATTTTATTTAAATATATAGCTAAATGACTGATACCATATATACTGATACTGATACCCCCCCCCCCCCCCCCCCACGACTAGCTTGAGGACTGGAGGAAAAGACGAAGAAGCTGCTCTGGAGGGCAGTAAAACTAGCTTTGCTAGTTGCAGTAAAACGTGAGACTGCGAGCAGAACCAGCCGCCTGTCATCGCTGAAGAACAGGTGACGTTGTTCCTCAGCAGCACAGCGGCTGCGTGAGAACACCATGCCTGTGTTTGGTCATGCTTTCTACTGGGGGTCCCCGCAGCATGCCTGTGTATGTGTGTGTGTGCGTGCGTGTGTGCGTGTGTGTGTGTGTGTGTGTGTGTGTGTGTGTGTGTGTGTGTGTGTGTGTGTGTGTGTGTGTGTGTGTGTGTGTGTGTGTGTGTGTGTGTGTGTGTGTGTGTGTGTGTGTGTGTGTGTGTGTGTGTGTGTGTGCGTGCGTGCGTGCGTGCGTGCATAGCGTGCGAACACTCAGCCATGACGCTAGGCCGCGCCGCATGACGCAAACCCTGGAACAGCTGCTGAAAGCGCTCCTCTCCGCTCTCCGACTTCCCCACTGATTCCCATCGAAATGAAAAGGGTTAGGGGTAGTCACAGCTACCCCCTAATCTACCAGGATCCCCTGGAACAGACACGAGCCGCTTTGTTAACTTCAGAGCATTTGCATGTGGATGGAACGCAGATGCAGCGAAAGAGAAATCTGATGATAAAACGCAGTCAGAAGAAATGAAAGAGAAAGACACAAAAGAAACACTTGGGGGCATTCTAAAAAAACTAAAATAAAAATAAAGAAAGCATCGTCTCACTTCCCACACTCCCTGAGAGATATTATTAAAAACAGAAACAGCCTGACTCTTTTGTCGGATCACTAAAAGGTTGTTACTCTGCTGAAGCTTTCAGCTTGTACTTCTGAGAGGAAAACAATCTAATTTCCTTTGAGTCGAGTTGCTGCCTTGTGTTCTTAAAGGTAAGAGGACCAAATGTGATCAAGAAGGAATCTGAGAGACTCTTGCGACTTTTAAACTAGCTTTTGGAGGGGGACTGGGGGTGGGGGGTTTTGGGGGGCACACACGATTGCCAGTGGGTATTCGCACACAGAAAAGGCGCCACGGCGCTGAACTTTGCAACATTACTCTTTTTTTGGTTCTCAGGAAAGGATCCAGGGAGCGAGGGCACAAGGGAAGCCGCAAGCCACCTTTGCGCAGGGCCTTTCCAAGCCGACCTAGAGCTGGTCGGGCGCACCGCCACGAAGGGGAATGCGCCCGGCGAGGGACACAATGGAAGTAACAAATATCTGAAAACCACTTTTGGGAGCCTCTTTATTCCACTTGTTACTTCGCCGAGGAGGTTATGTTTAGTTTTCTGTTCCTTCGTTTGTTCATCATCGTTTGTTCATCGAACATTCATGATATTTTCCTTCAGTCCCTGCCTATTGTTCAAAGTGAAGGACGACACAGCTCAAGCCTACGTTGTTGGAACCAACAGCTGCCGAGAGTGGAACAAAAACAACTGTATCCAGAATATGAACTTATACGCCGTGCATTTACAAAAGGTTCGTCAAAATGAGGCTCAGTCCCCCCCTGACTGTACAGCAGCGACGTCGACCACGACAATCAGGACATCTGAGAAGGAAGGGACACTGGGAACTGATCTGAGGAGCCAGGGACACTGGGAACTGTGGGAATGAAAGACTGAGGTCAGAAAACACGCACCCAGCCACACACACTCACACACCCAGCCAGATTACACGCACACACACACCCAGCCACACACACAGACACACACACACACCCACCCAGCCACAATACACACACAAATCCAACCACACACACACACCCTTGCAGACGCACAAACGTAAATACATGTTACTGAGTAGGCAGAGTCAGTGGAGCTAATCAGCTGGGAGATAACTGGTGCCTTCCCATAATGCACCTCGCAGAAGTTTAAAGGATGTAAATCCGTCGTCTCTGCACTCACACACGCACGGACGCACGCACGCACGCAGGCACACACACACACACACACACATGCACACATACCCACCCACCCAGACAAACACTGTCTGTAGATGTCATTAGACCTCAACTAAAATCCCCTCGAACTTCCTCCTCCTCCCCTTCCCCTATGAGAACTGTGTTCTGATGATAAAACCACATTTATTGACCCAAAGCGTGTACTCTCACACACTCTCTCTCACACACAGATACACACACACACACACACACGCATGCATGCACACACACACACACACATACACACACACATATTGACATATTCATTCATATTCATTGAATATGTTGTTAGTTGGTGACGAAAGACTGTGATTTGTGCATGTAAGTGTCCGTGTGTGTGTGTGTGTGTGTCCGTGTGTGTGTGTGTGTGTGTGTGTGTGTGTGTGTGTGTGTGTGTGTGTGTGTGTGTGTGTGTTAGGGACAGACAGAAACAGGTGCAGAGTGTGTTCAAGTTGAAGGAATGCAGAGAGACACAATAACAAACTTGCTTCCTGCAGTCTGTAACACACACACACACATATACACACACACAGTATCAGCATTCCCACAGTTAGTAGCAGGCGGACCTTGAGCCAATCAGAGCAACCCTTGACAGTGTTGTCAACTGGCCACAAAATAGAGAAAAGTAACAAGACCAGCCTTAGAAACCTAAAGAGAAACCAGTCACACCAGCCGTAGAAACCTAAAGAGAAACCAGTCACACCAGCTTTAGAAACCTAAAGAGAAACCAGTCACACCAGCCTTAGAAACCTAAAGAGAAACCAGTCACACCAGCCTTAGAAACCTAAAGAGAAACCAGTCACACCAGCCTTAGAAACCTAAAGGGAAACCAGTCACACCAGCCTTAGAAACCTAAAGAGGAACCAGTCACACCAGCCTTAGAAACCTAAAGAGAAACCAGTCACACCAGGAGCGGAACATTACCCACAGGTCCAATAACAAGTAACTAGACGTAATCAGAACTGATATGACCAGTTATGATCCGGACCACACTAGAAACAAGTTTGGAGCACCACAACAAAATCAGTAAAAACACCAATAAAAAAATCGAACCACTTCTGCAGAGTAGTAAGAGAGAGAAAAACAGCTATACCAGTGTAACCAGTAAAAGTGGGGTCTGTACCCCAGTAAAAACCTGGTTGTGCAATAGGAGCTGCATTGACGCAGTTAAACTCATTCTCTGTGTAATGACTCAATGGAACCACCTCATTATTAGGATATGAAGCTGTCGAAACCGGTTCCGTAAAACTATGATCCGTAAGGACACCTGGTACCATGTGGGTTTGCAGAACCACGGCAGATACCTCCCCACAGGAACCAGTAGCAGAGGAACTAGTGGGAGCCCTGAGCGGGTTGCGTGACCTCCCGCTGGGTCGGGATGTTGAACAAGGACTGGGGAAACATCCCAAGATCGCATCAAAGCGTTGCCCCCGGCAACAAGATGAGAGCATAAAGGCACATTCCACTGGAAACCGATTCCTCACGGAGCTGAGACGACACGACGACACACACACACACACACACACACACACACACTTAATTTTACCGAGAGCAGCCCACCGGCCCGGCCCGGCCCGGCCCGGCAACACCAATGGTATAGAAGGCTGAACCTGGCCCCAGTACGGCTTCACAATAATACTTTTGTTGGAGAATTTATTGTTCCAGACAATAATTGTAACAAACAATATTATTGTTGTTTTAGGAGCATTCTATGTCCCTGACATAATGACAATATAATAATGCGAGTACGCCATTTTAAAGTGCAACGAACATTTAATCCTTAATTCAGCTATTCTATAACAATACACACCCTGTGGACCCACCACCCGCAGGGTCAGACATCGGGGTCGGGTGCTATGTAGACCGGGCGGCGGGCCGGGCAGGGGGCCTGGGCGAGCCGATCGCCGGCGGCATAGACTAGCTCTAGGGACGTGGAACGTCACCTCGCTAGCGGGGAAGGAGCCGGAGCTGGTGAGGGAGGTGGAGCGTTACCAGCTAGATATAGTTGGGCTCACCTCCACGCACAGCGCTGGCTCTGGAACCAAACTCCTGGAGAAGGGTTGGACTTTGTTCTTTTCTGGAGTCGCCCAGGGTGAGAGGCGCCGGGCGGGAGTGGGGATACTCACGAGTCCCCGGCCGTGTTGGAGTTTTCCCCGGAGAACGAGAGGGTCGCCTCCCTGCGCCTACAAGTTGCGGGGAGTAAGGCTCTGACTGTTGTTTGTGCTTATGCACCAAACAGCATTTCGGAGTATCCGGCCTGGTGGTGAGTTGGATCAGATGGCGGGGGAGTTGGCCAGA
Source organism: Cottus gobio (assembly GCA_023566465.1). Taxonomy (NCBI): domain Eukaryota; kingdom Metazoa; phylum Chordata; class Actinopteri; order Perciformes; family Cottidae; genus Cottus; species Cottus gobio. The sequence goes on from CM042237.1 coordinate 18,039,485, forward strand.
AAGACCTGGCAAGCCCAAACGTGTAGTGAGGGTGAACTGGGAACGTCTGGCGGAGGATCCTGTCCGGGAGGTCTTCAACTCCCACCTCCGGAAGGACTTCTCACACATCCCGAGGGAGGTTGGGGACATGGAATCCGAGTGGATCATGTTCAAAGCCTCTATTGTGGACGCGGCCGCTAGGAGCTGTGGTCGGAAGGTCATCGGTGCCTGTCGTGGCGGCAACCCGAGAACCCGGTGGTGGACACCGGGGGTGAGGGAAGCCGTCAAGCTGAAGAAGGAGGCCTTTCGTGCTTGGTTGGCCCAGGGGTCTCCTGAAGCAGCTGACAGGTACAGGCAGGCCAGAAGGACTGCAGCTGCGGTGGTCACGGATGCTAAAACTCGGGCATGGGAGGAGTTCGGGGAGGCCATGGAGAAGGACTTTCGGTTGGCCTCAAGGAGGTTCTGGCAAACCATCCGACGACTCAGGAAGGGAAAGCAGGGCCTTCCCCAGGCTGTTATCAGCGGGGGAGGGGGGCTGCTGACCCAGACAGAGGATATCGTCGGGCGGTGGAAGGAGCACTTTGAGGAACTCCTAAACCCGGTCAACATGTCCCCTGAACAGGGGGCAGCGCCTGAAGACTTGGGGTTGGATGAACCCATATCCCTGGCAGAGGCCACTAAGGTAGTCAAAAAGCTCCTTGGTGGCAAGGCGCCGGGGGTGGATGAAATCCGCCCTGAGATGCTGAAGGCGCTGGACTTTGTTGGGCTGTCTTGGCTGACACGCCTCTTCAATGTCGCATGGGGGTCGGGCACAGTGCCCATGGACTGGCAGACCGGGGTGGTGGTTCCCATCTTCAAGAAGGGGGACCGGAGAGTGTGCTCGAATTATCGGGGTATCACACTACTCAGCCTCCCGGGAAAAGCTTATGCCAGGGTGCTGGAACGGAGGCTCCGACCGTTTGTCGAACCTCGGATTCAAGAAGAACAGTGCGGGTTTCGTCCTGGTCGTGGAACAGTGGACCAGCTCTTTACCCTTGCAAGGATACTGGAGGGGTCCTGGGAGTTTGCCCAACCAGTCTACATGTGCTTTGTGGACTTGGAGAAGGCTTTCGACCGGGTCCCTCGGGGCTTTTTGTGGGGGGTGCTGCGGGAGTATGCTGTGGCGGACCCGTTGCAACGGGCAATCCGGTCTCTGTACGCCTGCAGTCGGAGCTGTGTTCGTATCCTCGGCAGTAAGTCAGATACGTTCCCGGTGGGTGTTGGCCTCTGCCAGGGCTGCCCTTTATCACCGGTCCTGTTCGTGACTTTCATGGACAGGATATCTAGGCGCAGCCGTGGGGCAGAGAATGTCAGGTTCGGGGATCTCAGGATAGCCTCTCTGCTGTTTGCAGATGATGTGGTCCTGTCTGCCTCCTCGGACCATGACCTCCAGCATTCACTGGGGCGTTTTGCAGCCGAGTGTGAAGCGGCGGGGATGAGAGTCAGCACCATGAAATCTGAGGCCATGGTGCTCTGCCGGAAACCGGTGGATTGCTCCCTCCGGGTGGGGACAGAGTGCCTACCACAAGCGAAGGAGTTCAAGTATCACGGGGTCTTGTTCACGAGTGAGGGTAAAATGGAGCGGGAGATCGACAGGCGTATCGGTGCGGCTGCAGCAGTAAAACAGGCGTTGCACCGGGCCGTCTTGGTGAAGAAGGAGCTGAGCCGAAAGGCAAAGCTCTCAATTTACTGGTCGGTCTACGTCCCAACCCTCACCTATGGTCACGAGCTTTGGATCGTGTCCGAAAGAACGAGGTCGCGGATACAAGCGGCCGAAATGAGTTTCCTCCGTAGAGTGGCCAGGCTCAGCCTTAGAGATAGGGTAAGGAGCTCGGACATCAGGAGGGAGCTTGAAGTCGAGCTGCTACTCCTTCGTGCCGAAAGGAGTCAGCTGAGGTGGTTCGGGCATCTAATTAGGATGCCTCCAGGACGCATCCCTTTAGAGGTTTTCCAGGCACGTCCAACTGGTAGGAGCGACTGTGTAGGGCGACTGTGGCTCAGTGGTTAGCAAGTCGGTCTTTCAATCAGAGGGTCGGTGGTTCGATCCCCGGTTCGATCCCCGGCTCCGGCAGTCTGCGTCGTTGTGTCCTTGAGCAAGACACTTAACCCCTAATTGCTCACCGTTGCTGTGTCTACGGTCTACTGTATAGCATGTAAGTCGCTTTGGATAAAAGCGTCAGCTAAATGAAATGTAATGTAATGTAATGTAATGTAGGAGGCCCCGGGGAAGACCCAGGACACGCTGGAGGGATTATATCTCCCAGCTGGCCTGGGAACGCCTCGGGATCCCCCAGAATGAGCTGGTAGATGTTGCGGGTGAGAGAGAAGTCTGGGTCAGCCTGCTTGACCTGCTGCCTCCGCGACCCGACCCCGGATAAGCGGTGGAAAATGGATGGATGGATGGATATAACAATACAACTGGTTGAGGTCATGTCCATATATTGTACGATAAGTTGATAACATAAAAACGATTGAGGTCATGTGCAAATATCATTTGATAAGTCGATAACCAAAATATATATAGGCCACTCCCATATATCGTACAATAAGTCACTAACGTCCATATACGTGGTACGATGAACGAATTATCGTGACAGGCCACCGTCCAGGGCTATTGACGGCCGGCAAAGTATATTTGGCGACTCATTTGAGCGCTTTCCGTTTTTGCACCCGGGCAGCGGACAGCCGGAGAAGGAGTCTACTGACAATCGCACAAGCTCGGCACAGAAGTCACAATGCTGTGAATCTCAGAGGCACAGCACTTCAAACACCTCGTTAGGAGCCGAGCTGGGAAGGACAGCTTTAAGTTAACAATAGAACTCAGCTGGGTCGTCGCCACGCTGATCTACAAACAACAACAAAATCGTAAGTGCCAAAAAGGAAAAGCTCACGGGACGTTAAATTTACGCCACATTTACAAAACAGAAAAAAGTCAACAATAACAACGGAGAGGCTAAAAACAGAATGTTTCCGTGTTTCACTTCTAACTTGTTGACAGCGACGGGAACCCCTGAAGGGTTTTGTCAGCCTGGAACGAGGATGGGAGGAACAATAAATGGAACAAAGCGAAAAGCTTAAAGTTGGCTCCTGATGAAAAAAAAGACAGTAAAACGGAAAGAAAGGAAGAAAAGAAGAATGGGGCTTTTTGTCTCTGTTTGGGCTTTTGATGCTCCTTCCCTCCGTTATTGTCTCCCAATGTGGGGAGCATCTGTTCAACCTCTCCGCCTCGCCTCCTTCCTGCCGCCCCTCTGCTCTGGCAGAAAGAGCAAGGGGAGAAGCTCCTCCAGCTCTTCCTCCAGTATCAACCTGAGTGAATGGCTCACACCCTGCCTGTCTGCCTGTCTGCCTGCCTGCCCGCCCGCCTGCCCGCCTGCCCGTCTGCCTGCCTGCCTGCCTGCCTGCCTGCCTGCCTGCCTGCCTGCCTGCCTGCCTGCCTGCCTGCCTGCCTGCCTGCCTGCCTGCCTGCCTGCCTGCCTGCCTGCCTGCCTGCCTGCCTGCCTGCCTGCCTGCCTGCCTGCCTGTCTGTCTGTCTGTCTGTCTGTCTGTCTTCCTATTACAGACTAGGGATGCACCGATACCGATACCGGTATCGGTATCGGAGGCCGATACTGCGTTAAAATACTCGTACTCGTATCGGTTTCAATTGCCGATACCAAGAACCGATACCACTCAACAGTATTTCGCTACAACAAACTGGTCGCGCTTTGTGGAGAAAAAGATTTGTTGTCCTACCTGACTTCAACGTCTAGGGCAGGGGTCGGCAACCCGTGGCTCCAGAGCCGCATGCGGCTCTTTCGTCGCTCTCTTGCGGCTCTTGCAGCAAGGTGTGTAGAGTAATGTGCGTCGCGTTACAAATTACTGCCGTCCCGCCGGTTTGAATCAAACTGTTGCTGGTCCGCCAGAAGTAGCGCTGGCAGCGGCCTCATTCAGACGCTGTTGTGCGGCTACGGATGATATTATTGTAGCCGAGTGTCTGTTGTGTGTCTATATTTGTAATTCTAATAAAATGAAAACACGCTGCAGGGTAACTTGAACCACTTTTTTATCTCCTTCACACACGTATATCCCACAATTCCACTCCTGTTTTCCTTTCCGTTTCTCCCTCCACAATAAAAGCACCGGAAACATGACTTGGAACACAGCTTCCTATATAATTGCTCGATCCCTAATATTACCCAAAACCACCAGACACAGGAACAGCTTCTTTCCACTGGCCGTCACCCTGATGAACAATTAATCAGACTCCCCCATCTGCACTAATTGGACTACTTTTTCTTTCTAATGTCTTTTTTTAAATATTTATCTTGCTTATTGTAAATGTGTATATATGTACAATGAGAGCTATGTGTAACCGGAGTCAAATTCCATGTGAGTGTAAACACACATGGCCAATAAAGCTGATTCTGATTCTGATTATGATTATGATTATGAACCCGGACACGGGGGCGTTTTATGGTCCGACATTAGAGGGACTTCCACGAGAAGTTTAAAGCTTGGGATAGCCTTCTGTTAATTTTGTACTATAGGCTTGACATAATCTGCAGAGGATAAAATAAAATCTGCCTCCAAATTAATTGCACTTTCATGGAGACCAAATCTAAGAAGTATCGGTATCGGTACTCGGTATCGGCAAGTACACAAATAAAAATACTCGTACTCGTATCGGTTTGTAAAAAGTGGTATCGTTGCATCCCTATTACAGACGCTCAGACTACAGTCTGTTTGATTCCCTCTCTGTACGTTTGGTGTAGAGACGGCTGGTGGGCTACTGGAGATGGACCTTCTCTTACTCGTCACTAGCTCACTAGCTTGAAAAAGACAGGCGTTAGATTTCCGCTACGAGGAGGCGGAGGCACCAATCACGCCGGTGGAGGAAAGGAAACCACACGGGGCGTCAAAGTCACTATGAACATACTCATTAATACAATTCACAGCGCCACCATACTGTTTGAGGAGCATTTCAATCATCACATTTTGGGGATCAACTTCTTCCTCTCTTGTTTCCTCCTCTCCTCTCCTGGTCTCCCCTCTCTTGTTTCCCCCTCTCTTCTCCTCTCTTGTTTCCTCCTCTTGTCTCCCGGTCTTTCAGCTCCTCTCTTGCTCTCTCCTCTTCACTCTTGTTTCCTCCTCTCCACTCCTGGTTTTCCTCTCCACTCTTGTTTCCTCCTCTCCTTGTCTCTCCTCTCTTATCCTTGTCTCTGCCCCCCCCCCCCCCCTTCTCCCGGTCTCTCCTCTCCTGGTCTCCCCTCTCCTGGTTTCTCCCTCCTCTCCTGATCTCTCCTCAATCTTGATCACGTTTTGTTTTCACTTCCCGTTTTTATCAAAACACAAAGAAAAAGACAGAAAACAAAAGAAGACACAACTATAGATAACACAAATAATAAGTCCCATTCTGTTCACCTTCCTCTCCATCTCTTTCTCTCTCCCTCCTCTCCCTCTCTTTCTCTCTCCTACCTCTCCCTCTCTCTCCCATCCTCCCTCTCTTTCTCTCTCCCTCTCTCTCCCTTCCTCCCTCTCCTTCTCTCTCCCTCCCGCTCTCACACACACAGTTTACCACGCTTCATCCAAAGCAGATGTGCTGGAATGCGAACACTCAAAGGAGCAGTCACGAAACCTCTTGACAGACACACACACACACACACACACACACACACACATACACACACACAGTCAGCTGCACCTGTGCTCTCTCACTCTCTCTCTGCCCCCCTCCTCCCTTCTCTCTCTGTCCTCAGCCCCTCTCACTTCCAGCATGCTGCTTTAGCTTTGTCGCACCTTCACTCGCCTCCGCGCGAACATCACCACGCCACAGGAAGCGCAAACAATGAAGGGGGACGTGCAGAAAAATACGCGACACACAACTTCAACCAATTAGCGGCTCATTTACTGTGTCAAAGGTTCTTTTATTGTTTAAGCTGCTCAGAAGTAAATCCATCCACCCATGCACCGTATCCATGTCCTCCACCTCCCAAACACCTGTAGACGCAGCTCTTCATCTCTCCGCTCACCGTGTACCTGCTCGCGCCGCCGTGCTCACAGCCCCGTCCGGAG
>CM042237.1:18048053-18113053 GCA_023566465.1 Cottus gobio
TGTGTGTGTGTGTGTGTGTGAGTGTGTCTGCATGCAGGTTTTCAGGCTGGAGAACAAAACATTTCTCCACAGGTGACACCTCTTTACAAGTATTTCCACACTTGTTTTATGAGCCTCCCATTTTCCTTTCAACCAGCAGGATTTTTTCCCCTTCTTTTCTTCTGACAAAGCCCCCCCCCTCATCTCCTCCTCCCCTCTCTCACCAATTTCCTTTTATTTAATTACTCCCACATGCTGCCAACTGCCAGCGATAGTTTTACACACACACACACACACACACACACACACACACATGGAGGCCTGGTTATGAAGAAACAATATGAAAACAGACAGATGAACAAATAGTTCTGTATTACTAAACGTCCTCGCTGTCGGCTTCCTTTCAAATTTGAAGTGACGGCTAATTGACTGCAGACACCAATGTCTGTCCTTCACGTTTCTATTTCAGTAAACAAAGTGCAGCATGTTTTCTGACTTCTTCTGTTCCTCCCAACGTCCTGGCTCTGTGCTACAGGCTCGGCCTAAACCTGTGCTGGGCCTGGAGGACGGAGGTCAAAGGTCAACCACCTGCAGCTCCAGTGTCTTGCTCACGGACACCATGGCGAGGCCGACAGACGGTTGATTTATCAGTTTGATCTATACTGTATTGTACATATGTATACAGGCTCAGGGGAGTGCGAGAGAGCGAGAGAGAGCGTTCTTCTTTGTTGCAGGAGACAACAGGAAGGAAGACGAGAGGAAGAGAGACCCACGGTGGAGGTAAAGAGTTGGTGACGAGCCAGTTGGCTGTCTGACGGCTCATTCAGGGCTTTTATAAATAATCAGTTAATGAAGTAATTAACAACAATCTCTAAGTTTCAGAGAGACACAGAGAGAAAATAATTCTGTCTTCACTGGGATTCTGATTCTGACGCTGATTAATTTTTCTTTTCTTTAAGGTTTTTGCCACGACTCTCTGCTCTTATATACAGTTAGGTCCATAAATATTTGGACATTGACACATTTTTCATTATTTTGGCTCTGTACACCAAAACAATGGAGTTGTAATGAAAAAATCAAGATGTGCTTTAAGTGCAGACTTTCAGCTTTAATTTGAGGGTATTTACATCCAAATCAGGTGAACGGTGTAGGAATTACAACAAATTCAAATGTGGCCACCCTCTTTTTAAGGGACCAAAAGTAATTGGACAATTGGCTGATCAGCTGTTTCAAGGTCAGGTGTGTGTAATTCCCTCGATATTTCATTTACAAGGAGTAGATAAAAGGGTCTTGGGTTCATTTCAGGTGTGGTATTTGTGTTTGGAATCTGTTGCGGTCAACTTTCAATATGAAGTCCAAAGAGCTGTCACTATCAGTGAAGCAAGCCATCATTAGGCTGAAAAATCAAAACAAAACCATCAGAGAGATAGCAGACACATTAGGTGTGGCCAAATCAACTGTTTGGTACATTCTTAAGAAGAAAGAACGCACTGGTGAGCTCAGCTACACCAAAAGACCTGGAAGACCACAGAAGACAACTGTGGTGGATGACAGAAGAATCATTTCCCTGGTGAAGAAAAACCCCTTCACAACAGTTGGCCAGATCAAGAACACTCTCCAGGAGGTAGGTGTATCTGTGTCAAAGTCGAAAATCAAGTGAAGACTTCACCAGAGTAAATACAGAGGGTTCACCACAAGATGTAAACCATTGGTGAGCCTCAAAAACAGGAAGACCAGATTAGAGTTTGCCAAAAAACATCTAAAAGAGCCTGTACAGTTCTGGAAGAACATCCTATGGACAGATGAGACGAAGATAAACGTGTACCAGAATGATGGGAAGAGAAGAGTATGGAGAAGGAAAGGAACTGCTCATGATCCAAAGCATACCACCTCATCAGTGAAGCATGGTGGAGGTAGTGTTATGGCGTGGGCATGTATGGCTGCCAATGGAACTGGTTCCCTTGTATTTATTGATGATGTGACTGCTGACAAACGTAGCAGGATGAATTCGGAAGTGTTTCGGGCAATATTATCTGCTCATATTCAGCCAAATGCTTCAGAACTCATTGGACGGCGCTTCACAGTGCAGATGGACAATGACCCGAAGCATACTGCGAAAGCAACCAAGGAGTTTTTTAAGGCAAAGAAGTGGAATGTTCTGCAATGGCCAAGTCAATCACCTGACCTGAATCCAATTGAGCATGCATTTCACTTGCTGAAGACAAAACTGAAGGGAAAATGCCCCAAGAACCAGCAGGAACTGAAGACGGTTGCAGTAGAGGCCTGGCAGAGCATCACCAGGGACGAAACCCAGCGTCTGGTGATGTCTATGGAATCCAGACTTCAAGCTGTCATTGACTGCAAAGGATTTTCAACAAAGTATTAAAAGTGACAATTAGATTTATGATTATATTAATTTGTCCAATTACTTTTGGACCCTTAAAAAGAGGGTGGCCACATTTTAATTTGTTGTAATTCCTACACCGTTCACCTGATTTGGATGTAAATACCCTCAAATTAAAGCTGAAAGTCTGCACTTAAAGCACATCTTGGTTTTTTCATTTCAACTCCATTGTTGTGGTGTACAGAGCCAAAATAATGAAAAATGTGTCAATGTCCAAATATTTATGGACCTAACTGTATATATATATATATATGATCTATAACTTTTGACTTTGCGTGTTTTATGCTTCTTTGTTTTCTATTTTCCTCTGTGAAGCCCTTTTTATAGATGAAAGGTGCAATATAAATAATGTATTTTTCATTACGTGCTGCATTCCGGTTGCCAGGAAAAGAATGTTGCATTGTACATTTTTTGCAAATCAGGTATATGTTGAATAACAACATCTTTGCATTTGGTCAAAGCATGACATAGTATAACCGAGCACCTTTTATTGAAAGTTTGTAATATAATAATGATAACAAGTGATGAAATCCATGTCAGCTGGTGGAAGGGTGGAACAAACTCAGGCCTTTCACCCAGGAGTACGCTGGGTGCATTGGGTTGAGGACTGTCCATCAAAGATTTACACACACACACACACACACACACACACACACACACACACACACACACACACACACACACAGCGCTTGGACACTCGAGGACACTTGTGTACAGACTGAACTGCCGACCTGGCGGTGGGGACTGGACAACCTGGCTCTACCTTGTGAGCCTCCTCAAGCTCATCACTGTGACTGAGAAGCCGTTGGGCAAGGCACTGAACCTCATCTGCTTTGGAAAGATGGACCAAGAAGACACCAGAAGACACCTTTGATCTGGTTCTTGTCTTTGTTCATTGAAATGTGTCTCGTGCATCCAGATTGTGTCACGATATGATCCATCCTGATTACATAACACCTGGTACGCGTGTGTTGAACCTGTTCAAACAGACCATAAAGCAGGGGATGCTTTAGGGCAGAACCCGGCAGAAGCTTTGAATATTTGCTTTTTATCTATACCAAAACAAAGTTATACTCGGGACAGTACTAGCTTTGCGTATTAATTCTGGCCACGTAATTGTTGCATGTGTATTGAAAACACACTCCCACCCCCGAGGTGGTTCGGCCAATCAGATCACAGTCTGTCCTCAATGCGTTCGGGCTTCATTCACACCTGTGCTTTCCTGTAATCAAGTGCTCTCCAATTGCAATCTAATTACCCAAAACACATTTCAATACTAGAGGTCAAGAGAGCACTCCACGTTCACCACACGTGGATCAGCGCGTGGAACACACTACTCTTTGGAAATAAACAACTCCAGTGAGACGTCCAGCCTTGATCCCCCGGGTTGGGAGGCAGGTTTGACGTCAGAGAGCCCTCCATCACGACCATAAAGACGAAAGGACCCGAAGAATATCACACTGGTAGTCGGCATGTGCAGAAGAGGAAAGAATAGGCGAACACAGAGGGAGGGAGACGCGGAGAGCCAGTCCCATCGGCCGCCGTGACGGACTCACTCTTCTCATACACACACACACACACTGTCTCAGATGGCGCGGTGGCAGCCGGCCCGGAAAGCCAATCAAAATGGCCGTTGCAGGGCACGCGGCCAATGGGATCTCTGCTCTTTGAGGCAGCCAAGCTGTCGGGGTGAGAACAAGAGAGTAGGAGGAAGCAAGCGTGTTCAAAGAGGTCGGTTTTAGTTTTTTTTATTGCGGATTAATTGTTATCTCTGTTTATATTAACCCGGACATTGATTTCCAGAAGAATTAAAGCATAAGCTCCTCTAACAAGGGGTCCAAGTTCCCAATCGCGTTTTTATTCGCCTTTCATTGACACGCTTTTTTTATTCTTCCTGTTTGATCCTTTGTTGCTTGGGAGGTCGTCCCCACTCAGCTTCACAAATAAATAAACCACAGAGTAAATAAGTCAACATGACGACACTGTACAGTCATGAAAGGTCACCGTGGATACACACAGGACGCACGCCCGCTGAGCTGCTTAAGAAACTCATTAAAGTTCATAAATCTGTCACTCCTAAATTAGGATTGTTTTGTGATCGTGTGTGTGTGTGTCGCCCTATTTTCTCTTACCCCATCTCACCTTCTAAGATGCTGCCACGGCATTCGAATCACATTTGTTGATTCCAACTCAAAAAGTTGGGAGTGTTACAACACGGCCGGCGTCACCAGAGCGCTGGGTCGCAGGGACCCCTGTTGCCGAGGCAACACGCCGGCAGGCACCTAAACCGAGCCAAAAAAAGCTAAGATGGCTGCCGTGGCATGTTAATTATTGAAGAGGGTGCAGACGGAGAGTGTGGGGAGCAGCGTGCGCGGCTGCTGGTGGGATGCTGGGTCAGTTATCCTGTTGCCACGGGGATGCAAGCTGGCGACGGGCACCCGGGTCTCATTCACCACGGCATCGTAACATGGCAACCGGAGCATCCGGCACGCGCACCAACCCAAAGCAAACCAAGCGCTAAGATGGCTGCCGCAGGAAATGAGTGAGGACCAGGAACACGGTTCACCTGCTGAGTCTGAGGAGAATGTTGTCCTTTACTGGATAGCATACAATGATGGTTATCAGATCCACACGATAAAGGAAACTAGCGTTTATCAGCTATAACTAAACTGTAGTTTATCAAATAAAACTAAAGTGTAGTTTAGAGGATTTTATATATATACACAAGTTTGAAAGTATTATCAGACCTTTATATGCTCTCATTTTAAATGTTTCCAGTTTTCCAAGAGTGAGAGGAGAGAGAGAGAGAGAGGGAGAGAGAGGGAGAGAGAGAGAGAGAGAGAGAGAGGGAGAGAGAGAGAGAGAGAGCACTAAAGCCCTAAACACACAGACATACATTAACACACTTAATCCTTCCTCTCCCTCATTTTGGCTTGTGGGGATTTTAACCCTTGACCTCTTCCCGTTGAGAGGGTTTGCAGCCATTAGCGTTATATCACCGAATCTCTTCCGACCATCTTCCCACCACGTCCATGCAGATCCTATTCAAAGGTATTTCAGATCAGTTTGACGGCATCGACACAAAAACATTTTCAAGAGGTCAAGGCCAGAAAAAGTGCTTCAGGGGAACTCAAATGTTTCCTCATGCTCAGCAACAAAAGATAAACTAACCGCCATGTTTGCTGAAGGAATCACGGAGGATAATTTCTCTTTTAAGTTACTTTGAGATGTCACGCTCCAGCTATGACCTACAAAACATAAGAAGTATGTTCAAATCGAATTAAGGGGGCTGGAACGCGAGCAGGAAAAAGATTAAACGCAATAAAATTACGTGGGGCGGAGATACAGCGTGATCCGAGCCAATCATCTGATCGAAGTTTGCGCATCCTTTTTTTTAGTAAAAGCTTTATCGCGATTCTCCAGTTTGAAACACTTTATTTACGTTTGATCCCAGTTCAAATTCCCCAAGAATAAGCGGATGTAGAATTTTTTTTTTTAAGTGTGTGTGTGGGGGGGGGGGGGGGGGGGGGGGCAACATTAAATCAGTAAATAGAAGCCAGAGGATGCGGAGCCTTGTCGCTTTCATTTCCTCTGAGACGTTACAGCTTCAGAGGTTGTTCCAGGAGCCTGACAGTGTAAATCAAAGCCCCCACCACCACCAACACCAACACCACCCTAACCGGTTCAAACGGAACGGGCGGCTCCTCATATGATACCGATCCCGTTCAGCCCGGTGATCCATAAAATCGTTAGTAAGGATTACGGTTTCGGCCTCCTGTGTGGACTGACTCGCTGCACTCTGGTCCTTCCCACCGGCCCTCGCTTCTAACAATGATCATTGTTATCCGTCTGTCTGTGGCTACAAAATGATGAATGTATAGAAGAGAGAGAGAAAAGATGCAGCCACAATATTGAACACAAGCTACTGATGATTGAGCTATTTTTACTGGCTCACCAGAAGCAAAGCTGAAAAAGGAGGCCGGTGCTAAAGGAAAAGCCAAGGGTTCGTCCTCTGAGGAGCAGCATAGTGATCGTTACAATTCAACGTCATGCCATTGGTTTTCAGGATGAACTGCCATGGGCCAAAGGAATGGTCCCCTCTGCCTGGCGATAGAGGGCAGGAGGTTTAGAAATAAATAAATAAATCAAGCTCTGGAGAGCAGGAGTAGTTTTTAAATTTGAAAGGGGAAAAAATTGACCAACGATTGTTAGAGTAAGACTTTTTGAAGTTATTAACCAGAAAGGTGTCATCGAGGGATTGGTCAGCATGTGTGTTTTCCTCTCCTGGAGAATAGAAATGCTCACTGCGTTAGCCGCTGCCTACAGCCCCCCGCCCCCCTCTCAAACACACAACCACACGCATGTTCGGTGATACAGTACGTCGCGTTTTAAAATCCTTTAAGAATCCTTTCAGATCAAATTAATTAATCCAAATCCTAATCCCCTGTCTCGGCCTGAACCTGTGACCCCCCTCTCAGAAACGCCACAGAAACCGTTTTTCAGGCAGTGTGGAGACGCAGCCTGTGCGATCTCTAATAGCCAACATATGGACACTCGCTCGGTTGCCAGCAACACAATCAGGACTACATTATTTGGCCCACACTGGAATAATAAAGGAGCCAGATCAAAGAGCTGATTACTTCAGCACTCCAGAGCTGCAGGATTCTTTTCTGTTTGTTCTTTCTTTGCGTTTGTTCCTTTATTCCTCTTTGTCATCTTTGGCTCAGTCTTTCTTTCTTATTCCTTTCTTCTTTCCTTTCTATGACCAGGTATGGCCTCCTTATTGAACACAAGCGCTGTATGGAAGCTGGTAGCATCTTTCATCATGGCTATTGATGGTGTGTCTGTGTGTGTGTGTGTGTGTGTGTGTGTGTGTGTGTGTGTGTGTGTGTGTGTGTGTGTGTGTGTGTGTGTGTGTATGTGTGTGTGTGTGTGTGTGTGTGTCAGTGAGAGAGAGAGCAGCGATGCTGTTGGCTGGAGACGCATATGAGTACAAACAGCAGCATAAAACAAATCTAGCTGGCTGGAGAGTGAAAACAGACAAAGTCATGTTGGCCAGATGTTTGATCACATGTGCAATCTTTTTTTTTGTGGAAGATAAATAGATGGATAGAGAGACTGTTTTTAAGCCTCGAGTTTGGAATTTTGGACGTCACCATCTTGTTTTGTGGCACGAGAACGTGGGAGTACAACTGAATGAGACATTTCTAGGCGGCTATAATATTACAATTAGCCTGCATGAACTGAACACACACATGGAAAGGGTTAACGACACGGACCACTCCCAGCGCTGTGCTGAGGACCTGTACATGGTAAATGTACCTGTACAGCGCTTCTCTAGTCTTCCTACCACACAAAGCGCTTTAACATTACATGACATCACACACCCATTCATACACTGATGGGAGGGGTTAAGGTGCCACCTGTCCATCAGGAGTAGCTCATTCATACAGCGTAGGCACAGCGTAGGGAGCAAATTTGGGGTTAAGTGTCTTGACCAAGGACACGTCGACATCCGGGGATCGAACCAATCCTCTGATTGAAGGACAACCCTGCTCACCATTGAGCCATAGTTGCCCCTGTCAATCACCGTGTAGCCCGGCCCTAAAGCATACCCTGCATTACGGTCTATTTAACTCTAAATGGACCATCATTTACAAAATACATCACGCGCCTGCCGCTCGCCACCGCGCCGCATTGTGTTGCAGCGTTGTTGCCGCGTCATCGACTTGTTGTTTAAAGCGTAACAGCTGTCTGCTGCTAATCAGCCAGTCCATGCAGCCTCCCAAACAGCTCAACACAGCATAACTGACCCACTACACACACGCACGCACGCACGCACGCACGCACGCACGCACGCACGCACGCACGCACGCACGCACGCACGCACGCACGCACGCACGCACGCACGCACGCACGCACGCACGCACGCACGCACACACGCACACACACACACACACACACACACACACACACACACACACACACACACACACACACACACACACACACACACACACACACACACACACACTCACTCACTCACTCACTCACTCACTCAACAAAACGACAGCAGCCCCATTTTCCACTTTGATTATAATAAGACTTGGTAGCTTTTGTGTGAGTGTGTGTGTGTGTGTGTGTGTGTGTAGGGGGACTCTACTGTGAACAATTGTGTCAGCCCTGGTTTTGAGTGGTGTCATACAATATACAAACAGCACACACACACAGAGACAGACACACACACACACACACACACTTTATTCCCTTGCCAAAGGAAACGTTTAGTTACTTAAGCTGGCCTTTTCATATGCTTTTTAAGAAATTGCAGCTGAGTGAGTAAAGCTCAAACCAAAGGGATGGATAAATCCTGTGTGCCACAAACACATCCTTACTTCTTCCAGTACAATCTGGAGTGTCCCATGGTAAGTTCCATGAATCACTTTCTTCACATATTACTGGCCCTCCAGATATTGTAGCTGAGTCTAACAACAGCGGCCGGGTCGCCAAAGCAGCAGAATGTAGATGTATGGCTCCCTTAATGTCACAGTGAGTTTTGATATTTTCCATTTGTTTTACCATTCAATCAAACCAAAGCTAAACTGCTGTTCAAAAGTGAATTCAGCACCATCCCCCGCCATGGCCCTTTGGAGGCGTTAACCAGTTCACACATGGTACTGGACCACCAAGCAGCGACCTCAGGCGCTCATGAAAAAGACGCAGAGCTAGCATGGAACTGCCAGAAGCCTAAATTATATTAACACTCTCGATATTAGGCACGTGGAGAGGCAACTCTGGCAGACGGGTGGGTGCCGCCTCAGGTTGCAGCTAGACAGCTAGCATCTTGCAGTTGAGGCCAGCATTAGCTTCTACAATTAGTTACCTTCTACGTGAAGTAGCATTAGCTTCAACTATACAGCCACATGGTTTACATGCTAATCAGATGTGCTAACGAGCTAAACGGATTGAGCCAATCAGCAGGTCACACTGAGTGGCGCTGAACCGACAAACACTAAACACAGTGCATCTGTGCATACATGTATACGCTACGGTCCTGTGATGTCCTCATCAAATGAGCTAAACCCAAACAACCACAGCTCGCTGCAGCCCGTCCCCGTCTGCCAGCTGGTCCGGGTGCTCAGCGGTTCCATTGGGCTGGCAGGCACTCAGTCCGACACCGGGAATCAAACCTGCGACCTCAGAGACAGAGTGCTTTTCCTCCCAGGGACAGGTCAGGGTGGAAATAATGCAGCTATCCAAAGAACGCTGACCCATTCTGCTCCGCTACAGTCCACCGACACACACACACATGGATGACTCACTGTTTGATTATGTGTGTGTGTGCGCGTTGGTATGCATTTACATTTGGGCAGCTGCGACTTCGCACATTAAAGCCAAAGGATTTATAAAGAGGGAGAGAGAGAAAATAAACTGACCAGTCTCTGTTCCACAACCTGCATATCATCTGTGACATACAGCAGATCCCGTGTTGATCTCACTGCTTTCTGACCGATTACAGTTGCACTCGGACACACTATCGCTGGTCAGAAAGGTCCATGCTACGCAAAGCAAGTATAGCAATATTTCACCCTATCAACAGATAAATCAGACATGAACACACACGCATTTATTAAAACGAGTAACAGTTGTATGATCGGAGGCTCCACAGAATTCCCTGCTGATCTCGGCCAATGATGAAGACCCCACCGAGGACAAAGCCCTCTCCCAAAACGTTTCAAACATTGTGTTGGGGAACTAATCCCATCATACCGGTTTCTTTTTCTTTTTTACTCGCCTCTTTTCCCAGTGTGTCGGATTTATGGGACCCTATATGCAGTAATGAAATATAAAATTAATTCAGAATAATACATTTTTTTTAATAGCAAACGTCCCATTTCCGTTAGCTTAGAAGGAGGCCTTCATATCGCTGGGTCCTCCTAACGGGGTTCCCCGCGTTGCACCACCATGGTACTACAGGAGCCCAGGAAGGACAAACCAAGCTCTGGCTCGACAGAGAGCATTTCTCCCAGGTCACTGTGGCTCCACACCCGGCTTGGCACACGGGAGAAGGTCCCGTCGGTTGCAATCTGCAACCTCACTGTAACCTCACCGCTAGATGTCACTAAATCCTGCACACTGGCCCTTTAAGGTGGACAGGAGCTGTTTATGAAGGTAAGACACCTGGATGTTTGATTGTCTTCTGGTTCGGCTGCTTTTGACTAATTCTGAAGGAAAGAAAAATACAAATTGCATGACAGTTTGAAGAATAAAAAATAAGTAAACATAAAGCACCATTTGACCCATGTAAAGTTCAAAATAAAAATGTAAAACATTCTCTGTTTTAACCTCTGATAACAAATAACATCACACACCATTTGAATCTCACAACCATGAAACAGACAACAGAAGTGAAACACTACGCAGTAAAGATGATACTCAATCTACCAGTTGAGCTTAATACCATTCAGAAACTTGCAAACAAACCAGAAGCTTCCAAAGTGAAAAATAAAAAACACGCACGCACACACACACGCAAAGCAAAACAAAGCATGCACAAATGAGTCACCTTCGCCTCGTGATCACAGACACATCAGCTCACATCGGCAGCCACTCTTCACATTTCCATTTCAAACATGTGACAGCTATGACATCACCAATAACCTGCTGACTACCCGTTCCTTACATTAGTGATGAAGAGCAGGAACAACACGGGGGAAAAGAAGTCTCGTCGTTCTGATTATTGGAACGGGAGAACATAGCGCGTCCGCAAAGCGCACAAATAAATAATAATGAATTAATTGATTAATGTATATAAGAAGTACATGTCTCAGCTCTTCATCTAATTTCTCAGGAGGTTGATTATTATTATTTTTGATCAGTTCATCTGTTGGGTTATTTTGTTTGATGAATTATTTGGTAACTAGGTAAAATGAAAAATTGTTGCTAGAAATAAAAAATATATTTTATGATCTCTTAAACGTCTGATAAATATGGACAGAAAAGAGATGTGGTGGCCCGATTGCCCCGGGGCATGTTGAAATGCCGCGTCAAGGTGGGTAACTCTAGCAACACTTGCCCAAATTCAACACACCGTTGTTTTTTCTGGAGCTGATGATGGAAGCAGCTGGAGTGAGGCCATTGATCGGGCTCCACGCGGCAGGTTTTCAAGTAAAAGGTTCATGAGCACGAAGAGCAGCTTAGATCATTTTGGAAACCAGAGCTTGAGTTGGGTGTTCGACCAGCGTTTCTCACCATCCCCACAGCAGAGTTTAAATTCTTATAATTTATTTGACGATCCAAATGATATCTCCACACTAGGGTCGGCACAACTCCAGATTAATTTACTTCAATAAAGATTACACACGATGAACACCTTTTGATAACCGCTGATTAATAAATTAGTTTGTATAGGGCTCAAGTGAAAATAGATTTTGGGCAAGTAGATTTACACTTGCCAGATCGGGAAAATGTAAAAAAAAACAACTTTGAACGCAGTGTGTGTGTGCGTGTGTATCAGCAGCTCTTTGTGTGTATCTGTGTGTGTGTGTGTGTGTGTGTATCAGTGACATCAATGTCAGATAATCTGATGCAGGAGGATTAAGTGAAAGCCTGAACGGTGTGTTGGGCTTAAACGGACCGGATATCGCACGCACGCACGCACGCACACACACACACACACACACACACACACACACACACACACACACACACACAAACATAAAAGCATAAATGTCTTTATCAATGTATAACAAATCAGAAAAGTGTATGAAAGTACTGAGAAATACAATGATTTGTATCCTCCAGAGCAGAGCATAACTCACACACAAGCAGATTATATTCATTGTAAATGGATATTTTTTTTCATCTTCATAAAAATATAGATAACAAAAGCCTATATAACAAACGCACACTGCACGTACACAAACGCACACATCACACACATGAACCTGCACAGGCATGATGTCACCTTAACCTGGTCCACAGGACGAAAACACACACTAAAATAAACCACAAACACATGCTCATCAAAGACAGACGCATGTTTTCAGCATTTTATAATAATACAAATAAAAAATATAAATAAAGGAAAAAAGCGGCTCAAAGTGTATCCTCACACACAAAGAAAGGACACGCAAAAATATGCAAACACGTTCTTTTTTTATGTTGTTCAAACAGAATAACTCAAGCAGATGGAGATAGAGGCCTGCACACACACACAAACACACACACACACAATGCGTCTATTTATAAAGTTATAATTGCATAACACGCTGTGCTCTAATTCCAGCCTACTGAGCACACAGGATGTCCACACACACACACACACATACACACAGACACACACACACACACACACACTGACCGTGTATTAACTCCTCATCGACAGAACAGTGCACATAAACGTGTGTGTTTGCATGTCAAATAAAATAAAGGCAATATGAAGAAAAAAATAGAAAAACACAATACCAAACGCACACACACACACTCCTTCTCTCTATTAGACAACAGTGTTAGTAATACACAGAAACACACCTTTGTAAGATTTGATTATAAACAAGATTTAAAAATTAAAAAATTAAAAGTAAATAAATATATAACCAACTCAGGAATTTCATGAGAATAATTTGGCCTCGACCTTTGACCTCCTTCCTCGACCGGGTTGTACGACAGTAGAAGGACTAAAATGTAAAATGAAAAGAAAATACTGGAATGGCTTAATGAATGCATCCTTTGCAAGAGCTTCAAATCCACTTGAATATTTTCATTGTACATTCATTCGAAAAGGCAGAAAAGGAAAAACTATTTTATATCTCACTAGAATTTGTTGACAAAAATAATAAAATAACCCTGTAAAAAAAAGGAAGAATAATTAAAATGTTCTTACACTCAGAGTGGCGTTTGTCTCAGGGAGGCAGCGGCCGCAGACTGAATGGCCGACCGACAGAATAATCGCTTTAAAGTGTTTAAAGTGTGTGTTTCCTGTAAGCTGCACATTGAGAGAGGACTGCAGGATTTTGGCAGGCGGCTTCAGGACCCTCCTAATTAAAACGTGCTGAATATTCAAATGCTGCGTTAGCATAACAATAGCCGGCTGGCCGGGGCCGGCTTTAAATGAGGCCTTTTGTTTTTAGCCGAGCTCTCCGCTGCCTCATTAAGCCTGCTGGAGCTTAAGTTAGCGAGCCGACAGCCGCTAACCGGAGCTCAGGCCTCGGCCTGCGCCCTCCTCCTCTTTCCCCCTGGCTCCCCCCACACTCTCCCCAAACCAAAGCACCCCACCTCCCCGGTTTCAGCCTCTTCGCTGTTTGGTCCTGCCAGGCCGCAGCTTGCTTGCTGCTGCTGATCTGTCCGAGCCTTTCTGTCTCTCCTCTTAAACCCCCGGACCACTCTGCCCCAATTTCCACACGCTCCGCTCCAGTCTCCGTAACACGCCAACCTGCCTGAACCACCCACGGGCACAGAATCACCTCGAAACCCAGCCCGCCAAACAGGCATACTTTGTAATCATGCCGGTTTTGTGCGTTTTCTCTCTTCCCATCGGTGGACGGGCGTGAACAAGCCGTGACACAGACAGAAAGAGTGAGACAAGGCAGGGGATGGGATGGATAGGGGATGAGGGGGGTGTGTGTGGTTGGGGGTGAAGATGGAAGGAGCTTGGCACCAGATCAAGACCGTCGGGCACAATGTGCCATCCAGCCGCCAAACAAAGCGGTGCCACTGCCGAAGCCCCCCCCACCCCCACATGGCACCGGTGTGCTGAGGAGCTCTGAGCGAAGCCGCATAGATACAAAGAAAGCCCCCAGACAGTACCGGGTGGAGAGAGAGAGAGCGGGTGCAAAAAGAGGTATAATGCTCCGGAGCCACCAGCGAGGGGGCCGGAACACTCGACGGGCCGGATGGAGGCCGGAGAACCAACAGGCGGCGGGTAGACAGAGGCCGACTGTCAGACAACAGAGGCTCTGTGTACAGCTGCCGGTCACATCAGCTACAGACATCAGAACACGGGACTACTGTTGACCACCGAGTCTGAGGTTACCGATAACGTCCAGGGGAAACAGCACATTTTATTTTGCAATTTGAATTATAGGTCTACGAAAAATAGATAATATAAAAAAGGCAGATTAAATGCATAAATAGAAAATATAAATTAAAACAATTAAATGAGGTTCATGAATCTTCTAGAAATAAAGGTCATAGATATGTGAAAAACTCCCCAAAAAAACGTCTGTTTTCTCTACAAAAAAATGTAAATCAATGTTTCTTTGGTGATTTTTTTCTTCTTCGGATAAATATATTTTTGGGGACAAATATCCACAGCTACCGTAAACTAACAAGGCCTGTAAAGTGCTGGATCAGAATTATTATTTTTAATTTGAATACAAATTATTGTAATATGATAACAAAGATCAAACAATTTAGAAATATAATTCTCTTTCTTTTGGATAATTATCCATGTTGTTGTTTCCCCCACCGTGCTCTTTTCTCTTAAACCTGTGTGGAGCATCAATTAGGAGTCAGAGGTGAGACAAAGGCAGACGGACAGTTCGCTGACAGGTGGATCTGTGGGAAATCCCATCCTTCCATCTTCATTTACTCCTGCGACTTGCAGACATTCCTGCTTTGGCTTTTTTTTTTTCAAGCGATGAAACCTGTGAAATTCATTTGCCACCCCTTGCTCTGCTTTACCGGCCGTTTTTCATTTCTAGCCTTCACTTCACCCCGCGCCCCCCCTCACCCGCCTCTCTAAAGCACCTCACCCTGAGAAGGGTGTTTTACAGGTGGGGGTTAGACTGACAGACAGGTTCATCTTGCTGGAAGATTTCCTCTTTGAATCCAGACAGCATTTTAAGGTTTTTTAAGGAACTAATTCATATATTTTAAATGTGAAAAAAAAGCAATTAGGAAACTATATATTTAATAGATTGATGTAGATTTGAAGACCTCAAACTGCATTAAATTGAAAATATGTTGCATTTATGTTGTTATTATAAAATAATGAAAATTGATTAAAATGCCATGATTAATGAGAGAGCATTAATGATATCAATATTAAATATGACCATATAATTAAGGAAATCATTTTCCAGCTCAGTCTAAATACATTTTGGAGGTTAGAGCTAAAATAAACTGAATAGTACTATATTAAGTTGTGAAAAATATAATTCCAGGCCCAAATTATGACAGAAAAAAATAGCCCAAATTTTAAAAGGGGACTAAAATAAAACATTCAAGTGCAATCAAGTATTTTGTTTGCTATAAAGAGCGTACCAGTATCCCACAATCAAACAAACCCAGAAAACCACACGTGTCATTGCGCCTCAGAGCAACAACACAAAAATAATGAAATACTGAGGATATAACAAAATATAGAAATAAGCTGAATGAATGAAGACAAAAAAATAATCAGCGAGAGGATAAATAAAAAAAAATATATATGTATATGCAAGCGTCATAAGCGCAAAATCCGGGAGACAGTAAAGCAACAGTAAAAAAAAAACATTTGGGGACTTTTTTGTCATACTTTTTTTTCTAAAAGCTGAGGTGTGACACGCGCACACTGTAAACATTCATCATATTTCAGAGGCGTCTGTCCGACCTATTTTTCCCACCAAGCCGCTATACGGCACTCCACAGCGGCAACTGTCACTTTCCCCCCGCTCCACACACACACACACACACACACACACACACACACACGCAAGCACGCACGCACGAACGCACAAACAACAGCAACGCTGTTTGTTTGTTTTTTATCCAAAAATAAACCCCGACACAGAGTCAGTCACAGTCCGTTCGCGCTTTTGCGCGCTGCGGCGACCCGACGCGCTGTTGAGTTGCTAGGTAAAAAAAGCGACACACTTCACCTTCACACCTCCTCTCCCTCTCACTCACTCTCTCTACCTCTCCCCCCCCCCCCCCCCACACACACACACACACACTCTCCCCTCTTTCTTTCTCTCCCTCGCTCTCCCCCTCAAACCCTGGCGGAGGGAGAAAAAAAGAATGGATGGAAGTGACTGTCTTACCGCTTTGCCGTTGTAGTAATACATCAGTGAACTGCCTGTCATCCCAGGGATGGTGTACGCACAATACATCGTTCCTCTCCCTCCTCAGAAAGATGGAGAAAAAAAGCGCCTCTATTTCTCCCTTTTCTCTCTCTGCGTCTCTCTCTCTATCTCTCTCTCTCTGTTTTGGTTTATTACGCTCCTCCCGCCCCTTCTCTCGTCTTCTTCGCCACCTTTCTTTTTCTCCCTCTTCTTGCTTCAACTTTTCTCGGATTTGTTGTGATCTCGAACTCTCGCCGCTCCGCTCGCGTGTCCCTGCCTGAGCGTTTTTTTTCCCCCGCCGACAATTCCTTCAGTTGCATTTTCCCATATGGCCGAGTCGAGGCACGCGGAATATGCAAAGTAGGCAGAGAGAGAGAGAGAGAGAGAGAGAGAGAGAGAGAGAGAGGGCGACAGAGAGCGAGAGAGAGGTGTGCCCCTCCCCTTCTCTCTAACTCTATCTCTCTCTCTCCCGCTCTGTCTCACACACGCGCTCACGGAAAATGAACGGAAAGAGAGAGGTTGAAACGTAGCTCACGCACGTATAAACACACGCTCACGGACACGATACTTTCAACTTTCCACAGTAAATCTGGAAGTCATCCCCTTCTCTCTCTCTCCTCGCGCGGTGCTGCAGCTCGCCGCCTGCCTTTGAACTGAGCCGAATATTCACTTTTTCCACTGTTTGCTGTGCGCGCTCCTTTCAACACACTAGTTTTTTTCTTTTTTACTCCTCCTCGCTCGTCTCCTCACTCCTCGACTCTCCTGTTTCCTCTCGTATCTTCTCCCCTCGTTTCCTCCCTCCTCATTTCTCTTCTCTCTTGTTTCCTCAGGTGTCCTTCCTATTTTGTCTCTCCTCCGGTTTACCTCTTCTCTTGCTCCTTTCCCTTTTCATCTCACCTTCCTTGTTTCCTCTCATCCTCATCTGCCCTATTGTCTCCCTCTCTTGTTTCCTTCTTTCACGTTTCCTCTTGTACCGTTGGGCTCCCCCTCCACTCCCCCCCCCAATCCAACCCCCCCCCCCCCACACACACACACACACACACACACACACATTTCCTCCTTTCCTCCTATAGTTTTCTCCTCTTCTCTCCTCTTTTATTACAATTCATGAAATACATCCTAAATACTTCCTGGCCAACACATGGATCTTCATCTGTGCCTCCTCAGAATCTTGCAGATTTTTTTATTTGGACTAAAACATTGACTTTTTCGAGAATCTGCAGCAATGTTAAAGGCATTTCCATGACTATATGGTACGTTAGACTATATCTGACTGACTGGAGGCTCAGTCACTGCCCTAGCAGCCACTGGATTATGTAATTATGCCAATTACGTTGTATTCAGGATGTTAAAGTTAAACTACGCCTAGAAATAGTGTGAGTGATCACGAGGAGCGCAGGTGCAGTCATGATGACATTCAATGCAAATATTGGGACGAAAACTGTCCAGTAGGAGGCGACATAAACACCTCCAGTTTATTGATGTGAGTGACTGTGGTTTGTTTTCTTTGGCACACAATGTTACTGGAATCACAGACAACTGTCTGTGGAGGTTTAATGTGGCCTTTTATCAAAATTGGAGCTGTTCAACTGTATATATTTGCAACATGAAAACAAAGTTTCATTGTCAGATGGCACCTTGGAAATTAAAGGTAAACTCTAAAATACAGAAAGAGCCTCCATGGTAAGTCTGATTGACACGCAGGTCTGTGTACAGACCCAGAAGCACAGACTCCCGAGATTTACCACAACACCATGCAGGTCTGCCGGGAAGGATTGTGATGTCCCTAACTGCATCTAATCAGGTTTGTTTTCAATAAGCGTTGACATTTTTGGATCTGTCGCTGACAAGTGTCCCAGAGTAAAAGAGACACTTCTCTTTAAAGGCAGCAATTAAGAATGGCAGTTCCGTACAGTAAGACTCGAGCTGCAGAATCACATTTCGTAAATGATGGTCTATTTAGTCAAATAGATTAAATAAACTAAAACTAATAAAAACAGTGAGCAATTAGGGTTAAGTGTCTTGCTCAAGGAGACAACAACATGGATTACCAGATCCTCTGATTGAAAGTCGGACTTGCTAACCAATGAGCCACAGTCGCCCTCTTCTCGTATACAGTTCATCGCAACACTTTAGTTTATAACGCAGGCTTAATGTGAATGTCTGTTCTCCAAAACCCCATCAGGCTGAGATAACCCTCACTATGACGTCATCAGTTCAATGATGCTCCTCCAGGTAATCTATACGCTGATCTTATAATTGGTGGAGTTCCCCTTTAAAAATACATGACATGACACAGACAGAAAGAGAGAGATAGAGAGAGAGATAGAGAGAGAGAGCGAGAGAAGGGGGATACAGGCAGCCACCAGAGACAGTGATTTAGTCTTCCAAATTTCATATTAACATCGTCATCATTCATCCTATTCAAACAAATAATAGAGTCCAAAACAAGCGAGCAGGCATCCTAAACCCGTCTCTCTCTCTTTCTCTCTCTCTCCCTTTCTCTCGGCTTTAATTTGATTAAAAAGCGAGCTGCAGGAAGGGGAGGGAGGGCTGATGCACATCTAATAAGTGGACCATCTGTCTGCAGCACTGGCTGGCTCCCAGCATTGTACCCAACCAGACTGCATGGGACATGAAGGGAGAAGAGATGGAGAGATTGAGAAAGGGAGGGAGAGAGGAAAGAAGAGCGGGGGTATATACAGCCCAAAAAGAGTGACCTGTTTGAGGAAAAGAACCTGAGACAGCATTTTTTTTATTTTGCCTGACGCTTGCTTGGTCAACAAACCTGCAGAGGAGATGAAGACGAATGAAGAGGAGGAGGAGAAGAGGAAGAGAGAGGGAGTGCTCAAAGGAGAGCATTACACTGTAAAAAAAAAATCGTGAAATATACGGTAAATTACCGGCAGCTGTGGTTGCCAGAACTTTACCGTAATAAATAAAGTGATACCGTACAAGACATTACGGTATACCTTTTTGCAATCGTAAAATACACAGTTGAGAACTGTTTGGTTTACGGTAACTAACTATCAAAAAAACGGATATATCATAAACCTGTTTATGGTTATTTGCTTTAGAAATAACAGCTATGTTGTAAACGTGTTTACAGTTAATTATTTTAAAAACAGCAGTTATACTGTAAACCTAATTACAGTATTTCTCAGTTAAAAACACAGTACAACTGTATGATATATTACGGTACTTTATTGAAAAGTTAAATTTAACGGTAAATTACCGGCAGCTGTGGTTGCCAGAAGTTCACCGTAAAAAATAAAGTGATACCGTATGAGACATTACGGTATATTTTTTGCACCCGTAAAATTCACAGTTGGGAACTGTTTTTTGTTTACAGTATATTACAATTAAAAAAAGGATATATCGTAAACCTGTTTACGGTTATTTGCTTTAGAAATAACAGCTATCATATAAAGGTGTTTACGGTAAATTATTTTATAAACAGCAGTTATACTGTAAACCTAATTACAGTATTTCTCAGTTAAAAACACAGTACAACTGTATGATACATTACGGTACTTTATTGAAAAGTTCAAATTAACGGTAAATTACCGGCAGCTGTGGTTGCCAGAAGTTCACCGTAAAAAAAAAAGTGAGAACGTATAAGACATTACGGTATATCTTTTAAAAACAGCAGTTATTCCGTGAACCTAATTGCAGCCTTTCTCAGAGATAAACACAGTACAACTGTATGAGTTACGGTATTTTATTACAAAGTTCAAAGCAAATTGCCGGCAACTGTAGTTGCCAGAATTCCATTTCAAAAAAATATGGTACAACGTATAACGTATTACAATTGGTTGGCATACATTTCCCAGTCAACATCAGGAAATATTAAATAAAACGTATTGTAAATCAAAATACAGACCATCGTTGATAAACCTTAAGAAATACAACATTTTCTGTGAAAACCAGGTTGATCTGATCTTATAACTTGAACCGTATACTCACAAAGCATTGTTGAGATCTTGAAGAAACAGCATGTGGACATGAAGGATTATTCATGAATAAACATGAAAAGGTTAGCCACTTGCCCCGAGTTGATCAAGAGTAACGAGCCGCTGTGTCCAGAATTGACTGAAGAGGGCACCCAACATGGTATAGTCTCCACGGACCCAAAGTTCAGGAAGCTGAGCGGTTCAGGACGTCCTGCTTGAGGACTTGTATCTTGATCATCAAGCGTTCACTGTGGATCGGGATGATCCTCTCTGCAGCACAAAAACAGAAACAAAAGGCAAAGTTAGATTGACGCAGCGCTTGAGCATGATGTCTACACAGAGAAACATTAATTGCCTTATGGTGTTAAACTGAGCTTAACTGACTTAGAAAAAAAAAAACACACACCTTTATAGTTAATACAAATGAATAAGTATCAGGTCTAATGTTAAGACCGATCTTTGCACAAAGGCATCAACACATTAAATTTCTGTAATATTGCAGCCTACAGATGCCTCCACTCAAGACTATCATCAAATTTCACATAGTTCATGTTTTAAAAACTAGGGTAACAGCACATCTAATTAAGGATATCAATAAAAAGAATGTTTGTATTTTTTCAGATTCAATAACATAGGAGTTTTAAATGCCTCTAAAAACAATAACACAATTATTGATGCAAAAAAAAAAAGAAAAGCTGTTGTGGAGTTGTATGGCATTTTAATAACTAAAAATACTCAGTGTGCAATAGCTAATACCCCTTTGCCATACAGGAGACCCAGTCCAATGGGAAACAATGCCCCTGCATTTACAAGACAGTAGACATGAGGGTATGTCCTAAATCTAATGACATGTTACTGCTACATGAAATTAAATTTCAGAGTGATATCAGTTCAGAGCACAATATTGTTTTCTTTTTACTAATGCAAAACTATCTTACAGTTTTATGATTTCTTCTATGTTTGCATGAAGCTGTTGTCTCGGGCCCTGGCCCTGAAAATGATCCATTATGTGAAGTTATGTTTGAGTTGTGCTTGTTATAGTTTGCTAAACTGAACTATATCACTGCTTACCTCTAGTTGGCCTTGAAAAGACTGGTGTCTGAGTAATTGGTCCAGAGTGAAGACAGGTGAGACAGAATCTCATACAGATATGGCATGATGTTCAGGAAACTGGAACTTTAGGCAGGTGTTGTCATCATTTCTGCTAGAAGACTCAAGTTAATCTGGTGTTTGTTGTGGGCTGACATGATCCTCTCTACAGCCAGAAAAAAAGACAAAATAGAAAACATTAACAGTAATAACAGTAACAATACCAATAATATTACTTTATATAGCACTTACACCGTTGCAAAGTTATTCACATAATACCTTTTGTATGTACAAAATGGTGAGAGTAGAATAAAATATTTCATAAAAAGACAAGTATGCAATGCCTAGATTTATGCAGTGTTTAACACTAACAATACATGTATACACTGTTTGAACATGAAATGGCAGCACAGTACTTACAGAAATAGATGAGTCTAAAGCCTTCTGTTGTTAAATTAACATACATTGAACTTTACAACAAACTTACCATATTTATCCTTGACAAAACTTGGATCCGATGATACGGTTAGACTAGTAGAACAGCAAAGAAGGTGATGAGGTCCATGTGAAGGTCCAAGCTTGTAGTCGTAATCAAACCTGAAATAAAGAGTAAGGAGATAAAGGAAGAGGGGAAGACATCCTCTTCGATAAAAAAAAAAAAATCTTCTCAAGCATCAAATTTCCTCTTTTCAATGCAAAGGTTGTAAATTAAATTTACACTCACGTGTCACATGTTATCATTGCAGTTTGATTTCCGGTGGGCTCTTTTCTGCAGATTAGCTTTAAACCTTCATATCTAACACATGTCTGCTTGCAACCAGCTTTAAAGCACTTCAATAAAAACGTGGTTATTAGATAAAGTATGTAGCACGTAGGCCCTCTGTGTCTTAACCGACCTGCCACAGTAATAAACCTAACCTATAGCAAAGCATTGCATTAGCTAACCTTTGGTAAAGTAAGCTAATGTTAGCTAACGTTTAACACATAAACCTATAACCTACGTTACATTGACGATGTTAAAGAAAAGTAAACGCACTCAACTATTAGATAACTAAGTTAACTAAGCTATCTTGACGTCCAAGGCGACACAGAACTGCAGAGAACCAAGCCTCAAATGTAAATGTAGCTAAGCGCGGCTAACGTAACGTTAGCTCAAGCCCTTACCGGAGAGGTTAAGCTAACGCTACCGTCACCTGATGTAGACCGTTCAAGAAAGCGTTTACTCTCTGACAAATACATTATGTTGGTATTCTTACCTCAACAAGAGATGTCATGTTCCCAGGGGTCCGGCTGTTGCTGCTTCAGTGGCGCTTCGTGAATCGGAGAAGAAGAGCTGCAGCGCAGCGCGCGTAGATCTGGCGCTCAAACGGGTTCAAAAGTTCAGCCTCCGATCGTTTTTTTTTTTTTTTTTTTATTGCGCTGTTGGTTTGATCACTGACACCTGGCCCTCACTACTTTGATCTCTCTCTGTCTGGCTGTCCGTCTGTCTCTTTGTGAACATTTGATCTCTGAAGGACATTCTGTGTTCAGTCAGAGACAATGCTATTAGATTTAGGTTTATTTATTTGCATAATTCAAACAATAAAATAAAAAAAATTAACAAACATAAGAGAGATAAATTAATATCACTGTGCTGGAAGAGGCAAAAAGCCAACTGGTCTTATTTGAAGCCTCCATCTATATAATATTATAATCTTTTACAAAATTGCAAACATAAAAGGAAATATGCATAAGATAGACAACAAAAGAAAAAGAAAGAAAAGAAAAATAATTTAATTGTGTTGAGTGTGTGCATGTGCTTGCATGTGAAAGTAAGCATGGCTTGTTCAGGGATGTTGGGTTATACCCCTGTGGTATTTCCTAAGCAATAGGAATGATAAGTGAAACATCTATAAATGTAGATATAACAGTTCAAACAAGAAATAAAATAAACACTAATACATAGAACGCTTACAAAACAGCAATTAGAATTCATTTTAGGCAATTTTTGAAAAATGTTATAGAGGGACATTTCTTTGTTAGGTGGGGAAAGTTCCAAAATTTGGTTCCCCTAAATCTAATAGAAAATTGACCTCTGCTTGACGAGTTGAGTATGAGTGAATCTGTGAATTGACTTTGAAAGAATATTTCCATAACTTAAAAGTATCTTGTACATAAAAATGCAAGTTAAATAAATATTAACACCATAAATAGTAAGAATCTACAGTTTGTGAAATAAAGGAGAAGCTGAGATGTGTGAACATGTTTTGCAGAAAAGTAGGAAAAGTACTTCCCCAAACTATATTACAATATGAAATATAAGGATAAATTAAACTCTAATAAATAATAAGGTTGTATGGTTCTGAACTTTAAAACTGTAAACAAAAGTGATTTAGTAATAAAGATATAAACAAAAATCTATCTCTCTGTCAGCCTCTCTCTCTGTCTGTCTGTATCTTTCTGTCTGTCTGTCTGTCTGTCTGTTTCTCTCTCTCTCTTTCTTTCTGTCTCTCTCTCTTTCCCTGTATGTCAGTCGGTCAAATCAAGAGAAAGTGTGGTTTGAAGGGATCTTGAATTTAAATGGTGAAACTGTACATGTCATGTCTGTGTATAAATATAATGGGACCGTAGTGACAGTGAGTTCATTGGGACATTGACACAGGCAGGATAACTACCTGTGTTCCTGCCACATGTGGTCAGGTTATTTACTGAGACAGGCACCTGTTGGTCGTTAGTATCCAACAGAGATGAAAAGAGGGGTGGGGGATGGTGTGAGATGCATTTTATGCTCTGCAAAAAAAGTGAACTTATATGCAAGGTTTCCCTCTCGGTTGTTAGCACAGTAGTCCGTACATTTAACAGTGACAAAATGTATTTATTAAGAGTTAAGAATGTAGAAATTACGGTATCGATTTTCTTTCATATTACGGTGTATTTCCGTTATTAGTACAATGCTTAAGGCATTAACAGCGACTAAATGTATATTTTACAAATATTATTTGTAAAAATTACAGTGTTGGCTGTTATATATAATACGGCCTATTTCTGTAATCAGTCCAATAGCTAGTACATTTAACAGTGACAAACTGTAACTTTTACAAATAATAAATGCAAAGATTACAGTGTTGGCTTTTAAATTTATCTTCTAGTACATTTCCGTTATGAGCCCAGTGGTTCGTATATTTAACAGCGACAGAATGTATGTTTTACAAATATTATTTGTAAACATTACAGTGTTGGCTGTTATATAATACGACCTATTTCTGTACTCAGTCCAATAGCTAGTACATTTAACAGTGACAAACTGTAACTTTTACAAATAATAAATGCAAAGATTACAGTGTTGGCTTTTACATTTATCTTCCAGTACATTTCCGTTATGAGCCCAGTGGTTCGTATATTTAACAGCGACAGAATGTATGTTTTACAAATATTATTTGTAAAGATTACAGTGTTGGCTGTTATATATAATACAGCCTATTTCTGTAAACAGTCTAATAGTTAGTACATTTAACAGTGACAAACTGTAACATTTACAAATAATAAATGCAAAAATTACAGGGCTGGCTGTTATATTAATAATATTTTATATTTTGGTTGTATTGCACAGTAGTCCGTACATTTAACAGTGACAAAATGTATTTATTAAAAGTTAAGATTGTAGAAATTACGGTATCGATTTTCTTTCATATTACGGTGTATTTCCGTTATTAGTACAATGTTTAGGGTAATTAACAGTGACAAACTGTAACCTTTACAAATAATAACTGTAAAAATTACAGGGCTGGCTGTTATATTAATATTATTTTATATTTTGGTTGTTAACACAGTAGTGCGTACATTTAACAGTGACAAAATGTATTTTTTTAAAGTTAAGATTGTAGAAATTACGGTATTGATTTTCTTTCATATTACGGTGTATTTCCATTATTACTACAGTGTTTAGGACAATTAACAGTGACAAAATGTAATTTTTACAGGAAATACATGCATAAATTACAGTTTGGGCTGATATATCTATTTACGGTGTTTCAATGTGATAGATATGGAATATAACCTTTTTTGAATTAACGGTCTTTTACTGTTGGGATTTAACAGGTTTTCACCGTAAATTCTACGTACTTTTTTTACAGTGTAGGAGAAGAGAGGAAGAAAGCAAAAAAGGTGAGGGACTAGAAAGAGTGAGGAGAGGGGAATGTTAGGGAAGGGAGAAGGCAATTGGAGGGTGGAAAGGGCAAGGAGGAATGGAGGATAGGGAGTAAACAGAAAGCTAGGGAGAAAGTATAGGGGGAGCTAAATTGGGTAGAGAGGAGAGGAGGAGAGGAAAGAGGAGAGTTTCAGCTAAGTGTTAAAATCTGTTCTCATCCAAGCGGACCTTCTACTCATCTTAGCTCTATGTATATTGAAGCTGGACCGGAGACACACACGAGCCACCGCAGGTCACATGATCTTTCCTCTTTCCATCCCTTTCTCATCCTTCCTGCCTTCCCACCTGTGCTTTCTCCTTTCCTCCTTGCTCCCTCTCGTACCCTTCCTCCCTCTCTTCTCCCTACACTCAACCATACCTCCTCCCTCTTAATCCACCTGCCCTCCCTATTTCCTCATACCATCACTTGTCCTTCCTGTGTTTCACCTCCACCTCCCTCCTCTCCCCAACTTCTGTCCCACCTTGCTTCCTTCTTCTTCTTCCTCATCTTCTCCTTCCTCCCACTGTCTGCTTCTCCCCTATTTCCCCCCTCCTCACACTTCACCCCGAGCTAGCTTTATCCCCGTCTTTCCTCCTTCCATAAAATGCAATGCCCCCACCCAGTCCCCCCCGACCCCCCTCCTTCTCCTCCTCTCTGGTGGTGAGATGACAGTTAATCCCTGGTTGAATTATAATCTCACAGTTCATCCCAATTTCACGCCGACAGGATTTCCGTCACATTACGACGCCCAGTTGTCAATCTCCCTCCCTCCTCCCGTCTTTCTCAATGTCTTTTTGTCTCTTGTGTTCCTCCTCTTTTCACACCATCTGTCCTTATTTCCTTCACTTCTTTCTTTCCTTCATTCCTGCCATTCTTCCTTCCTTTTTGCCCTTATTTCTTCCATTTTTCCTACCCTCCTCATTTATTTGTTCTCATTTCCTTCTTTCTTTTCTTTCCTTCCTTCCTGTGTTCTTCCTCTTCTTCGGGCATTTCTCTATATTTGCAATAACTCCCTTTATTTCTCTCTCTCTCTCTCTCTCTCTCTCACACACGGATCAGTGCTGTCCTGAAGACCTGGGAACTCTCTCTCTCACACACACGCATGCACACACGCACGCACGCACACAGACACGCATGCACACACACACACACACACACACACACACACACACACACACACACACACACACACACACACACACACACACATACACACACACACACATACAGCTCGACCGCACTTTGTTCTCTTCATACAGCCACTTCCTATCATGAGCCTTTGATTTGAGTCTTTTTATGTTGCAGGTTTGAATTTACCAACAAAGTTATCGAAAGGATTGAAGGGTCGAGAGCAGGCAGCTACACACACCCACACACACACACAGTAACAGACACGCATGCGTACACACACGGAAGAACGTAAAGATACACACGCTTTCACACACTTGAAACAGAGACACATGTAAGTGCTGCGAGGTAGATTGCGAGTGAGTGAGTATGAGACCAGTATGTACTTCCATCCAACTGTTGCACAGATTTTTACCACTTAAACCACTGAATCTATTGCAAAAAATACATTTAGGAAAATTCAACTGGGAAAATTAACCTTCGAACTCAACTCAACAACATCACGCCCCTTCGTCTCAGCCATCGGACGTAGTTCCGATCCACGGCGGATAAATGTTATGTTGCATTAAAGTAATAAATGTGCCTTGAAATCATAGAACCATCAGACATTTTCTACAGCAGTCCAGCTGAATGGCTTGAATACAGTCACCAAAATAACAATATCAGGTGAAAATAAGCAGGACTCAGGTGGTGCTGGCTTGCTGACATGGCAACATGACATCACACATAGCATGATGGGAACCCTGATGGTAAAAGCTATAATATATATTATATATTATAATTAATATATGCCAAATGTGAATAAGAAATACAAAAACTCTTTTGGTTTAATAAACATTTTGACATTACGCTGATGCTTTTATCTAAAGCGACTTACATGCTATACAGTAGACACAGCAACAGTGAGCAATTAGGGTTAAGTGTCTTGCTCAAGGACACAACGACATGGACTAGCGGAGCCGGGGATTGAACCACCAATCTTCTGATTGAAAGAGGGACTTGTTAACCAGAGCCTGAGCCACAGCCACCACATTACTCCTAAGAATGTCCCATCAACATTTTTCTTATATCCCTGGAAAAACAGACACTCCCTCCCATTATATTACTTCAGATGAGTCGAACCTCCACCTACCATGACATGAAAGGGAATCCTAAGGCTGTGGAATAAAACCAAACAACTTTAGGTTTAATCAACAAACTACTTAGTTAGGTTTAGCAAAATATTGTGGTTTGGGCAAACACAAGTACAAGATAAGTACTATATATAAGAAGTGGTGTAGTAATTGTGACATCACCCATTGGTTTAGGGAAATGGATTTGAAGCCTTCAGGCCTTGAAACCATCGCCAACTTGGCTTTCGCAACCAGAAGCAAGAAAAACATCTGAGTTAGACATTTATAGACAATCAAAATGTTACAGTTAACTTTTGATGAACTGAAAACACATCGTGAAACACAAACAACTCCCAGACTATATACCAGATACCACGCCTGTGGTAGCGACCCTAAAGCATACCCTTATTACTAAATGAACATCACCCTGGATTCACTGTTCACGCCCGGTGGTGGCCACCTCTTTGTCAGTCACACAATAAAATAACGGTTCAGTAAGTCAACATTGACTTTGGGTTTCACACAGCGCACAAACAGCTTTTGTTTGACCCATCCATCGTCCCCGATTGACATCCCGGACAGACCTTTTATACGTCATCATCTGACTTCCTACCTTGCTCCCGTTATAATTACTACGGCCACTGGGGGTCGGCATTGT
Source organism: Cottus gobio (assembly GCA_023566465.1). Taxonomy (NCBI): domain Eukaryota; kingdom Metazoa; phylum Chordata; class Actinopteri; order Perciformes; family Cottidae; genus Cottus; species Cottus gobio. The sequence goes on from CM042237.1 coordinate 18,076,588, forward strand.
CTTCTTGTGAATTGCAGATAACGGCCTTCTGAACTTACAAGTCGGTGTAGCCGGCCCCTTCTTACCTATATGTATGAGGCTGATAACAGCTGATAACGCCCAATCATTCTTTGGCTTTTGAGAAAGAAATATGGTCATTATAATTGATTACATTCTTCAAGTAACTTCCCTTATATTTGATGGGACTATGTCAGAAGTAGGGATGTATAGATGCAAAGATATATGGATGGATAGATTGATAGATTCATGGATGGATGGATAGATAGATTGATAGATGCATGGATGGATGGTGGATAAACCAAGTCAAATTTCTTGAATGTTTGTTGAATGATGGATTGATGGATTGATGGATTGATGGATTGATGGATTGATGGATTGATGGATTGGTGGATTGGTGGATTGATGGATTGATGGATTGATGGATTGATGGATTGATGGATTGATGGATTGACGGATTGATGGATTTGATGGATTGATGGATGAATGGTTGAATGGATGAATGGATGGATGGATGGATCGACAGGAAGACAGACAGACAGACAGACAGACAGACAGACAGACAGACAGACAGACAGACAGACAGACAGACAGACAGACAGACAGACAGACAGAAAGATTTAAGGAATGACACTGAACGAAGAAATACAGACAGATTTTTTCATTATCTCTCCGGTGTAATCAGGATGAAAAAAATCAAAACAACTGACGTGGCCTCAATTCTGACGGAGAAAATCAGACGCTAATTTTACTCAAAAAAACAAACTGAGACAGAGAGAGAGACACACAGTACGGAAAGTGTTTGGAGAGGGTGTGTAAGTTAGGCTGTGACGTGAGTGTTTGAGTGTTGAGCGTGTGCGTGTGTGTGTGTGTGTGTGTGTGTGTGTGTGTGTGTGTGTGTGTGTGTGTGTGTCTGGCATCCATCAGAACCACAGCTTGCCGAAAAAACAGTAAGCACAGTGCAGAAAGAGAGAGAGAGAGAGAGAGAGAGAGAGAGAGAGGGGCGAACGAACGAGCGCTGCTGCACGCTAATTATGTATGCATGATTTAATCTGCAACTCAATAATATGCAAATATATTCATATGTTAGTTTCTTAATTAAAAATGCAAAGCAGCCCTTATGGTGATTTTTCTGTGATTTTCTTTTCAGCCTAACAAACGGAACATTTTGAGAAATTCAACAAATTGGAGGGAAGTGCTACGAAGTGGGGTTGGGGGGGCAACACATAAAACTTCCTGTTTCACCTTCCTAGATTGAGAATAAATGAGGAGCAGAAGGGGGTTAACTTGTTGGATGAACTTTGTCCTGCCACCTTAAGGATATTTTTCGAAGTTACTTTGAAGTTGAGGTAAGTCATATGGAGGTTACGGTAATTGCCAGTTTCCGACATGTAAATGGAATTTATTTATAATGAGTCATAATTACGACCCATATATTTTGAGTATTCTGCCAGCTCATATATCAGACTTAGTGTTTTTCTGGAAAGCCAAACAAACATGAATCTCAGTTAGAGGTATGTCTATCAAGCTAATTAAACATTAATTGAACGAATATAGTGTTTCATTGACAATCAAGCTGTAATCAAACCTTGTCTTCAATACGTATAACTCTCCTGCGATGCATAAAAACTGACTTTTTTTGCTGGGGTTCCCACTCACTTTCACTCATGCTAAGCTTGCATTAGCTAATTTATTGTTGGAATCACCGTCTGTCCTTTGAAAACCAACTTCAAAAGTTTTCAGAAAAAAAAATCCTGTGCTTTTATTTTGAAGGATTTTTTGTAACACAAGAGAAAGTAAAAAGATGAACATGTGGACCTTGGGATTGTGGGTAGCGTAGCAGGGGCGACTGTAGTGAGCCACAGTAGTCATCCTTCCATCAGCGGGTCGATCTCTGGCTCCACTAACCCATGTTGATGTAAATGGACTGTACTTGTATAGTACAATATATATGTACACTGAGCTACAGTCGATGTGTCCTTGGGCAAGACACCTAACCCAAAATTGCTCCCGTACCTACGATGTGCCTACAATGTATGAATGTGTTTGTGAATGTTAGTTAGTCCTGATGAGCAGGTGGAACTTTAGCCCCTCCCATCAGTTTATGAATGTTGGTTACTCCTGATGGAACTCTAGCCCCTCCCATCAGTTTATGAATGGGTGAATGATGACAGGTAGTGTTAAAGAGTGGTCGGAAGACTAGAAAAGCGCTGTACAGGTACAGGTCTATTTAGCATTCACTAAGTCGACCTTGGATGATTACGACTTCATGGCTACTAATCGAAAAATCTTGATTCAGAACCTCGCTGCTGAGCTGTATTTGGGCCGGTCATGGCTAAATGTCCAAGCTTCCAGATCAGACAGTTAAGATATGCTCAATCAACTCCTGGAGAACCGCGTGTTCATCCGTTCAACAACAGTAACACCTGACTTGCGTTTCTCAGGCCTGACTCGGTGTGGAAACCTGCCGTCTTCCTGCGCAGCAGCTCATTCAGCGCAGAGTGCAACCTGCTTCTGTAAGAAAGACTCGTTCAGCGCTTTGTGCTCAGGTGTGCTTTACACAGAGTGTGCTCAGAATGAAAATAATGATTAAAGATGGTGCTAATCCACGCCACCAGCATGCATTACTGCCACGCAGCAGGGTGTGTGTGCTTTATGTGTGTGTGTGTGAGGATGATATTCAGATCGCTGAGACGCAGGTTTTTTTGTTGTTGTTGCAGCCAGCGCTCTTTATTAGAACAAAGTTTATTCTGCCTATAAGTCAATTTTGGTTATTTACTTTTTGTTCTTTTATTTTACAAATTTGAATTGATTATTCTCGAAAATGTTTCACATATATTCCTGTTTTGCCTGTGTTTTCTGGCACTTGTTTCTCTTCTTTCCTTTATTCTTCAGCCAGTACTAAAATGTCTCTTTCCTGGTTTAGCGCTCAGATTGTAGAGGTTGTGTTTATTTAGTATAAATACAGATAGCTAAAAGTAATGTTTCCTATGTAGAACATACATTAACCGCTGTCTCCACCAAACATACCATCAGATCAGAATATCGATGTGTTCTTACGATCATAAACCTCCTCAGATGTAAAAGCACAGTGGACTGACCAATGCTATGGGTGCCCAGCTGCATATTCTCAAAACCTCCTTCTGCAGACTTATATGAATGTCTTAATGAATGTCTCTTTAATGCTCATTACTAACTCTACTTCCTCTCGGGAGCCTCTGTGCTTCCTCTCCTCAAGCGTCCATGGATCGTGGCTGTCTGAAGCCGGTCCTGTTCCCTTCCATGGCGGCCCTGCTGATGCCCTTCATCTTTACCTCCGTCTGCTGTCATGGATCATAGTCATCTGGGTCGTGGCCATGCCTACTACTCATGAATAATTTCTGTGACATCCATTGAATGTGCTGTAACTCTGTTATGCTGATTCTGTACACATGACATCTATTGCTTCTGTCCATCCGGGGAGAGGGATCCTCCTCTGTTGCTCTCCCTCAGGTTTCTTCCCCTTGTTTTCTAGAGGGAGTTTTTCCTGATCCGATGTGAGGTTCCGGGACAGGGATGTCGTATGTGTACAGATTGTGAAGCCCTTAGAGGCAAATTTGTATTTGTGATTTTGGGCTATACAAAATAAACTGAATTGAATTGAATTGAATTATATATAGTTGGAAAAATCATTACATTACATTTCGCTGACGCTTTTATCCAAAGCGACTTACATGAAATACAGTAGACACAGCAACAGTGAGCAATTAAGGTTAAGGTTTGCTCAAGGACACAACGACATTGACTGGCTGAGCCGGGGTTTGAACCACCGACCCTCTGATCAAAAGACAGACTTGCTAACCACTGAGCCACAGTCGCCCTATATGATAAGTGCTGATAAATATCTATCATGTTTGTTTTGTTTCTTGCTGTGATCACAAAGGAATCTTTCCACGAGGAAAGGTTTTGACAGCTTCCATCCATCCATCCATTTTCCACCGCTTATCCGGGGTCGGGTCGCGGAGGCAGCAGGTCAAGCAGGCTGACCCAGACTTCCCTCTCACCCGCAACATCTACCAGCTCATTCTGGGGGATCCCGAGGCGTTCCCAGGCCAGCTGGGAGATATAATCCCTCCAGCGTGTCCTGGGTCTTCCCCGGGGCCTCCTACCAGTTGGACGTGCCTGGAAAACCTCTAAAGGGAGGCGTCCTGGAGGCATCCTAATTAGATGCCCGAACCACCTCAGCTGACTCCTTTCGACACGAAGGAGTAGCGGCTCGACTTCAAGCTCCCTCCTGATGTCCGAGCTCCTTACCCTATCTCTAAGGCTGAGCCCGGCCACTCTACGGAGGAAACTCATTTCGGCCGCTTGTATCCGCGACCTCGTTCTTTTGGACACGATCCAAAGCTCGTGACCATAGGTGAGGGTTGGGACGTAGACCGACCAGTAAATTGAGAGCTTCGCCTTCCGGCTCAGCTCCTTCTTCACCAAGACGGCCTTCCCCGCTAGCGAGGTGACGTTCCACGTCCCTAGAGCTAGTCTATGTCGCCGCCGATCGGCTCGCCCAGGCCCCCTGCCCGGCCCGCCGCCCGGTCTACATAGCACCCGACCCCGATGTCTGCCCCTGCGGGTGGTGGGTCCAGCTTGTCATGTTAAAATCACACAGCCTATTTATTAGCTGTCAGCGGGCACCACTCTCCAAACACTACTTGGTGTTGCATTAAAGCTCCGACATCTGACAATTAATATTGAACTGCAAAAAATAAATCACCAAAACAAGCGTTGCTGTCGGAAACTCAAAGCCAGCGGATAAACAAAGAAAACGTGGTTGCTCTGAAAATGAAAAAAGAATGAAAAGAAAGCGTGATGGAGTTTGACATTCTGTGCAGCCGAGCAGGACAACTGAGAGATATTTAACGCATCATCAACAACTTAAAGCAGTTTTGTCACCACAACGGATTTGAGTGTGAGTGTGTTTAAGTGTGTGTGTATGCGTGTTTAAGTGTGTGTATGTGTGTGATAACATGTGATTTCCATTATATCCTTGGAGCAAATCAGAGTGCCGCTCTCTGCTGCTTGTTACTGTAGCCAAATGTTTGGACTCAAGAATGCACCAGGGAACGTCCACATCTGCAGCAAGCATCCGTGTGTGTATGTGTTTGGGTGTGCATGCATTTGTGTGTGTGTGTTTAAAAGACAGAGAGAGGTCTTTGTGGAAGCCAAATGTCCTCACAAGGACAGAAAGGCAGCAAACATCTTCAGGCTGAGGTCATTTCATTGACAAAAAAACAACAATCTTTGAAAAGAAGTTGTGGAAGAAACTCGCTCGCAACTGCCCAGCAATACAATTAAAACCATGACTCTAGCTCAATGCACGTAACACACATAACTCCGACCGCTTCGCCAGTGACTACGGCCGGGACCGGTGTGCCGGTATGTGAAAAAGTCATACCGTACGTAAATTTGACACCGGTATACCGGTAGAAACGGTATACCGCCCAGCCCTACTGGGCGGAATGGCCAAAAATTCATATCACGGTATTTTGTAAGATTCTGGCGGTTTCACGGTATATCACGGTATTAACATTAATTTATTGACGCCGAAAAGGACCTGCGGCCACCTGAACAGCTGTTCACCGCTCGTTGTTCACCGCTCTCTGGCCAACTCGCTCGCAACTGCCCAGCAAGCTGTGAACAGCCGTTTGTGTGGCGTGATTTACGGTCTGTCTCTTCCGGGTTTTATTCACCTGCATTCCCCTGGGTCCTAAGTCCCTCCAGGTTCAGCTTCTTTGCAATACATCGTTTTCTAAACTACGTCGGACTTTTCAAACCCTCCAGCCAGCAGACACAGCTCCTCTCTGGGCAACACGTTGTGTTGGTGCATCTCTGATCTCTCTTGTTCCTCCTGCATCGCTCTATCCCGTTTTTTTATGTAGCGACGGAGTTTCTTCTTTCTGTGATAGTGGGCGGGCTGTACCCAGCATGCAGTTCGGCGGAGTAAATTTAAAAAATGTACAATTATTAGTGTTACAAATTGTTTATGTGTCACAAACTGTTGTTTTGTGGTGTTGTGCCCTGTTAAAGAGTGTTAGTTGCGGGTTATTAATTGTTGTTATAAAATTAAAACCATGACTCTAACTCAATGCACGTAACACACATAACTCCGACCACTTTGCCAGTGACTACGGCTGGGCACCGGTGTGCCGGTATGTGAAAAAGTCATACCGTACATAAATTTGATACTGGTTGAAATGGTATACCGCCCAGCCCTACTCCATACTGAACTCCATACCTGAGCATTAAGAGCAGCGAGCTTCGCCCGAGGAGCACCTGGGATTCAGCGTCTCGGTCAAGGACAACTAGATATGCAGGGCATCGAACCGCCTACCTTCTGGTTAAAGGATGTCCTGCTCTGACAATGTCCAATGGTGATCTAATTGAAAAGTTCCTTGGGGGGCTGGTGGTGGGGGAGTGGGATTTGAGTCTAATTTGAGATAACGTAAAATTATCCCTAACAGCTAACGGGGTAAGCAGTAAGGCATTGGTACACCACAATGAGCTAACAGAGAGCTACCTAGCATAACATTAGTGCGGTTTGTTGGCCCCTTTCAAGTTATATTTTCCAAGTGAGAGATATATCTTCTCAGAAGTAACTATTTATGTGACTTGGACTTACATCTATAATGTATGGCAATGCACATGTTTTTCATCTACTAGGCTCCTCATTATTGCAGACAAGATGATATGAATACAGCCTTAGATGCTATCCAACATCGGCTAACAGGACACAAATTAATATTAGCAAGGCTAAAATAGCCTATCATCAATCCAAAATCTGGTACAAAGCTAGCATACCTTTTTCAGGGCTAAGCTAACCGAAGTACAATATCAGTTGTAAGGCCAAAAAAAGAAGCTAGTAGACCATTAGCAAAGCATGACACAGCAACTAATTCACCTAAAAACAACCACAAAAAAAGAGTGACAGACATCTCTTTCCCAATGAAAGTCTATGGTCAAAAGTCTTTTCCGGCCCTATGGCAGCAGCATCAGCAAGTTGTAATTCCCAGATTGGGCAATACGGAAATAGCTATCACACAACTATCAATGTCTGCCTTGAACCACAATTAGTTCTAGCCCTCCCATAAGCCCAGTAACAGTAACGTCACTTGCAAGACTATAGTGGAATAGTGTACATGTAAATGAGAATCATTAGGTAAACCGCCAAGTTGGTAAATATGTATTGCTGGATGCTTCTTTGTCTTTGTGCGTGTACCATGCAGCCTATGTGTATATGCCAACGGGTGCCTTGCATGTTGGACATTGTGGACTGACTGTTTATCCTCAAGTGGAGTGGCCTTGGAGGCTGCTGTGGGCCCTGATGTGTGTTTGGATAGCTTTTTCCCCATAAGCCTTGACCAATTGTCTTCAACTGTTTCTACTACTAAATCTTCTACCTGTCGCTTAGACCTCATCCCAACGAGGCTGCTTAAAGAAGTTTTGCTTTTGATTGGCACCTCTTTGCTGGACATTATCAATGGTTCTTTACTAACAGGTTGTGTGCCACAGTCTTTCAAAGTGGCTGTAATTAAACCTTTTCTCAAGAAGCCAACTCTCGATCCAGAAGTGTTGGCCAACTACAGACCTATCTCTAACCTTCCCTTCCTGTCTAAGATAGTTGCAAATCAGTTGTGTGACTTTTTACATAGCAATAGTTTATTTGAGGACTTTCAGTCCGGATTTAGAAAGCATCATAGCATGGAGACAGCACAGGTGACAATTACGAATGAGCTTCTAGTTGCATCAGAGAGGGGACTTGTAACTGTTCTGGTCCTGTTAGACCTTAGTGCTGCGTTCGACACCATTGACCATGACATTTTATTACAGAGACTAGAACAGGTGATTGGTATTAAAGGTACCGCACTAAGCTGGTTTAAGTCGTATTCATCAGATCGATCTCAGTTTGTACATGTAAATGATGAAGCCTCTATGAACACTGGCGTTCGTCATGGAGTTCCACAAGGTTCTGTGCTTGGACCAATTTTGTTTACCTTGTATATGCTTCCTTTAGGCAACGTTATCAGGAAACACTCAATAAAATGTCATTGTTATGCCGATGATACCCAGCTATTTATATCGATCAAGCCAGATGAAACTAACCAGGTTGCTAACTTCAAGCGTGTCTTAAAGACTTAAAAACCTGGATGACCTGCAACTTCCTGATGTTGAACTCGGAGAAGACTGAAGTTATTTTGCTTGGCCCAGAGCATCTGAGAAATCAATTATTGAATGATATTGTTTCTCTTGATGGTATTGCACTGGTGTCAAGCACCACCATGACAAATCTAGGAGTTGTCTTTGATCAAGACTTGTCCTTCAGTTCCCACGTGAAACAAATCTCAAGGACTGCCTTTTTTCATCTACACAACATTTCAAGGATCAGGCACATCTTGTCTCAAAGGGATGCAGAAACATTGATCCACGCATTTGTTACTTCAAGACTGGATTACTGTAACTCTGTATTATCAGGCTGCTCTGCTAAGTCTCTGAGGTCTCTCCAGTTGATCCAGAATGTTGCAGCTTGTGTACTAACAAGGACAAGGAGGAGCGATCACTCCTGTATTAGCTGCTCTCCACTGGCTTCCTGTAAGACAGATAATTGTATTTAAGGTCCTTCTTCTTACCTAAAAAGCCTTAACTGGTGATGCACCATCATATCTTAGGGAGCTTATAGCACCATATTGTCCCACCAGAGAGCTGCGCTCACTGAATGCAGGGCTACTTATGGTTCCATCCATCCATCCATCCATTTTCCACCGCTTATCCGGGGTCGGGTCGCGGAGGCAGCAGGTCAAGCAGGCTGACCCAGACTTCTCTCTCACCCGCAACATCTACCAGCTCATTCTGGGGGATCCCGAGGCGTCCCCAGGCCAGCTGGGAGATATAATCCCTCCAGCGTGTCCTGGGTCTTCCCCGGGGCCTCCTACCAGATGGACGTGCCTGGAAAACCTCTAAAGGGAGGCGTCCTGGAGGCATCCTAATTAGATGCCCGAACCACCTCAGCTGACTCCTTTCGACACGAAGGAGTAGCGGCTCGACTTCAAGCTCCCTCCTGATGTCCGAGCTCCTTACCCTATCTCTAAGGCTGAGCCCGGCCACTCTACGGAGGAAACTCATTTCGGCCGCTTGTATCCGCGACCTCGTTCTTTCGGACACGATCCAAAGCTCGTGACCATAGGTGAGGGTTGGGACGTAGACCGACCAGTAAATTGAGAGCTTTGCCTTTCGGCTCAGCTCCTTCTTCACCAAGACGGCCCGGTGCAACGCCTGTTTTACTGCTGCAGCCGCACCGATACGCCTGTCGATCTCCCGCTCCATTTTACCCTCACTCGTGAACAAGACCCCGAGATACTTGAACTCCTTCGCTTGTGGTAGGCACTCTGTCCCCACCCGGAGACTTATGGTTCCTAGAGCCTTAAAAAGTAGGATGGAGGCCAGAGCCTTCAGTTATCAAGCTCCTCTTCTGCCCCCCGGACTGAAAGTGGAAGCTGGAACCAGCTTCCACTTTCAGTCCGGGGGGCAGACACAGTCACCTCATTTAAGAGTAGACTTAAGACTTTTCTCTTTGATAGTGCTTATAGTTAGGGCTGGCTCAGGTCGGCCCTGGTCCAACCCCAAGATATGCTGCCATAGGCCTAGACTGCAGGGGGACATCTTAGTATACAGTAAGCTCCCCCCCCCCCACTAACACATTACTAACTCTACTTCCTCTCGGGAGCCTCTGTGCTTCCTCTCCTCAAGCTTCCATGAATCATGGCTGTCTGGAGCCGGTCCTGCTCCCTGCCATGGCGGCCCTGCTGATGCCCCTCATCTCTGCCTCCTTCTGCTGGCCTGGATCGTGGTTATCTGGGTCATGGTCCATGCCTACTACTCATTACATAAATAATTTCTGTGATATTCATTGAATGTGCTGTAACTCTGTTACGTTGATTCTGTACACATGACATCTATTGCTTCTGTCCATACGGAGAGAGGGATCCTCCTCTGTTGCTCTCTCTCAGGTTTCTTCCCTTTTTTCCCTGTAAAAGGGTTTTCACTATTTTTTGGGGGAGTTTTTCCTGATCCAATGTGAGGTCGTATGTGTACAGATTGTAAAGCCCTCAGAGGCAAATTTGTATTTGTAATTTTGGGCTATACTAAATAAACTGAATTGAATTGAATTGGACGTTGAAGTGTACAATACACTTTATTATTGTGTCATTAAGTGCATAACAAGAAGTCCAAAACTAAACTGACTTCACTTCGTAGTAGTTAAACCATGATGTCATCCCTGGCTGAAGTTGCTCTCTGGGTTTCTTCACTATCAACACTGAAGCTGCTGCAGGACAACAGCACCATTCTCAACTCAAGCTGCTGAGTATTGTTTTATATCAGAACACTTCAGAAGGCATTATGACTCTTGAATGAGCGGTGACATGCAGTTTAAAGCTATGTTTTTTTAGGTATATCTGTTGTAATCTCATTACAAACTGACAGCAATCAATAAATCAAATTCTCTGACATAAAACGAAAAAAGTGGTACCTGCGCGGTCATTTGCTGAAAATATGAATAATTTACTTTTATGTACATGCCAGCGACAGCGGTTGTGCAGCTTCACAAAACAAGACGGGGCTGTGGACATTTTCTTTTTTTGTGTGTCTATGCATGTTAGGCTGCATATGAATGCGCTCTCTCTCTCTCTCACCCTCCCTCTCTGTAGCCTCCTTCTCATTTCATCTTCTGCCAAGGCCCGGTACAACATTGCTAATTTGCGCAGCATGCTAACACACACACACACACACACACACACACACACACACACACACACACACACACACACACACACACACACACACACACACACACACACACACACACTCCATGTTCAGCACTTCACACGCAAGGAGGTGAGGTCTATGTGTGTTTTTATGTTTTTAGGCTCTGTTTTTTTATCAATATTTTTTTAGAAATAGAAAAGAAATATAGATTTTCGATGAAAACTCAAAAGCACACAAAAGCGAGGCTGTCCTAAAGACAGCAGGTTATGTCATCAAATCCCAGGAACCCTCTGAGTCTGCGGTCCCTCTGTGGTACCTGGGTCCGCCTGAAGGGGCCAGTATGGCTCACCGAAACTGCTTCCCGCGAACATGCCCCCCCATACCCCCTCCACCGGCGGCCCACCAGGGACCGTCGGCTCTCCTACTGTGCCTTCTGCAAGACCTGGCGTAATTTAATTAATGCTTTCGACTTTAAACAAAACCACATCTGAGCCGAGGAGAGAGAAAGAGAGAGAGAGAGAGAGAGAGAGAGAGAGAGAGAGAGAAAGAGAGAGAGAGAGAGAGGTAGAGGTAGAGAGAGAGAGAGAGAGGTAGAGGTAGAGAGAGGGAACGCAGGAAATAGCCAAGGATGAGAGCAGATCGCCCCGGTCAGATCGCTGACAGGATTTAATCGGTGCAGGGTTTGAAAAATACTTTTTTGGGGTCCGGTTAAATGAAATAAAAAATCCCAGGATTCCTTCTTGAAATGACCAATAGCGGAGGAGATCCAGGTCTGCTTGTTAAAGGCTGGGGCAGGTAGGGAGCTGAAGATGAGACTTCACTGACCGGATCCTCTAGATTAAAACTAAATTACTAAATGATGAGCTTCGGGTAAAAAAATAACATTTTTGAAAATGTATATTTGTCATCACTTAGTCTTCGCTATAACAGGTTGCTATAGACACGTTAACGCTTCTCCTGTGTTTATAGATGATGGACGTATAGACGTTTTGAATCTTTTGTGAAGCATTTGAGCAGGACTTTCTCAATTTGTTAAAGATAATCAATGATGTATTAACAATAGTTCATATGTTCTTCAGCTCCCCACTTTGCATTTAAATTGATTTAATAAAATGAGAGACTTTTACACACTAAATTCTCCACATAGCACAGATTTTGGGGAATAAATGACAGCTGATACATGCAACAATCGTATGGGCCCTTTTTGGAAATTATCAGTAAATCATCCTGGACTAAATTGTGGAATTTCATAAACCAGCAACACACAAATGTAGTGATGAGAAATATTTTTTTCAATTTCATAGAAAAAACAAAAAATAATGCAGATATTAGAGAAGAGCTTTGATTTCATGTATATAATTTTGAAATGTTAGACTATTAAACATATTTTAATTTGGGGAAAATATGATTGAGAATAATGAGTGTTAATATCAGAATTTGGAATTTGATGTGGAAAAAATGATTTATTCTATTTCATTTAATAAAATACTGAGGTTGATATGCATATTCAATCAGGTCAAGTTCCAATCTTCATTACAGACTCTAAACACAAGATGATCCAGACAACACAACAACATTCAAACATCTCCACAAGCCTAAAATTACCACCTAAAATTCAACCCAATTGAGATAAATTGAGATTTATTTTTTTAATAAGCAGGTTCCACTTCATTAAGTTAAAAATGTCAAGATATAAAATACAAATGTTTTCCTCAAATGTCTCAAGAGTGTCCTCGAAATATTTTACATTTACTAAACTCTCTCTGCGTTACATCCACAAGCCAGTTTAATGGACCAGTGTCACCGTTACAGAGAGAGAGAGAGAGAGAGAGAGAGAGAGAGAGAGAGAGAGTGAGAGAGAGAGAGAGAGAGAGAGAGAGAGTGTGTGTGTGTGTGTGTGTGTGTGTGTGTCTGTAGAAACAATAAAAGAAAAAAACAACATGAAATGGACTATAAATGAGGATTAAACAGCCTCCTGCTGACACATATATTATTTTATTTCTATTTCCTGTAATAGCTTCAATTTCAGGCTTTCATTAAAACCCTTTTTGGGGGAATACTCTTGATGTATTGATTGTTGTTTAGTTATTCAGCATTAGCAAAGCTCTGAGGATGAGCTGCAGAATCAACATGAACAACAAATTAACTAAAACAATCATATCTAAAGAAAAAGAAAAAAAACACTGTTATCCTCCCAACGCCAACAAAGAAAAACAACAGTGAGACGGCACTCTGCAACCTGCTAATGTTAGCAACTGATGCCTAATTTCCTTTTGATTACAAAGACATCCCACGCTCTCCTCTCAAGTGACGTTTAATTGTTTCTCGAAAGTAAATCATCAACTCAGCAAACTAAATTTGACAAACAACAATAACAAACTTGCAGCGCTGGGAGACGGGAAAGAAGGGGGCAGGGGGAGAAATTAATTAATTAAGAGAAGAAGACGTGTCTTCTGCGGTGGATGTGAAACAGAGATGAAAGAAAACAGGCAAGACTTTTGTTTGTTTTTGCCTTAAATGAAGTGCGTTCACAAAAAGGAACATATGGGAGGGCAGCAACCCGACAACAAGACAAAAAAATGGTTTTATACATGCAGAAATGGAATTTTAAATATTGCTGGATTCACCAGAAAATAAAAAGTGTGATGGAAATGCAAGAAAGCAGAACTAAATCAGAGTACATGTTCTTTATGTTGGAGAACTTGCATTTAAACAGCATCCACATCAAGCAGTGTGATTGGAGACTCTTAATTTGCACAAAAACTACAACGACATAAGCTAAGAGGCTGAAATGACACTTAAAATGTCTCTGAAATGAAAAGTCAAATCACACGCAGGGCTTTTCCTTTTTACTATATAGGAGGCCTGAAAACATCAGAAAAACATATTCCAAAAGATGAAAGTGTCACTAAATACCGAGGCTCCACTTACCAATAAATCATATTCAAAACAAAAATGTTGCTTTTAATTGCCAATAATGTTATCAGGCCAAAGACAAAATAGGTTGCCAGTTGTTTGTTCTTCATGTACAAAATAAGAAAACTGTTGTAGTGCATTACAGTTAAAGTTGCTTATTCTTATAGAACATAACTGACATGAGACAGATAATTTATGAATCAAAAGTTTTCAGAAACATATTTTAGTTAGGGAACTGCTCAGCTTTGACCCGGCACCACCAAGCACCGCCCACCAAACACCACCCACTTCATATTTTACAGCTATACAGTAAATATGTTTCAAAGGAAGTGACAGAATCTTAATTCATATTTAATCATGCTATTTTACAGTTTGACCAGCAGTGACTGACAGCAACTTTAGAGACCCCGCCTCTGATTGGTCACTTTTCTTCCTGAGTATCGGAATTTGGCAAAGGCCGTTTGGAGCACTGAAAAGGAGATGCAAAGGACAGATGATCTGTCTCATGGCCTACTATCAGGATATAGTGACAGTTTGAGCAAATATGACAGGAAGTAATTTTCATAAAAGTGACCAAATGCAGCTTTGATAGTGAGGACGTCTTTGGAAAGCGAGGACATTTTGTCTAGTCCTCACTTCTGCAAAAAGCTTTTTGAGGGTTTCCACCTCATTTTAGGGTTGAGGTTGAAATCATGTACAGATCATTGCACCCCAGCCATTTTGTGGCGAAAATTGCATCCCATACTAAATACTGATTATCTCCTCAACCACAAGGTCTATTTGAATAATACAAAAAAATATATCTAAAAAAATATACAAAATTAAAAAATAAATTGTATTATCGTAACTATATTTGTGAACGCTTTAAAAAATATATATATAACATAGCGCTATGTGTTAGGAGTATCTGTGCAAAGTTTAGCTTTGATTGAGTGAAGTTAAGTATTTTGAAGAATTATTTTAGTTCAGCCATTTGGAGAAATTATGTCAACTCGGCCGACACAAAACAATTCCCACACTCCCTCCAGGTCCTTGAATGGTCCTCGCTCCGCTGCAGCCATGTGCTATGGAGACAATGAAGGCCCTGATTAATCATATTTCAGCCATAAGTAAGCCAATTTTCATTTTTTTTGCTGGACATAAATGGCATTGTTGTGCGTATCTTGTTGAGGCTTTGTTAGACAGCTTTGTTTGGTGGATTCAGTGGGTTCTAAGGATTCCCAAACTGTATAATACTCCTGTGTAGCTTCATGCTATCAATATGAAATGGCATATTTCAAAAGTCAGGGTGCTTTCTCAAGTCACTCTTGAGTCACTTCGAGTCATACTTATGGTTTATGTTCATATTTATTGTGTAATAGTGTTATAAACATGACAAATTAACTTATATTAACTAGTGAGGCCAGGATGTGCCGGTTGTTTTGCTATACCACACCAGTGGCTCTGCTAAGGGCTGATATTTATTGATAGGTCCTCTGAACAAAAGACTAGGTTTTTTTTTTTTAAAGTGTATCTATGGTACAATAAGCACGTGCCACAACACTGTAACGCCACGACAATGCTCTGTCACTGCTACTGTGAACATAGCATCAAGGTTTGGGTTGGGGGCTTGAATGATGTCCACAAGGGTGCCCAACAAATGTGTGTGTGTGTGTGTGTGTGTGTGTGTGTGTGTGTGTGTGTGTGCGCGCACTGTTTACCAATGGTCAATTTTGTTACAAAGATAACTTTTGTTTTTGGCCTGTTAGCGTTACCATAGAACCACCCACCCACACACCCCACACACACACACATCCACAAACTTACATTGCAAGCATTCCTGGGTGAAGCTGTGTTTATACTCAGAGCAGGTGCAGGCTGGGCTTAAAGTGTGTGTGTTATTTCATGCCTTGTTAGATGATCTGTAAATCTGTGATGTCCGGCTCGTTCACCGTCATCACCAAGAACATTCTCGTCTATATATTTTACCTTTTTACTTCTATTCTACTCTTCCTTTATCTTATTCTGCACTACTTTCACCAACATATTAATGTTGAATTACATCAGTCTATTTTATCTCTCTCTCTCTCTCTCTCTCTCTCTGTGTGTGTGTGTGTGTGTGTGTGTGTGTCCATACATGTCAGAGCCCAAATCCTGTGAAATGGTCCTGTGATTTCACAAAAACACCCTCTATGTAAATACTTATAACTCAGATTATATTGTTTTGACCCTTCTGGGTTTTTGTAACTCTTAAACAGAAGGCACACCCTGTATTTAAAGAAATTCCACAAATGACTGATATGATGTGATGAATAAAATGCATGCCTATTAAAAAAACGTAAAAGTAAAAATACATTAAATTAAAGAAAGATCTGAAATGATATCTCTTGTGACAAGAAGTGCATGTTGAAAACACTAACTCTAACCATTGTATATGTATTGTCAGTTTATAGTGATTCATTAAATTCTATTTTAGATCTAAGATTAATGTGAACCACTATAACAGTCTATTTAGAATATCTAAATATAATACCTAACATACTTTTTTTAAATGTACTTATATGTTTCTTATTTATTTGGTTATTTTACATAAATATAATGTATCAAATGTATTATTACTCTTACTTTTCACACACACACACACACACACACACACATAGAAATATATGACATAAATGCTAGAAAAAAAGAAAATCCCAAAATATAGATCTTTAGCTCAATTTAAATTGTGGAGAAAAAAAAAGATCACGTCAAAAGATTAAAAAAATGTAATTTTCTGCACTAAACAGAAGAGAAAAAAAAGATGTCTGTGAGAGCAGAAATGAAGACACATTTCAGCCTCATCCTCGTCGCTATTGACATCGGGGAAAGAAAACCATGTCAGTTGAAAAGCAGGAATATCTGAACAGACAGTCGATAACGCTTCCGATCTGAGCAGCTGACTGGGTTACGGGGTCAATCCCTACAGTGAGACTCGCTACAGCGACAAACTTCATGTGCAACTTTGCTCTCCAGAGTTTAGTCCCAATAAGAGACAGCCTGCAATAAAAAAATACAATAAAAAAAAGATTTATGAAGTGCCTTTCTGTGGATCTTAACTACAACTACTGCAAAATGCAACTACCAGCCTTAGCAGTAATCTCACACTGTATTATTTCCTCCAGGAATCCTACACACACACAAACACACACACACACACACACAGAGACACACACAGACACATAAACAATCATATGGCATAGTCATGTGCATATTTTCAGGACACGTTAGACCTCTGTTCTTTAGGGAGAAAAAGAGTGGAATGTAATATAAAATAACCTTTGTTTTAATATGTATATCCACAGGTTGCCAACATGTCATATATATGACACCTGTATAGGAGCAGGTTCAAGGTCAGTAATACCATCTTTATGGGACAAGTGGGTTTAGTTACACTGTAAACCCAGATTTTGATTGAACTCAAAGAGATTGAGTTCATATTACTTAAATGTGTCTAATTTGTTGACATTACTTGTTAATTCTGATTAAGCTGAACTTTTTCATGTCCTTTCTTATTGTAATTGTGTTTTTAAGTCCAATCAGTAGTTTCTACTCAAACAAACTGAGTTTGTATTACTTAAATATGTGTCATTTCTTTACATTAATCATGAATTCTGAGTAAACTGTACTTTTTAACGGCCTATCTTATTGTAATTATGTGTTTGAGCTCAAACAACTCAATATCATCAAGTTTTACGCATTGACGTCACCCATGCAACCGCCAAAAATCTAGTGTATACCAGTTTTGGATAGTGGCATTGATGACTCTGGTGAGACAGAACAGAACAAAGACAAAGAATTCAGCTGTATTGAAATTTTCGACAACTGACGTTCTAGCGGTGAATGAACCAGTTCAGCCACAAAACGGGTGGGGACAGAGTGCCTACCACAAGCGAAGGAGTTCAAGTATCTCGGGGTCTTGTTCACGAGTGAGGGTAAAATGGAGCGGGAGATCGACAGGCGTATCGGTGCGGCTGCAGCAGTAAAACAGGCGTTGCACCGGGCCGTCTTGGTGAAGAAGGAGCTGAGCCGAAAGGCAAAGCTCTCAATTTACTGGTCGGTCTACGTCCCAACCCTCACCTATGGTCACGAGCTTTGGATCGTGTCCGAAAGAACGAGGTCGCGGATACAAGCGGCCGAAATGAGTTTCCTCCGTAGAGTGGCCGGGCTCAGCCTTATGGTGTGTTCACACCGAACGCGACGCGAATTTTTCGCGCGACCAGATTACATGTAAAGTCAATGCACAGACGCGTTTGGTTGCGACAGACGCGAAATTTCGCCGGGCGGCGCGTTATGGTGTGTTCACACCGAACGCGACGCGAATTTTTCGCGCGACCAGATTACATGTAAAGTCAATGCACAGACGCGTTTGGTTGCGACAGACGCGAAATTTCGCCGGGCGGCGCGTTAGACGCGTTTGGCGCGGCGCGTTTGGCGCGGCGCGTTTGACGCGAAATTCGCGTGAGTTGAAATTTTCCAACTCGGGCGAAAATTCGCGTCGCGAAAGCCAATCAGCGTTGAGAAGCTCTGCGCGTCATCACCGCCGTCCTGCCGGTTTGAATCAAACAGTTGCTGATCCACCTGAAGTATCGCTGGCAGCGGCCGTCATTCAGACGCTGTTGTGCGGCTACGGATAATATTATGAACCCGGACACGGGGGCGTTTGATGGTCCGACATTAGAGGGACTTCCACAAGAAGGTTAAAGCAGAACTAGTGGTTAGTTTAATGGTGGATGGCGGAAACGGTACTGTTTTTACGGAGATAAGCCACGGAGATAAGCCCCGCCCGCGTTAAAGCGAATTTGCGTTGACGGAAATTAACCACATAAAGTCGAGCGAGTAAACTCACTCGAGTAACTTTCGCGTCGCGTTCGGTGTGAACACACCAATAAAGTCGAGCGAGTAAACTCACGCGAGTAACGCGACGCGAAATTTCGCGTCGCGTTCGGTGTGAACACACCATTAGAGATAGGGTGAGGAGCTCGGACATCAGGAGGAAGCTTGAAGTCGAGCCGCTACTCCTTCGTGTCGAAAGGAGTCAGCTGAGGTGGTTCGGGCATCTAATTAGGATGCCTCCAGGACGCCTCCCTTTAGAGGTTTTCCAGGCACGTCCAACTGGTAGGAGGCCCCGGGGAAGACCCAGGACACGCTGGAGGGATTATATCTCCCAGCTGGCCTGGGAACGCCTCGGGATCCCCCAGAATGAGCTGGTAGATGTTGCGGGTGAGAGAGAAGTCTGGGTCAGCCTGCTTGACCTGCTGCCTCCGCGACCCGACCCCGGATAAGCGGTGGAAAATGGATGGATGGATGGAGCCACAAAACGGTAAGTTGGAACCTAGCACTGGTTGCATGCCGTTGCAGTCCCTCATATTTTTACAAATATTTTATTAGCTATATATTTTCATGGGGACAACACTATAGAAATGGAACTTTGATATAACTCAAAGTAGTTATATATATATATATATATATATATATATATATATATATATATATCAAAGTTTCATTTCTATAGTACAGTAGTTATTTAAGAAAACACTCTCTTAGCTAACGTATGTGTTCACTGGTAACATTAGCTAGCTCCAGTAACAGACATTGTATGTCGCTCCTAGACAGCTAATGCAAGTTGAGCTGAGCCGGACACCTGAAGCAGCTAGCTCTCGTTAGCTCACCACGGACCAGCCAACGTCCCGGTAAGTTGGCGCAGATCCCCGCTGCCTTGTTAAAGCGGATTCTACTGTATGACACGGAGTAAGAGGACACGTTCATAGCGCCTTTTGGTACATTTCGAGTCGCGGTGTCCGGGTAGCTACATTTATACTCGGTCACACAATAGACTGCTCGGCAGGCTATCTTCACGTCTACATGCTTTTAATGTGACACCGAGCTGATATGTCCGCTCGACTCTGAAACTATTTTACTCTGTTGCTTCCAGACAGCTAAAGTTGAACTGAGACACTGAAGCAGCTAGCCACAGATCTGCAAACATCACGGTAAGTTGGTGCACACTAGCTCTCATTATTAGTTAGCTAATTAGCTTTAATTTCTTGATTTATTTGGATTTATTCTTTGTTAGTTTTGTTAGTAGTCTCTTTGTCAATGTTGGCCAGCTCTCTTCACTGAAAACCAGGTAGGTATAGATTTGTCTCATGCTGTATTCTACGGAGCCCCTCAGCCGTCACCAGAGGGGCTCCGTAGTACTCCTCAAAATTGTATTAAAGAGTAATACATGCAGACTGGGTTGTTGCATAAAAAGATCACATCATGGTGTCAACTCATTTGAACATGAACATGTTTTGTTTTTACACTTTTCAGGTGTGTCTGGAGTTCAGCAGGGTGGTTGGTAGGAGCCTGAGACAGGAGTTCTACGAGGCCCTTGGCCATCACAGTCCCAGGCTCATGGAAATTCTCCTCACAGGGCAGGTCTTGGCTGACCTGATGCGACAAACAAAGGTTAATTGATTTTCAACTCTATATTTACGTCTTAGAAAAAACAGTCTGATATTTGATTGAGCTTGAAAGAACACACGTGGTGTAAATAGATGTACTGGTAATGTGAGCTATCCTGTTGGTAGACGCTTTCTTCTTTTTTTTCTCTTTTTGTTTTGTTTTGCTAATTGATCTGTAAATGAGGTATGCAAATAACTACCTGTATGCATAATGTCAAGAACACTTGGTGTGAGTTAACAGGTGGGGTCCAGTACATAAATGCCTCTGCTGTGTATTTTTGATTATGTGTGTGCACATAGTGTTCAGGGTAACAAATGGACCATATTTTAAGTGTGTAATGTCCTCTCTGCTCCCTCAATCCACCAGGCTTCGGATGTGACAGAAGTCAGATGCCTTGTCCTCAGGGGGCTTCCTGTCATTCTTGGCGATGATCCATCCACCTTCTTCAAGGCCTGCTTTGTAAGCAACTTTGATTTTTCTCTACCTCCCTTTACCTCCCCTCCTCTCTCCCTACCATACATATTATTTTAAGGTATGCATATGTTAATAGTTTCTTTTTCATTGTTATTGTTGTTTGAAAACTTCTCTGGAGGAGGCATACTCCAAAATTGTGACCTGTGTTCACCCCAGATCATTTGTGGAATGCTTCTTGCACCTGTCCTGAGTGATTTGTAGCGTTCGATGCACTGGGCAATGGTTGGACACTGGATAGGGCAGACATGTGGGCTGTGTACCTATAGAGGGTGTTTGTAGCACTATGTTGTCATGTTGATGTGATCGTGCCCTGTTCCTTTTTTCAGGACGTTGATGATGAGGAAGGTTCGTACAATGATGTGCCAGTGAGGATCCTCTGCCATGAACAGGAAAACATCACACACGCAGTCCCTTCACCACAATGCATCCTCAGTGGGAATCATCATGGAGGGAAACATTGTGATGGATGTTGAGAGCCTGCCCCAGGCCATGTACATTGTCTTCAGACGTACCTATGCACTGCATCTGAATTACCCAAAGTACATGAAGAACACTTTTGATTTTTTTCAACAGGTACTTCTGAACTTAGGTAAGACCGATCTGAAACCTAAACTTCAAACACTCAAGAATCAGCTTGCAATGTAAGATCCAGCATCTCCTCTTCCCAAGTCGTCAAATGTGAGGTTTTTTCTTTTATTAATTGGCGGTAAAAGTAAAGTGAAGAGAGAGAGAGGGTAAGGAGAAAAAAAATGTTGCATGGGGGGGTCGTGAGGAGGGGAGATGGAGGGGAAAGTATGGGCTCTAGATCAGTATCTACTGTCAGTTTCATTTTTCACCCTTATTCTGTCGCACACGTGCTTTTTTATTTTATCCAGAGAAACATTTTTTGTTAATGATCGAGTTCACAATTGCCAAAATGGAGGAGTGGGGTAGAGAGAAAGGGAGGTAGAGGTGGAGGGGAAAGTATGGGCTCTTATGTTTTTCACCCTCCCGTTCTCTTCTTTTATTCTCACACTCTTTTTTGTTTTTTCATGGACACATTTGTTATTTGTAAATGTTAAGATGCCATCTTGCCAGTTTGTCAACTGCATTTGAAGAGGTGCAGTACAATATTGTAATGATTGGAGGTAAAGAGGAAGAGATTATTTTCTTTTCATGCCATCACTGAGGAAACTACACACTAGAAGCCTATTAGACCATGAATTTGTTTCTTTTGTTGTTGAAAAAAAGACATGTTCAATAAAAAAAATTGGATCAGTGTAATGTTGCAGTTATATGTATGTACTTTACATGGCTCTATTGATTGAAAGACATAGTTTGAGTTTCAGGAAACTAAAAAAAGTTAAGTTGGGTCAGTTAGAATATACAAGTTAGTTGAATTGGTAATGGAGTAATGCTTACTTAACAAGCTGAGTTAAATAAATGGGTGGGGAATGATTGTTTAAACTAAGTATCTTCAGTTACTGTAACTTGGTTATTAGTAAATTCAACTTAAATGTTCTATTCCATTCCATTATGGGCTCAAGTACATTGAACGTAATCCACTTCACTTATTCAACTAATGTTCATTACTTAAAAATTTTAAGGCAACGAGTTACCTTAGTTTTTTTAAGTATATTCTACTTATCGGGGTTTACAGTGTATGTCAAAACCTATTTTGCTTCAATATTTTTGCCCCAAAGTATCCCATCAGGCATAATCTATATTTCTGTCATAGAATCAGTTCACCGATGTGTGCTGCTTCAGTATTTCAGTGTTTTGGTTTGTATTACGTTCAGAGCTAAAAAACACCGGAACTAAACCCGAAACAGTAGTGATTATGAAAATGAACACCTGTCAGCAATTGGATGCTTTTTTTTCAGAATAAAAGCCAACGCTCCAAACAAGCCGAAACTGACTCATGACCCGACAGAACCCGCCACTCAAAGACATCTAACAGAAAAATGGCACAAATTTACGGAAAAAAAAGAGTTACAACACTCTCTGTAATATGCTCTCTCTCTCTCTCTCTCTCTCTCTCTCTCTCTCTCTCTCTATATATATATATATATATATATATATATATATATATATATATATATATCTTTCTCTCTCTCTCTAACAACTGATACTTGTGCCAACAAGCGAGGAAGAAAGTGCCTCTGAATGTATTTCCCTGCAGTCAAACCTCCTCTCCATTTCACAGGCATGCTGGTCCCCTTCTCGCTCCCGTTCTCTTGATGTGAACGGCAGGAAGCAGGCAGGATTACTCGCATCACAGAGGTGGAAACAGAGTGTTCGAGCAGAGAGAGGAGACGCTCGGACATGAAGGCAGTGCAGTGAAGGACAGAGATCCAAAAGCGGGATCACGTGACTGTAGACATAAGACCCTGACAACCGTTCGTCACTGAGGTGGTTGTGCAGCGTTCTTGTACAGCACAGGAGTCGGCCAAGGGTTTATGAGACATACCGAGTTCTGGACTCTGGGGTCCACATCCATCGCCCAACCTGTGGTGACGCTACAGATGCTAAAACCAGGCAGGATGGTGGTTTTGGTGAGGCCGTGGCTACAATAGTCTATTCAATGGAGCTTTAGTCATCCGATCACGCCAGGACGTATTAACTGTCATGTCCGAGATCGGATCCTGCTCGCATCGGAATCCGATCAGCCAGACCACATACCTAGGTGGCCTGGCTGGTACAGGAAAGAGAGGAGGAAAACCCGGGGCTGGAGTCCAGCTGAACCCGCTGCCTGGTTCCTGCTGTGTTGCTACTAATGAAAACCCAACATTTTCTGATTTGGCTGGTTCAAAATAAAAGCTTTTAAATAAAACATTAACTAGGGACTTTTACTGCAAAAGGTTTATAGGAAATAAAATGTGCTTATCCCCCATTTTACAGCTGCTCCTTTGAAATAAACCACAACATATATCCGATCACTGTCGGATCAGGCGGGTATGATACATATGTGGACACAGCTGAGGTCTGATCTGGTGCATTCAATCACAATCAGCGCGCCGCCACGAACAAACAATACACTACTGGCTATAAGTACGCTAGCTAGCAACACAGGCAGCATGTTGTGTGTGTTATTGCTCAGCCTCGATCACCCTGCATACACTTAGTTTCATGGATGCATCTTGGGCGATCAGATCACAAGTGAACCAGACTAAATACAAGTGTGAACAAGCACTACAATCGAATCACTCAAACCACTTGCCGAAATTGTTTGGGATGTATTTAACCACATATGGTTTTTAGAGTAAACACCGATGAGTTATGATGCGTCCACGACAAGGACGTCACAGGAAACAACGTCATCTCCAGTCAGCGCTCCAATCGCGTAGGCTGGTTTTGTCCAAAATGCCTGAACATTTCTAAAAACCCACAAAGATATATCACCACAGCGTCAAACATCTTGGTTTGCCTGGAACATGCCAAGGAGTGGACGCAACCAGTATTTTTTAAAACGTTTTAATCAGAGTCCACGGGGGACAAGGTCCGGGTGGATGGGTGGCTCAACATGGGACTCTCACTGAAAGCTATATAAAAAGTGAAGTAACCATCAAAGTTCTTTAATCCCAAACCTTGATGTTTTCTTTCCTAAAACAGACAACGTAGTTCTGTTGCCTAAACATTACATTGTTTACTATAAAAAATATACTTTTCATATTCTGTGGAATGTATATTATAATGGTGCATTCACAGAAAAATGAAGCAACAGTCCATATTGACATCATGTCTCTCTCTTTCACAGCAAACGTCTCATCCATCCACTTCACACGCTCACAAAAGATGAAAAACAACACCAACCATTCAAACAAACCAGGCATCCTCACTGCTTTTTATTTTTTTAACCCCCGTCCCCCCGTCCCCGTCCCCAGGCTGATGTAGACACAGAGAAGGGGAGGAAAGAGAGGAGGAAGCGCGGGACAAAGCGGGCCGAGGCCACAGAAAGGCGGACTCCCGCCGAGCCAAAGAGGCGGCCGAC
Organism: Cottus gobio; assembly: GCA_023566465.1. Classification (NCBI taxonomy): domain Eukaryota; kingdom Metazoa; phylum Chordata; class Actinopteri; order Perciformes; family Cottidae; genus Cottus; species Cottus gobio. The sequence continues at coordinate 18,101,207 of CM042237.1, forward strand.
ACGGCGCACATTCAGCCATCGTTAACTGGCAATTAATGAGGTCAGCAGCAGAGGAAGGAAAACTCTCCACATGTACAAACACCTTGAAGTTCACGTTTGAAAATAGCACTACAGGCTGCTAATACCAGTCATTCTCATAATTAGTTTCATCATAAGAACATGCCCTCATCCTCTACCTGCTGCTTGGTGTCATCAACACTCTTCAACCCAAATATACATTTATAGTCACAGAGAACAACAGCAACCGCGTATAAAAATGAAATATGCGTTCTGCCGCTGCCTCGCCCTCTGACTCTAACAGCAGCTCCAGGCCTCAGAACAGCAGCTGGGGTCAGCTCACGAGGAGCCACGGACACCATCGTGGGGGGAGATTTCCCCAACTCATATTTTCTGTTGGATTCTGTCCACGGACAGAACATCCTTTACGGCCAGCGAATGGCTTGATTCATTGATGATGTGTTCAGGGCTGGAACTACTGATTGTTTTAATGAATAATTCAATCAGATGGTACAAACATGGCACGTTCTCAAAGCCCAATGTGTCTTCAGATGTCTGGTGTTCTTCGACCAAACAGAGAGCCCATTCACAGTGAGATGAGACAGAGAAGAGCGGCAAATGCTCATGGAGGTGCGTGTTGGGGTTGTGGTGAAGGACTTTAATGATTGGCTCGTTTTCTGTCAGTTCACAAATCTTTTCAGCAACTTGAACTCAATCCTCAAGTCCTCCAACCAGCAGCACATCGACCGGTACGACTTTGAATGAGGAAATGTAAAAATGTCCCAAAACCTAATAAAGGATTTAACTCATGAATAAATTATTGAAGAAATCAGCACACAGATATAATAGTGATCATCTTGCTTTTTCTTAAAAAAAAACACTAATTTCAGTCCCATCAATATTTTCCAAGTCGTGTATAGACATGTAATAACAGTGTATTACACATCACATAGTTGTACGCACTGTATATTCATGCATTTGTTAGTAACAATAACTATCGGCGCCCAAAGGTGGAGGTTGCTGTGTATAAAATATATATATATATATAGTTATAAGCACTCATACTTATTCAAAATGCTTTATAACAATAAACAAAACACATTATATAATGAGTTACAAGTCATAATCATAATTGCTGGTCACTCTGTTTTTTTCCTAGGATCGTAGTGTGTTATAATTCCCATAACTATAATATGTTATAATTATAATGTGATTCTATGTTATGTCATAGTTTGCTTTAATCTATGAAAGAATAACACACAAAACGTTGTAAATTAATTTACAATTGACTTCAAGCAAACCATCTAGATTAACAATATAAAGCATTATATCAGTGATTATTACGTATGAAAAACATTATTACAATGTATTAAAGCTATGGGAATTATAAGACACTATGATGCTTGCAAAATAAATGTCACTGAGTGACCAGCAATTATGAAGCATTATGATACTTGACCTTATAAAAAGCTTGATAATGTGTTGTGACTACTACTACTACTAAGTGCTTATAACCATAATTATACTATGTAAGCAGATTAAAACACATTATAAGTATGTTTATAATGGCATTACAGCTGTTATAACTGTTGTCATATATAGAACATTAATAAACACTTAAAATGGGAGCTGCTTGAAACTGTATCCTTTTGTGTCATAAACCATTTACTAAATGTTTGTAAACAGCTTAGAAATGCTAAATGGGAAAAAAATAAGTAAAAAAGGCAGGATTGGATTTCTTTTAGTATTTTTGTGACAGGACCCCAATTATATATATATATATATATATATATATATATATATATATATATATATATATATATATTTATATTTACAAGAGTATTATTTAGTAAGTATTAGTATCTCTTCTGGCATGAAACTCTTTCAGCTGATTCCTACAAAAACAGGAACCGCTAACAAAAAGCCGGCAGCTGTTTGCGCACGGCTCCAACAGCAGCATCGGCTTCAATTCCGCCAGTTAACAAAACCTGGCAATGCATGCAGCTTTTCTTCCTTCGACAACTCCACGTTTCTCAGGACTTCCGTCCTTTCAAACCCGCTAAAAAGAGAACAACCTTCAACCGGCAGCCGAGCAGTGTCGACTGGTGAGCGCTTCAGCCCAGAACGCCACAGACAGACAGCAACACAATCATTGATAAATCAATCAGATAATGCATCGATAGAAGGAAACTCTAACGTTATTCTGTGTTCATATGGATATTTCCTCTTCAGTCAATAATATTAGCTTTGTGCTCAAATATAAAGAAAACAAGAAGTGTTCACACAACAACATGTCTTTCTTTATATTTAGAACGATTGATGTCTTTTAAAAAATATTTATTACGGCATGAAATGTGTCCAGTCGGCAACAAAAAGCAGACAGCTGTCTGTGTCCAGCTCGGCTCCGACATCTTCACCCTGACAAACTCACAGGACCTGGCAACGCGCACAGCCTTTTCCACGTCTGCTACAAAAACCAGCTCAGCCAGTCCCAACACACAGGAGCATCAGCAGCCGTTTTTCTTCTGACACACACTCGAAGCAGCGATGATACCGCGGGAAAAGGGAAATAATGATAATAATCATTTAAAAAAAGGCGCGTTATCACTTACTGAGGACGGCAAGCCGGGAGGGACCTTCCGCACTTTCTTTGGGTGAACCTCTGAAAGAGAAAAAGAAAGAAAGCAACAAAACAATTCATGAGGGTTTAACAGGCCAAGAGGCTTTTTTTCTTCATTTTTTTCTGTCTCCCTTTCTAAAAAGGAGATTCTGTTTTTTATTTGTTTGAATTTAATCGATCACCCGGAGAGGAAAAAGAGCAAGGCCAGTTTTCCCACAGCCGTCGATATATTTTACAAAGAAAGCTGTCACTGCAAACAAGCGCGACACAATACGACTCAGGAAATAAAAAAAGACGGAATACAAAAAAGGACAGGGTTGATTTTTTTTCTTTATTTTCTTTTTGGTTCGATAAAAGGAAGCAGAGCAGCTTTTGACATGTTTATATTATTTTTCAGGGTTTCTCTCAAGGGGAGCGAGGGAGCGGTCTATTAAATGGGAAGGTGAGACTTTGATGGGAAAATGAAAGGGTGCCTTTTTTTTCTTAAGTTGGCCCAGAGTCGTCGGCGTTTGTGTGTATCCTTCCAAGGCTAACGCTACCAAGGCTACACCACGGCCACTATTGTCCTGCTTTCTAAAAGACTTCCCTGTATTTTTCTTTGCTTAAAGTCCCTTTTCAGAACACACACACACACACACACACACACACACACACACACACACACACACACACACACACACACACATGGACCAACCGGAGGGTCACACGCGGTCTTCTCCAAAAGCAGAAAACACACAGCGGTTGCGAACTGGGATCTGTCCAGGTTCAAATGTTTCACCGAGGTCACAGAAGAAGAAAAGGTTCCGTAAATGAAGGCCGCCGATTTCGACTGTAATGACGCGCTGCCTAATTTCTTCAGTCTGAATAATGAGCATTTTGAGAATGTACAGTGATGTTGAGGCATAGAAGATAAAATACTTCCTATAGCTCATAATCTGGGACCCAATTTGTCTTCAATATGGTGCTCAGACATCAAGAGATTCAGACAGCAGCTAAATTGATATCTGTTGTCCCCCGTGTAGTAAACATTGTTTTAGCAATTTGTAGGAATCAAAATTGTTGTAAAACAAACACAGAAGGCGGATCATCGTCAGTATAACATTTATCATAATATCAATAATAATAATAATAATATAATAATAACACTTCATTAAATTTTAATTAATTAATTTTATATTTATGTATATTTTATATTTGTGATTTTTCATTGTTTTGGAGTTTTTTATATTTATTTTACTTCATTATTATTACTATCAGTATTTTTTACTATTATTTATTCGTATTGGTAGTATTAAGAATATGGTACTTTTGCTTTTAGATTTATATTATGTATTTTAAGTTATACTTAGTTTATATTTGTCTATAAATTGAATAAAAGAACTTGAAAACACGCCACAGCTCGCATTACGAACTGCATGCTCCAACGAGCACACTTTGGGCCCAGCGGGTGGTGGCGCTTGATATGCTGATGGGATTGACAGCGATATCTAAAACAAATGTTTTAAATATGCTTTTATTATGCGGTTGCGTGTTTCATTGGGTAGCTGAATCTAATTGAACTCACTTTGTTGTAATTTTGGATGCTGCGTTGTAAGGAGCTATTGAATTGCGTTATGTTTCTAATATTTTGGCCAGCACATTTATATCAACTGACCATTAAGTTGAATCAACACAATAGCTGAACAATTTGGAAAAACAATATCTAATTGCGAGTATTTTGAAAATATTGCAACTGCGATATAATTTGCGATAGTACAGGGAATTATTTTATTTTTCATTTTAAATGATTATGGTGTGATTTTAGTCTCACCCATGGCGTCCATAGGCAGCGTTCTCCTCCGCGGGTTGGAGCCGTAGTGCTGGTAGTACTGGCCGGCCGGCTTGGTGGGCGATGCTGCGCCGGGACTCCCCAGACCCATCTCGCCACCCAGTATCGACTGGTGGAGAGACACCAAGACCGACAGAAACAGACAAAAAATACAGAGAGATTGTCAATCATGTGACCTTGTGACTCAAAGACCAGGAAGGACGCACCATTCTTTCATGAGGGAATTAGAACAAAGCAAGATATATCCACTGCAGCACTAAGACACGCCAGTTCATAATGGAACACGATACGACCTGAAATCAAAGTATTTATAAAAGAAATGTTGAGGACAATGTGAATCGGCACAACCAAGGTACTTTTTCACTGTGTTTGGAGTTCAGCTTGTTGACGGCTGCTTTACTGGAATGTCGAGGCAGACATCTTTGAGGGGAATTGCGCAAAGTAGTCATTGTTGGGTCGCTGAAGTTTGTAATTTTGAGGCAGCTTGAAATGTTGTCAGTTTAGTGAAAGTCTGACATCGACGGAGGTATCGATCGCTGGAACGTTCCATTTTAGAGGATGTTTGAAAAAAAAGAGACTGGAATGAAGAAAACTGTTCAAACTAGAATGTTGAGGTCAACTGAATGGAACAAGAATGTTGAAGGGGGAATATCGGCATCATCTGTCACAATTACCCAGAATGCTTGAATCGTTTGATTAGTGGAAGCGTCGAGGATAACTGGAATGATGCGGATCAGAATGTTCACTGTTGAGCTGAAGTATGTCGTATGAGCAGAAGACATTGCACTGAATGTTGAAAGGAGAATGTTCTGGAATACTTGGCAGGGTGCCGGACACGTTGGAATGTTACAGACGCTGCGCCGTGTCAGTTTGTTGGAGAGGGAATGTGAACTATATGGAACAATGTGAGGATATTGAATGCATTTATTGTCAATACTTGAGAGCTATGTGTAACTGGAGTCAAATTCAATGTGAGTGTAAACACACATGACCAATAAATCTGATTCTGATTCTGATTCTAAAGTGTGTTTACACCCTCACATGGCCAACTATGCAATCCTACAACTTTGTAACTTTGCGACCACTCCCACCCATACATGAAGGACATACAGTAGGTGCTATTAGCATTACAGGTGTAAATATATGGAAGTCCATGAGTACCAAAAATGACATCACGTAATCAAATTAAAATAACATTTTCTGTGCGAGTATGACAATATTAAATTGGAAAAAAAAATCTTTTTACAATTTTTGGTTTGACAATGCACGTTCACGGACAAAAACATATATAGTTCACTCACTAAAACACTTACTATTTATATTGTTTTACATTTTAAACAAATTAATACATAAATACCCCCTCCCCTCAGATTTGATTTTAAAGCCGTCTCCCTTCCAGGGAAGCGAGCCTACCTCAGACCCAGAGCGAGTAATGGAACCGGGGGCCGCGTGGCGGTATTTACCTCCGTGGGAGCCGCCTCATGCTGCTCGGCATGGAGGACGTTCGCCTCGCGGCTCCTCCACGGCTTTGGAGTCTAACTTCTCCTCTCTGCTGCCTCTTCCCTCCTCTAACTGCGTGACTCTGTTTACGGCCCTAACTTAGCAAAGCGCTCACACATTGTCTGCACTAATTAAGTTCAATTATTCGGCGGCAACAAGTGCCGTCTGGTTCGGGGGGGAAAAGGGAAGAGAGCACTAGAATAAAAGACACATTGAAGGATGGAGGAGGAGGTTTTGTTGTTTCTTTTTCAGCAAGGAGGAAAGAGGTGAAAAAGAGCCTGCGAACCCCCCCCCCCTAAATAGACTCCACCACTACTCCGTTAAAGTGTAGACTTTTTCCCCCAGCTTTCTCGTTAAGTAATTAGTGAGCAGTGTGTTTGAAGCAGAGGGTGGGGTAGTGCGCTCGGAGCGGGTGGGGGTGGAATGGATGGATGGATGCTTTTTTTCAGGGGGCTAATCTGAATTCTGATCAGTCGCGTCCATCCTCTCTGTGGCTGAAAACAAGAGTTAGCTTGGCACTGCCGGGCCAAGTAAAGGCCTTTCTCATGCTAAGCAGGGCCTAAGTAGGCCAATTACAGGGCCAGCCTCTGCCTCAGAGCCATTCTCCGGCTTAAAACAAAAGGGCCCTTGTCTTAAATAAAGTCAGTCACACACACACAGAGACGGAGAGGGAGTCAGACACAAAAGGCACACACACACACACACACACACACACACACACAGTCACACAGTCACACATTGATTCAGTCATCCTGTTCCTCTGTCCCTGTGCGTTTCAGTGTGTGATTGTGTGTGTGTGTGTGTGTGTGTGTGTTGTTGGGGGTAAAAGGGGGTTCCCACTAAAACAAAAAAGGGTCTCATTGATTGTGGCGCTTTTTCTTTTTTTTCTTTCTTTTGTTTTTTTCTTCTTCTCGGACTCGAGCATCAATGCCAGGCCGGGCCAGATCGGTCACCCCGGCAACCAGACGAGGCTGGAGGAGAGGAAAATTGCCCGTCTGTCTCTCTCACACTTATCTGCCTGATACAATTTTGTTATTACGGATACCAAGATTAAAGGGATAGCAGGTTGTGTCAAGGTAGGGTATTCCAGCAATGAAGTGTTTCAATTGCATAAAGTTGGAGGACAAGCAGGAGAACAGTTGGTCAAAATTAAAGCAGCAGAGACCCCAGATATCCTGACCTATATGGGTCAAGGTGCAAAACACTGGATCTTACATTTCCCAAAATGCATGGTAAATGGGTTCGGGTACAGGCTTTCTGTTATAAAGCTAAAGTCATGATGTGTAGCTGCTGTCATGGGCAATATGAGGTTTCCACCGAGAACAGACCATCAGACCTAGCAGAACTTGACATGCATAACTACAACAAGTACAACGATCAAGTTAATTAGTCCTGGTTCAAAGGGCAGCATTCGCGGCCTAAAAGAGCAGCGATACACGCCATCTGTCCTGCCTTAAAACTAGATGAAGACCGCGGTCGAAAAATGAAGTCTAGAGTCTTCTTCTGACTCCTCTTTTTGACCCTAAAAAAACATCATGAGGTCAAAGAAGGAGAAGAGGAAGAATCTTCACTGCATTCTGACTGCACTTACACCAGGCTGTGACTTGGGTGCTGTCGGAAGGAACTGTGGGACGGCATTATCTCCTTTGGGTGAAACCGGGAAATGTGTTCGGCCAATCAGCTGGTCCAAGAGGGGCATTTGTCGACTCTGCGGTGGCCTACAGTGACCCATAGCCCTCTTAGCTCCAAAAAGATGATTATATGTATCGTTTTATATATATATATATATATAATAATACATATAATCATTTTATATATATATATATATATATATATATATATATGGTAATAGATATAGATATATATACTGCAGACTGTTGTGGGTTTGCTCCTCCTCGCTTGCTTCTGTTTCTACATTATCTTGTTTTCTCTGTCTCCCTCTGATGCTGTTTCTATCTCTCTCTCTCTCTCTCTCTCTCTCTCTCTCTATCTCTCTCTCTCTCTCACACACACACACACACACACACACACACACACACACACACACACACACACACACACATACACACACACACACACACACAGAGGTCTGTTTCTCACAGAGCTGACAGACCTCTGTGTGTGTGTGTGTGTGTGTGTGTATGTGTTTCTCACAGAGCTGACTGGGCTTCGGTACCCAGCTGCTCACAGAGATGATATTAACTAAGATAGATTACCAGGGAGAGAGAGAGAGAGAGAGAGAGAGAGAGGGATAAAGAGAAAAAGAAAGAGGAAACAGAAAAAAAGAGAATAGGAAGTCTAAAAAAGGCTGTGATGGAGAAAAAGCAACAAAAAAAAGCGTTTCCTTTCCAGCGTTAGACAGAGCCAGGCTAGCTTTCTCCATATATGCTTCTAGTTTTTATGCTAAGCTAGGCTAACCTCATCCTGACTCAAGCTTTCTACTTAATGGGATAGTTTTGCTCATTCAAGGTGAGCTTGTATGAGGTACTGATCCATAGTCCAGTTTGGAGAGAAAAGCAATGTACTACTGTGGACGGCAGAAGCAGCAAAAAGTATTGTAGTCGCCTAAAATTATTGTTTTTTTTCAATGAAGTCTGGTGGCTTTGGATATAGAGAATAGCTGCATACAGCGGCTTCAGTTCAGGGTTGTCTCCTGGCGAAATAAACAGGAAAATATTCTAAATATAGTGTACACTTTAACTGATATTACATTTTGCTGGGGGCTTCCTTTATGTGTCTAAAACACGTCTTTTCCTGCTGGCCCCGTCCACAGCAGTACATCACTTTGCTCCCGTCCAGTAGCTCCTGCATGCTTCCCCAAGCCAGACGCGTGCCAACCTCCATCTGTAGCCAATAACACACTGGGATAAGAACCTCAGACTCCTAAGGATCCGAACTATCCCAACCTTTAACACACATGGCATGAAAGCGGTGTGTGTTTGGTATCCTGTCACTACACTTCACTTCAGGATATTCACTTATAAACCGACCAAAGAGACACTTCTTATCAACAGAACATGATTGTTTTTTCTTCCTGTTTTCTACCGCTACTCGTTTATATCTCTCCGATCTAACCCTCTGTCTCTTAATGGGACTGAAAAAACAAATACTGAATACTAAATGTCATCAATTTTCACCATCGCAACGATGAGAGACAGAGAGAGAGAGAGAGACAGAAAGTGAGAGAGCGAGAGAGGGATAGAGAGAGAAAGAGAGAGAGAGAGAGGAAGAAGTCATTAATTACCAGGAAGTGCTGGCGAGGCAGCAGCGCACCTGTACGCCAGCTTTGCTCCAGCTGACACACACACATGTGTGTACTCATTTCTGTACACACACACACTCCTGAGGGAGCGAGGCCCTGAGGCTGCAACCAGAAAAAGAAAGAAACCAGTAGAGAGGAACGAATAAAACTAGACTCACGGAGCCAGAACACTGTGGTCGCGCATCAGACAGTAGTCCAGGGCTTCCTCTGACGTTTACTCTTAAAGGACTAATAGTGGAAACAGGAGTTGAAAAGTTCTCAGGGCCTAAAGTGAGGATGGAAGACTTTTGGGGTTCCAGAGATAAACCAGAGAAAAGCAGGGAATGCTCACATGTATTCTTTCTTGACTCAATTGTGGAAGTTTAGCAGTGATTAATTTTACGCCGATCAACCAAATCATCAATTGACTAATATTTTTAACACGATGGTGACATCATAGTGTTTTTTCCCTGTTGTGATTTACTGAAATTATTTAATCAATAATTTAATACAACTTTATTTTTTGTTTGTTTTTGTTATGTGGAACATTTTACATTACTGACCCATCTCCACATGTCTATATCTATATATATTATATATACGCTGTTGCTACAGTATTGTACCGTATATTGTACAGTCCTCTTTGCAGTGTACATGTGCCATTGTGGTGACATTAATCAACACTTCACGGTTACTTGTGATAAATGTGATTGTGAGTATGAAAATAAGTGTGTATTTCTTTGCCAACTAGATCTTAATATCAGCCACAAAAAACATTTAAATCTAAAGACAGGACAATGTGACAGTGATCCTGAAACACAACATTATCAGTAAGCGTCTTCCGTGACCGTGAAGTATTGGTAGCATACGTTTCGTCACGCCATCTGCTGGATGTGATAGGATAAAAAGGCCTTTTAGAGGGACACTAACTGTCTTTTAGAGTATGAATGCATCAATGTTTTTTTTTTTCATTATGCCCGTGGTTGACTGCTTCATGGTGATGGCTGCGAGTTATGGCGGTTCTAACAGTTCGGAGCATCTACTTTAATACTTACTGCTAGAAAATGCCAAAAAAACAAAACATTTTGACAACAAACCCGGAACGAAAGATGTATCACTCCTAGAAATGACAGGTTCAGTCTCCTGCCACAGTTAGAGGTCCAGTTCCCTCGGCAGGGAAAATGTCTCGGTTGAAAAAAAAAAAAAACATGGCAACACCGATTCGGTTTTCGGGTGCCACAGTGCTTGTCAAGATGGTTTCCAAGGCACCAGTGAATGCTTTGAGAAGCCAACAGCAAGGACTACAGTATGCAGTGGAAGGACACATTCACGACCTCGCTGCTCTGCCTGGCGTATTGCTGGTGTTGTATGTATTGCTCAGGACATGTTGAAGGGAGGCACAGGAGAACCAGAACCAGGATTTAAGGTGAGCTGATACATCAGAGGCTGCTGCGCTAAAATGAGAGGTTTTCTAAAGGGACTCTGGTGCTGGAAACACTACCACTTTTGTCCACAGGGAACACCAGCATCAATACAAAATGAAAGTCCCTCGTAGTAACTGTAACTACATGCAGTGCCATGTGACCGTGAACGTTGTGACACCATTGTCATGTCATTTCCTTAGCAACGTTACCCTTGCTTAAGTTGACCGACTTCCTGCCAAGTTCTGGGCTTGCTCAACTGTAATTGGAGCACAGAGTGAAAAGGGGCGGGATTTAGGTAGGGTCAATTCACTTTACGTTGTAAACGAAGGATGTTCAAATGGCCGATAAGATCCAAGGTAAGGACTGAGCTCATTATGAAAAGACTGATCCAGCCAATCAGGTCACAGATCCTCCACGACAACATTAATCCACAGAGACAACAGCCAATAACACCAGTCTCTGAAACACCAGCTGCTGTGTGTGTGTGTGTGTGTGTGTGTGTTTAGAATGATGTCAGAGCAAGAAAAAAACCTCAGGGACAGATAACGGCAAACACACACACACACACACACACACACACACACACACACACACATCTGCCTGCAGAAGCATTCGAAGCAGCGAGGGATCGACTTGCCAATGGCAACTTCTTCGTCTTCTAACCGCTTCTCTCACACACACACACACACACACACACACACACACACACACACACACACACACACACACACACACAATAACACACACACACACACACACACAATAACACACACTTCACTCAAACACACACACGCAAAGCAGTTCAAAGCATTTCTCCTTAATTAGCGTTCAACGCTTGGCTTGACAAATAAATAGCGATCATTTAAGAACACTAAGAGAGGAATCAGACAGCACATTACACCTCACAATATCTGGCAGCTTCCTGCACGCAATTAGAAAGAGGAGAAGGGGGCGGGGGGCTGAAGGAAGAGGGGGAGCCACGGTAGATCATAGGGAGGAAATACAGAAAGGTAGAAAGGATAGAAAGGAAACTGGGAAGACAAGTGAGCGGGGTGCCAAGGGGGAATAAAAGAGGGGAAAGGAGGAAGGAGGAGAAGGAGGAATGAAGGGAAGGAAATAGGTAAGGAAATAGATAAAGAGTGGGTGGTAAAAGAGGACAAAATGAAAAAAGGAAGTAAATCAGAAGTTATGGAAGCAGAGTGGTTAAATAAGGAAATAGGAGGAGGGAGAACAAGAA